>OU383776.1:30986080-31222722 GCA_910950805.1 Acrocephalus scirpaceus scirpaceus
GAATAAAGTGGCTTTTGGAATAGAAAGCTCTGAAAGAACATCAGGGTCACAGAAACAAAACAAGGTGTTGATGCTTTGTTGTCAAGGAACAGAAAAAGGGGAGTGAAATGGAAACAACAAAGACTTACCCCATTTCCTTTCCACCACTTGGAAGCTGTGAACTACCATTCCCCCCATTTCAAGATATTCTTTTTTCAAAGTAAAACCAGTTCATGATCTTGATAGAAACAAAACATTTAGGCTGTGACCTATTCTTAAAAATGGGAGGTGTTTAAATGATTTGCTTCTGTTGCTTCTGCTACTCTAAGTTTTTGGTTCCTGTCAGAAAAAGAAGCAAGGCTTAATTGTGCAAGTCACATTTAACAAATAGATCCCATTGGAAACAGCTTACAGTTTATTTAATTAGCTGAATTTATCAGTAATTGGATTAAGAGAATGACAATTTTTAAAATTGCTTTGTTTTGTTTTTCATTTGTTTGGGGTTTTGGGTTTTGTTTGGTTTGTTAGTTTTTTGTTACAATAGTAGTGGAAGACAAGGGGTTTATTTTAAAGGTTATTTTGAAATTTCTTATCTGTTTTCATCACATGGGAGCAACCTGTGTTTTGAAGAAGAAATTTTCTGCAAGACAGTTTTGGAATGACAGTAGGAAATACAATGTTACCATGTTTTTATATATAGGAGAACTCTGCCGCTACCTCTGCAATCAGCCTGTAAGTTCTGTTTGCAAATGCAGTTTTAAGTTATAGCAAATCTGAAAGTCTGATAGATTCACCCATTTCTGAACAGTATAGTATTTTCAATGTTTGATAGTTTTTTCCAGTGTATACAGAATTTAGGTCTCGTTTTCCTTGCTGTTACCAATAGCAATGAAGTTTATAAAAGCAAATGAAGTGGTGACAGAGGAACAAGCTTGGCAGAATAGCACACTTATACCCTGACACTCACAGAAGTGCCTCTGCAAAGCCCAGTTTGTTGGCTTTTCATCTGAGTGACCAGCAAGTTGCAGGTTAGTCAGGAAAAGATATAAGCTGTAAAAGCTTAATCATACTCAATGACCAAACAAGGGTCCAAACCAGATTAAATGATTAAACAATTTCAATGCTCTATTCCAAAGCAGTTACTTATCAAGAGAGGCCTATTACGTTCAGCATTTAATGGATGATAATTAATTTTTAACTTTAAAACTGATGAATGGTTTTTATTAGTTTAAATCTTTTTCTTAGAGGTCTTCCAAAGGCACATTCTGTTCCATGCCTGTATATATGATGATGGATATATCAGCATAAAGCCAAAGTATTAATAGTGCGGTGCAAAATCTTGGTCCCCCCTGCGATAACAGTCCTGAAGGCCATGATAGCTAAATCATGACCAGGTTTAGAACGAAGTCAAATGTCACTGAACAGTGACAAGTAAGTCTGAAAAAACTTATTAAGTTGCAACTCTCATTTCTCAATGACAGTGGGAAAGCTTGGTTAATTTTTTAAATTTTATACTTGGGATTTAGGATATTGCTGAAGGGAGGTGACAAGAAGTATTCCTACCTACCTCAGAAAACATCGTGTACAAGCACAAAGTTCAAATGATCTCCAATGGCATTGATCAAAGATTGACATGAGGACTGGGAACAAGGGAACATCTGAAAGAATTCTCCAGTTGGTTTGAACAGAATCTTATTATTGGGTGGTCTGGATGTAGGAGAGGGATCAAAGAAAAAAGTATTAAAGGGTAGAAGACAGGATAGCTGTTGATCAGAACTCAAGCTTGTACAAACATTGTATCAGTAGTCCATGGATCAAAAAACTACAAGGGAATAATTAGCTAGGCCAAACCAGCTGAGCAAAGGTTTCTTCTGCAGGAAAAAGCAACAGAGAACTTTCTTTTCTTAACTCAATAACAAAAATTTAATTTAATTTAATTAGAGAAGAAACAGATAGAACTGGTAAGATGGAAAAACAGAGAGATGGCCTAGATGAGGATGGCCAGGTACATCAGGAGTTCTGCCAAGATCATGTATCTTACTAGACTATGACCACATATAACATATAAACAGATGTTATATACATTTATAACATGTAACCTCCACATATAACCTCTACTGTACCACACAGGATCTTCTACACTGAAAGAAACCCATGCAGGTTAATAGGTCTGGTGTGGCTCAGGACTAGGGGTGAACATGAGGAGCCCGTTGGAGTATGCTCTACATCACACAGGGTGCCTGTCCTTCCCTCCTTTCACTGAGTGTGCCCAGGTCTCACAAACTGAGAAAGAACATGGATTTAGAAACTAGGAGGCACTCGGGGATTTCTTGATGTGGATAGAAACTCTGTGACTAATTACATCTACTGCAAGCTAACCAGCCTCATGTACCTATCAGAAGTAAATATTAAGCCCATAGAAGATAACAAAATAATGAGAAAGTATGTCAGAGTGTTTTTAAAGGAGACCATGTAACTTTTAAATAAAGACATTTAAAATTCAAAGTAGTTCAGAGAAATGCTGCAGATTGTTATACCAGGCATGAACCAAGGTAAGAATAACAGTTTCTCCTATTGCTTGTAATCTCTCAAACTCTTGAGTTTTACTTCAAGTCTTACAGTATCACAAAATATATTGGGGGAAAAAGCAAAGCTCATCATTTCACTCTGAAGACAAAGTGCTGAAGAAGAGACAACATTACACATGACAGAAGTCTCCCAGTCAGCCTCCTAGCTGGTTTATATACGGGTTGGTTTACATACATGTGGTCAAAACACTTATTCCTTCGGATTTACCATTAAAATTGCAAAAGATAACACATCTGATTAGGCAGAAGCCAGGAATATCAAATTCTTGCTTGACTTCTGTGTTTAACAAGTGAGGTTTAGTCTGAATTACAGTTGATCCTATTGTGGCAAATAATTAACCTGCCATAAAATGCAGATCTGGATCAAATGAACTTGTCTGTTAATACACAGTTCACAAAACAATTTTATGTGAACGAAACTCTGCTAGAACATTTCAGTGTAATTACAAGGCAAAGTTCCATCTTTAAGTCACCTCAATATAGAATGGAAATCAAACATGATTTTCCAGTTTTAAAGATTAGAATAACACTGCAACAAAACCAAAATGCATTTATTTGGTTTGAAGAAATCATTCCTGTTGACCTGAAATAAGTTTATTTTCTGCTGACATTCAGCCATAACAGTAATCTAATTACTCTATCCTAACTACACCTCTAAAAAAGTGAGGGCTTCTGAGTCTTGACTACAGTCCTACAGGTAGGGTGCTGAGCAGTCTGCTCCCATGCAGAAAGCACTCATGTAAGTACACTTTTGAATAGTTTACCACAATAATTACATCACTGACATGTAACAATAACACATTAGCACGTACATTTTGACTGCAGATTTTATTATCATCTTTTGATGAATCTGGATTTAAGATTAAAATCAAACCTAATCATACGAGATATTTTAAGCAGCTTTGAGTTATTCTGCTGCTTTTTCAGGTTCCATTAGGAACATGGCTTATGTACAAAATTTTCTACCAAATTTCTACCAAATTTTCTACCAAATTTCTACCAAAAGAATCATTACAAAAAGAATTGACCATTGTGTATCACAAATGTTTTCTAAGGCACAATTTTGTTGATACAGGAAAACTCCTCTTTAGTGGGAAAAGAACTTCCATTCTAGGGGAAATGTCAATTGATTAAAACCTATTTATTTACAGCTAAAATCTTCTAAACTTTTAATATGTATCCTAGTTACAGAGTTCATAAGTGAAAATTCAAAGAATTACAGAAATAAAATTTTCACCCTGCAAAACCCCCTCAACCCCAGACCAAGATTTCTTATGCTTTTCTGTGTGATTTATAAAAGAATGCTGTTCTGTGTAGTATTTTAGTCAAGTTGGGAGTTAAATGAAAATTGTTCTGTTAGAAAGGGTAATATCAATTTTAGGTATTTAGACCCACTTTTCTCAGCTACAGAATGTTTCTTTTTGTCTGTTCAGAGAAAGAAGAGGACAGAGTTCATGAAGTGCGCACTGCTCTTGGAAATGGTATCAGACCTTCTGTATGGAAAGAATTTCTGATGAGGTTTGAGCCAATTAAAATATTTGAATTCTATGGGTTCACAGAAGGAAGTCTTGTTTTCCTGAACTACACTAATAAAATAGGAGCTGTGGGCCGTGCTGGCATCTTCTCAAAGGTAAAGGTTATCAAATCAAGAAACCAATCAACCAATTAACCATACAATAATTTTTTAAAAAATGAAAAGGCATGGGAAAGGCAGAAATTACAAAAACAGGAAGGAAGAAACTGTTTCCTTTCCAGATACAATAAAATTTGGTTCATGAAAACAGAAACCTTATTCTCAGCCCCTTCCTTGGCTCTATTCTCTGGACATAATAGTTTGAAGCCACAATAAATGTACACAATGAATACACAGAAGCCTGTGTACCCAGCTTTTTCCCCAGAATATATTAAAAAAACCCAAACCGACTGCGTTGAAGTGACTATCCACAGGACTGATTAATAAAGATTTTTAAAGTTTACTTATTATCTAGACAACCAACATATATTAAATGATGAGGCCAGAAACTAATTTTGATTTGACTTTTGATATGAATCAGGAGACAGATATTCCAAAGCAAACTTACACAGATTTGTTCTTTGACTGCATCTCCACTCATTAAAACTATTGTCACACTTTCTTTGAAACAAGATTAGCAAAACAAAACAAAAAAAAAATCAAAATTCTCAGCAAATAAAGGAGAAAAATATTTAATCTCAAAATATCTAAGATATAAATTTACATATACAACCACTATTGAAACTTTCAGTGTTTCTACCATAAACACACCCTCCTGACAGTCTCAAATGCTTTTCCAATTTGTACAGTTTCTGAGAATCATGAACATTATACTACAATGAAATACTTTTCAAACAATTCCAAAGAATCAGATAAGATCAAGAACAGATTAATGACTTCCAAATGATTTCTGCTTTTAATCTGAGATGCCAAAAATGCCTTGGCATGACCACGATAACAACTCTGTAAGATTTTAAATCTAGCAATTTTAACCATGTGAATGGATGAGGCAGGAAAGACTAATTAAGCCATTGAGTTGTAAGTTTCCACTTGCATGTCTGGAGTAATTTTTGAGATGTCTGTAAATTTATTTTGGATTCTTTTTTTTGTCAGAGAATCATCTTGATTTGCATTCCAGCACTATTAAGCCTCTACTTAGAAATGGATAGTAGTTTTAAAGCAAAATTGACAATTTGATCAAATGCACTTTGTCTTTCATATAAATGATTTGAATTCGGCCATGCTCAAGACAATGGGCTTCTTTTTATCAATAAAGGAGATGAACACTTATTGTATATGTATACTTAGTCTTGCTTATCATGATATAAACACTTTCCAACAATTGCACCTTAGAATACTGTCAGTGTATTTCAGGCTGTCTCAAGTCTTCAAAGTCAATAGGGACTGTTCATTAATTCAAAGCAGTTTTTATCAAAGCCAGAAAGTGAGTAAGAAAAAGATGTTTTTAAGTATGCATATGTGCTTTTTTTTTTCCTTGTTTCTACATTCTTTTGAGTTGTTGAAATATGATTTCTGGCAACAAGATGTTATAAAACATGAAAATGGAAGGTGTAAGAAAGCACCCATAGGTAAGGAAAAATATTAGCTATCTATTAAATAACAGATAACACAATTTAGATGAAGATATTCTGTGAGCAACAGATTTTTGACATACACCTAGAACTTGAAAATGACACTGGAAAATAGATCCAAACAGGGACATGTTGCCAATATATGCAACAATATATCCAAATATTTATAAAATAATCCAAATGAAAAAATTACAATCATATAGGAACATTAGTAATATTTGGGGCCCATAATATTTTTATTCTCATTTGAGAAAAACTTTATCCTATTCCTGGAAAAATCAGATTTTTAGTGTTTCTTTAAAAAAAAAGAAAAAAAGGATAGAGTAATTCCCAGACATTTTCTGCTCTGAGGCCAGATGTTTAAAGATGTTTTCTAAATTTCAGATTTAAAATTCTGAGGAAGAGCAGTACAATTTCAAATTATGGATCATATTTTTATATTTCGTGACAAAACCAGATTTATCTCTTTCATATCTAGAGTTGCACAGACTTTCCAAACTCCTACTTAAAATGGAATACTCCATCTCAAAGAGCTGAAGCTCCCAGACTGAAAAGAAGGTAGCCTCCTAGCTGAGAATATCTTTCAGAAAAATCCTGAAAACTGAGTCTCATGAAAGACAGCACTGCCTGTGTCGAAGTCACATCAAATATTCATGTGGCTTTGTATACATGCATGAATCCATCTGTATCAAAGTTAGCAGTTCTGGGAAAAAAGGTCTTTAATATCACTAGCTTTAGTATGTAGATTCAGTTATCATAGATATAAAATTCCTGAAGGTAGAAGAGAGGCTTGTACAGACTGACCTAAATTATGATAGGTCATGATAATCTCAAATCTCAGTGACATACAGTATACAGGTCATCAAATCAGCAATTATTTTTGCTTATCTTTGATAATATAATATAATATAATATAATATAATATAATATAATATAATATAATATAATATAATAATTATATTATATTTATTATATTATATATTCTGGTAGTAGTACTGGGGAAAAAGCAGCAATATTCTATTATTTCTGACATTATATGATTTGCTGATAATATCCAAATCAAGAAAAATATTTATTCTTTTTTCTTGAAAAGTGCTTGCTTCCTCAATACAGTTATGTTAGAAACTGGACAAAAAAGTTATTGGTTTCTCAGTGAAATTGATAAAATTCCTGGTTTTATGACAAGACTAGAAAAATTTTGCAGGTTGTTATATATATTTTTAGATAACTCTGAAGCTGTCACTTGATGCAATGTGAGACTGTAATGCCAGTAAATTCACGAACTGGATTAGAGGATCTTCCTGTAAAATTGGCTTTTTTATAATCAACATTTTTGTTTGGTTGTTCTTCTTTTATAAATTATACATCCTATTTGCAGCAATGCCAGCTTCTCTTCTGAAAGGTAATATGAGCTTTCGTTCCATTTTCTACATTGAGAGTGTTCAAAATAAATGAAGACTATTTATTTTAAGAGGCAGAAATACAGTCATGAAGAAAATTATTTGTTTGTAAACATCTCCTTACATCTGCTGAAGGAGTACAATAAGCCTTTCAAAGATGGAATTATATTTTAACCTCAGGAGCACACTGAGAATAAAGCCAGTACTTATCACAGACATAGAATAATAAAAACAACATATTTAAAGGTATTCTGAATCAATTCCAGTGAAGTCAGCAGAAGTTTTCCCTTGTTGTAAATTTGACTTAGACAGGCAGCTACACTGAGTGATGCCCAGTAGGGCTATGCTTCAGACCCCAGGAACTCCTTGATGGCTGGGGGCCCAGACACATTATGGCTTACAACTTGTTTTGTCACACCAGCACACCAGTGCTAGGGCAGTAGCATTTCTAGCCTCTGGAAAACCTCAAAGCACAAGATCTTAGGTACTATATATTTTGCCTCTACATGTATTGTTTGACTACCATCACCCTTTCCAAATGACAGATAAATCATCTTTTCAATGGGTAAATGCTTTTACCAGAGAAGTGATGTGCAAGACACTCCAAAAATCTCTTAATTGTGGTCCAGATTTTTGGAAGAGAAGGAAGCAAAATTATGCTCCCTTTTCCACTCACCCATTTCTTCTGTTCAGGGAATAGCTAAGGAAAAGTAGCAATAAGACACACAGAACAGATATGGCTTTCCGAAGGATTTTGAATATGATAATTTATGCTCCTAGTAGCTCACTCAGGATGTTTACTTGCATCCCCTTTTCATGGCCTTCAGGTAAACCTGGTCTTCTAGTTTTTCAAGTTACTGAGGATACCCCGTTTTCTGGATATGTTGGAAATAAAGAAGCCTCAGAGAAGAAACTCCTGCTTAATGTGTTTGTGGAATGAGATGTGTATCTTGACACAGGGGATCTCCTAGAGATGGAGGAGGTTGGGTTCCTCTACTTCACTGACCGGGCGGGAGACATTTTCAGGTATTGCACAAAGCTAAGGGTAAATCCAGGGAGCTTGGAAATCTCACACACATAGGACTGGATGACACAGGTCAGACTCAAACCTGATGAATGTCAAATTTATTTAAACAAAAACACTAAGGATAGGTAAACACCAAAGTTCACTCCAGCATAGTAGAATTTTTCAAACTTGGCACTTCTTTTATTGCTGAGATCTCAAATGAGATGGCATTAAACCAGAAGAGGATTTGTCTGCCTATCTACATTCTTCAGTTAAGAATGTACGTAGTCCACATTAAAAGTAGTCCTCCATCATATATAGAATAAAAAATGTGCAAGTTAACATCTCTTATAATATAAGAAATATTTTCAACAGGTGGAAAGGAGAAAATGTTGGCACTTTAGAAGTTGCAGAGATCATTGGTATGACGGATTTTGTCCAAGAAGTTAACATTTATGGTGTAAGCGTAAAAAGTAAGGCATTCACTATAGTTTAAGCTCGATGGGAGCCTCACGAATGGAAAGTGTTAAGCCAAGCAAAGCAAACAGTTAGCACCTATGGAATTAGATCAGAAGCAGCCAAGAACATAATACAATACATTTTTACTGCAGATGTCCTCTGCCCTGCTGACTGCTCAAACATTGCATCTTTGCTTTTAACCCCTTCACAATTTCTCATTTTTGAAAGAGAATGGAAACGTTTAGCACTTGAAGAAGCAAACAAACACCAAGCAGTTGGAGATCCTTTGTATGCACTCCAGCCTGACATGCTAACAGGGCAAGGACCATATGCTAGAACCAATGTGCAGCTGACTTTTCCTATCGAGATTCATCAAATTGCTCATCCCACTTTGGAATTGGGCCTGAGCTATCCTGGGTAAGGCCTCAGATTTGGGCCTGAATTGGGCCTCAGATTTAGGCCTTGTTAGTAGTGAGCAAGCTTGTGGCGCAGTTAGAAATTCTATTAAGGTGTGCTTGGATTTAATTAATGTAGTTTTAGTAATTTTACCGTGGTGACCTTAAAGTTAAGATTGTTTACATTCCTTTTTAATCTAGTACCAATTAGAAAACACCTGTTCACATAAACTATCTGAGACTGTATATAAACCACCATTTTGAAGCAATAAACGGAGAACATATGACCAAATTGGTTGGACCTATGTTGCTCTGTCAGCCTCCCATGAAATGCCCTGGCTTCAGTTTAAGAATATAAAATGCAGATAGTAATTTCTTACTATATCTTTTCTGTTCTTACAACTGCATGCACAAATATATGTAAAGATATAGGTGGTTTCAGCTTGGCAACTCAGACTTTTCATATGGTGTTTTGAAATTTCAGTTTCAACAAAATTCTGTATTTAATAAACATGATGTGCTGAAATTTTGTAATGAATGCAAGAAACATTGGGATAAACGAAAAATTTATCTCACATAAATGAGAAATATAAAGCTATGAACTACACAAGGCTTCTCTTAGGCTACAGACTTTCACCTGAAAAATGGTAAAATAGAATATAGTAAAAGATAACGTCTGAAACCATTATCTTATGAATACTGTCCAAGAACATATATATTTTTTCATAGCTGAAATCTTCTCAATCCTATATGATGCTTCATAAAAATATAAAATACCAAGCTGAAAAGCCGTAGGAAACCAAATTAGAAATTTTTACAGAAGATGCAGTCATTGAAGGAACGAACAGGTTGAGAAAGACAAACTTTTGAGGTGCTGAATAACTGTTCATCATTTCCTTTGAAGGAAAATAAAGTTTAGTATTAAAAGAAACTAGTTATATGAAGAAGAAGCTGTCAAGAGACAGCACTGAGAGATGGGAAACACAATGGGTTCAAAGAAAGAGGATACATAAAAATAAAATTAAAAGGCCATCATCTGAATGGCTGATCAGTAGGTGGCAGTCATGCAAATAAAACTGTAGTCCAATGTTCAAAGCGTCTGTCATTATCATCTACAGTTGGAGCTGACAGGAGCTCCTTGAAAGGGTTATTGCTACCTGTCTTGGTTTTGAAAGAAGACAGGTATCTGCTAAAGAGAGACAGGGCTTCTCTTGGGATGGATAACTCAAATCTCCTTCTCTCAAATTATTATAATTTAGAAAATTAAAACGGCTCTCAGGCAGAGATATGGGGGTAGGAATAACAGTTCTTTACTAATAGTATAACAAGGCAAACAAACGACGACAATTACAGCAATTAATAGCGAAAACAGAACCAGGGACCTTGACGGAGCTTGGTCTTACAAAACTCGGGGCAGTCTGGTCTCTGGGGACGCTAAAAAAAAGGTACTAAGCTGGAACGGCGGGGTATCCCGGGCTGGTGGATCGGATGAAGTTCGGAGCTCTGTCGGTGGTCACTGGAGGGCAGGGATGTTTGGCAGGGAGGGCAGTGCGGGCCCGCGGTGCAGAGCAGCTCTAAAACAGCGCTGAGGCAGTGGGACAGGGCTGAGACCTGTCCAGCAGGGCAGCAAAGGAGGAATCAAGATTTTCCTGGGCACACGAGCAGATGATAGTAGCTCTCTTCAGGATCAGATCCCAGTGGTGCCAGTGAGAAGCTCACGCAGCAACGGCAGCTCAGTCTGCTCCTGACGCAGACTACACAAAAAGTGAAGCTGCCTTCTTCAGCCCTCGTCTTCCCCCCCTCCCCCGCCTCCCTCGGTGGGGGGGAAACTCCTGGAGACAAAGGGTGTAGCCAAGTGCCAGTCTCCACCCAGCCTCCATGCTTTGTTCTACTAAGCACCGACAAACACTCAGCAATCAGTTGCCCCGCAACTCCTGGGAAAAAATTCTATAGGTGAAAAAAAAAAAAAAAAAGAAACTTAACTCCCAACACTACCTCAGGCAGTAAATAGCACATAAAAAATGCCTCAAGATTGACATCAATTTTTGGTTGTAATGTCAATAATATCTACATAGCATAGTCTTTCATATTTCTATATTGACTTGAGTCTCAAATATTGCCATAACAAACTTTACAGTCTATCACCACTTCTGTAACTGTATATTTATTTTCAGGAAAAAGAATGCCTGTATTTTTTCTCTCCAGTGCCCTTAGGCATATCTCAAGGCTCCTCTTTTTTCTGAACAGATTTAAATGTGGCAGCTGATTTCTTCTGACTTAGATATCTTCTCCACTTAGAATTTTTAATTGTGTTTCAAGAAATAGAATGCAGGAACTATGTCTGCTACATATTTTTGAAAAGGGTTTTGTTTCAGTTCACATGCCAAACATAATTAGATGCCTGTAATTTACTAGGAGCCTCTTAATGATTTCGTCACAAATTTGTCTGTGGAATAGAGTGCAAAGCACTCAGCACTGCCTGTACATTGTACAATAGGCATTTAATATGATGCAGAACAAGTACAGTCTCACATATGTCTATGTCCATCTACTGAATTAGTCTTTGTGTGAGTTCATTGAGATAGGGTTTTTTTTTGATTAATGTCCCTCTGCTTTAATTAGGTCATTATGTTACCAGTGTTCAGGTAAGAATTAAACTAGCAGGCAGTTTCCAGCTACAGAGTGTTCCTAATAAAAAGACATCAGTGACATTTTTTAAATTGGGTAAACCCCCTGAAAGTAAAATTTAAAGGCTTTCAATGCCATGTATAGTAAATAAAATATCATACACCTTTTAAATGAAATATCATATACTTTATACTCAATGATGTCTGAGAAAACAGGACAGATATTTCACAGTATCAATTTATTTGTTCCAACTAATACTAAATCCCTGCAAATGTTATAAAACATTCACATATATTCATACTTGTCATACTATTTTTCAATTATTTTAGATTATGAAGGAAGAACAGGGATGGCAGCTTTGTGCTTAAACGTCACCACACCTTTGATGGAGAAAGACTTTATAAGCATGTTGAGGACTTCCTTCCAAGTTATGCCAAACCGCGCTGCGTGAGAATCATGGTAAGACAATCAGTTGTCTTTCACTTGTATTTATCTTCTGTCTAACTTGGAAATTGGTCTCTTCTATCACGTAATGCAGAATGCATTTTACAAACAGTTTGAATAATTGAAAACAAAAGGTAATACTAGCCTAAATTACTGTTCCCATGATTGTTGTTACGATGAATTTTATCATGCATATACGATGCATTAAACTTCTGATTTTCTTTAAAGATCTATCCATACCTAAGATTCCTAGGTATTAATCCTAGGTAGGATTAATAACTTGGCTGTTGGACTTTGCTTCAAAGTTCTTTACCTTTAACTAGTGTTTTCTTCTCGTCAATAGAAGACTAAGCAAATACATGTAGTCTTACTCATAAGAGTGTCTTCTTATAAAAGGGTGACATGATCCATTTCAAACTTCTTTCTGATGTGGTTGTTCTTGAAGTGATTATTATTCGCTGTTACCGACAAGGCACCAAAGAAATACCAAGTTATTTACAACAGATTGTAAAATAAAATTTTTTGGAGAAGATTTCCTAATATGAGAATTAATAAGCACTCACGGGTTTTAAAGTACAAAAGCAGAACTGGGACACAATCCTTCTTTAACATTCACTTTAAAAGTGCAAGGATTACATTCCTTGTGAACTCCCCGCAGGCTGATCTGCAAATAGGCAGGAGAGCATGGACTGCAAAGGGGAGGAAAGGGCTCCACATTACAGCATCTGAAAGTTTGTAGCTCATAATAGTTTTCTACTGTTAAGGGATGCTGAGAGGCATTTGGCAGTTTTACCTTCCCTTAAATATTAACAAATTGTCTAAAAGGCACAAATATAAGAATTTAGAGTTTGAGAAAACCTTTTTTTATCTAACAGATTACTGTACTAAGTAAATGTACCTTCACATGCAGTAAGCATAGGTTATACTATCTATGGTGCTTCAGGACATAAGTTGCCTCTTCTGGGAAAAGCTTTAGGAACAAGTCTGTCTTTACAGTTCCACTAGATTGAGCAAATCTATAGAGTTCTAAGGTTTATATATGTGGAATTGAATAAACCTGTTTGCATGTATGTGTTCTCTGACTACAGCTATTTTTTAGGTAACTGAGGGGGAGCCAAAGTAAACAAAGTTACTAGCAGTACCAATTAACTAATATATACACATGTGCAATTTTTTATTAAAGGAGATAAATTCCATTTTATTTAAAAAAAAAATCAAAATGAGAAAAAATGTTATTACTTTATAAAATATCCTAGGGGAGTATAACAGGATAAATGCTGAACTCACAGTTTTCTATTTGGAAGAAAATTAATTCCCTTCTCTAGGTTCTGAGAAAGACGTCACCCTAATCAAGAGTGACAAACAAATACTTGAAATTCTCATGCAAAATTCGATTAAAAAAAAATCAGTCTTGAAAAATTTTCAGCGGTCCATATGTGAGTTTCTTCTAATATGTCTTGCAATTACAGTTGATTGGTTTTGTGCAAATCAGACAGATTGATTTTCTGTTCTCAATATGTCCTACTTGATTCTAAAAGAATAGCAGAGGCACGTGGACAAAGATGCAAAAAACCACGGAACTCCTTGGCTCTGTTAGTTTTCCACCTGAGTCTTTTTAACTTCCTTCCAACAAGAACTAAAAAGTGGTACTTTCCAGCATGGGAACTAAAAGAAAATGTTCACTACATTGAAAACACCATATAAGTAATAACAATGCTTGAGAACACTCTGTTTTAAACTTTTCTCTTAATGTAAACAACATTTGAAAGGAGATTTATTTATATACTACTTCTGCTCGTATATGCCAACTATTGTGTGCGGAACAACTTGTTCATGAATTGGCATTTGAATAACTCCTGTATAGTGATGACTTATACAGACAAATAAGACAAGAAGGCATTTAACATTGTGGGGTTTAATGTTTCAAATTAAGTTTAGCATTAGGAAATCAAAAGAGACCCTATACCACAAAATCAGTTAGCTCTCTGCAGAGCGTCACTGAGTGTTCCATACTCTACTGATTTTGTGATGGACTGCCCTAAAGAAAGTTAAAAGAAAATGCATATTTTGAAACAGAAACTTGTAATCTTGTGTGTTGATTTAGTAGGCAAACAAATAAGAAATAAAATATTCATTTATATTTAGATTTCAACTTGTGTATCTGATAAATGTTTAACTGAAGAAATTGTATACTAAATTGTATGATCTATTTTATTCAGTATCATATTTTCACTGATACAGACTAAAATGGAATATTGCACCTTACTTGAATTATTTCTTTTGTAGGATGTTATGCAAATCACTACAACTTTCAAGCATCAGAAAATGCATCTGGCAAATGAAGGATTTAATCCAGAAATTATACCTGAACCTCTGTATTTCATGTGTGAACCTGCATGTTCCTATATTCCTTTGACAAGAGAGATGTACCAGAAGGTGGTTTCTGGTGAAATACGTTTATAAAGCATAAAAATAAAATTGCTCTATAATACAGAAAATTTCGGATATACCCCTGAAACCATTACAGCAGGAGCCCTTACACAATATTTGTTCTAAAAATACAAGATACTCAAATTAATCTTATTGTGATAAAATCCGTTGCTTCCAAAGACACAGACAAAATAGTTATGTGCATTGTTTAAGCTGTACTGCATCTGCTCATATTATTTCCTCACACATATGCAAATAGGCTCACGTATGCAATTTTTTATTTTACATTTCTCACTGACTCAAATTATTTTTGTCTAAGCCACCATTATCTTAACCTAGTTGAATATTTTACACACTAACATTATTATTCTGACTCTGTTTTTAAAACAAATATATAGTTAGATAAATAATGTCCTAGGCATTAATAAAATGAGCCATCAGAAACATAAGCAAAATACTGCACAAGCACTGCTTGTAGACTTCTGTTCAATGTTTGATAATTACACAATTTAATATTTAATTGCAGTATTTTATGTGATGCTCAGCTTCAGACTTTTATGGATAGTAAACATTCAATGTTGAAATACACTTGTAGTATCTAGTATACAATTTTTTCCACAACTTACACCAGAACTAACACAAATTATTTGAAAAAATTCATGCTTGATGGTACATTATCTCTTTTTTTACTTACCAGTTGTCATATTCCTGAAGCTGGGTTCTCATGAAAACAGGACAAAATTTACTATAGCTTCTAGCTTTTACTGAAAACAAACACCTAGAAACTATTAAAAGGAGATAGAAAGTTTCAGAGGCAGAATCAGATCAGAGAATATAACATTAGCATACCTGCTGGATGTATTTTCCTTGAATATACATACCTGGTTTCATTTAAAAATCAAACAAGCCTGCACTTTTGTGAGGAAAAACCTCCCTACTGTATGATTCCTCTGAATTCATGAAACTTTTTGCCTGGATTAATAAAATATCTATACTATAAAGCTAATGTTCATCCCATTTAGAGCCTTACAGACTTGATGATTTCTCCAAGCATAAGACTTTTTTTTTCCTTGGTTTTCAGTATGTGCCATTACTAACACTGCTAACTCTGCCACTTCTGTTATAATGCAGTGATGCACGGTAACTGACTCAAACACCTTTGCTGCATTGTAGAGTGGAGTACACAAGCAGTCCCATGCCGCAAGAGCTCATCACCTAAAGTAAGGAACAATTTAACTAACAAATAAACTCTGTTATGATCACAAAGGTCCAAAACTCTTGGTGATACCAGGTATCTCTCAAGATCCTCTGCCATTCCAAGTCATGAGGAGTGTGTGTAACAGAAGCAGACACAGCTTGATGTCTGGAAGGCAGTAAGTGTGTGCAGAACTGGACAGCAAATTGGTACCCAGCATACTAGGGCACACTGACATCTCCTATGAGACATAAAGTTTCTGAGCTTGGAGTGAGAGAAGCAGAGATGCAAATAAAAAAACCTTTGTTTTTAAGAATTGTCCATTTGTGGACTAGGAAGAGTACTGAACATAAGACAGGTTTGAGGAAGGCCCAAGGAATTTCAATTTCACACGTTATGTGACTCCATAACACCCAAAAAAATCTCCTTTGACTGAGGCAGTAAACTTCTTATGTCCTGCCCAGTTTCTGGGAATCCTCTTCCCAAGAAAGGAAGGGATCAGTTATTCATGACTGTTATGGGTTAACACAGTTTGATTTTTTAGTTAAAGAGAAATACAGAATATTGCCCTGTCAGGACCTTGGAGTTATTTTGATGGGGATGGGCACCTATCAGAGTGTGCTTTAGATACTGGCATGCAAACGACTTTGGAAGTACACACATAAAGCTGGGATTGTCCAGGCCAAGTCTCTTCCCTTCGGGACAGCTGAGCAGGTACCAGGGCCGGTCCCGGGCTGCCGTGTGGGCCCCTGGGCCTGGGGCCCGGCCGGGGCTGCCACCCCCGCTGCTGGGGGAGGGCTGGGCTGGCCCGGGACCGGCCGTGCCTCTGCTCCCCCTTCTCCCCATCCACTGCCGGGGCCGGCCGTGCCTCTGCTCCCCCTTCTCCCCATCCACTGCCGGGACCGGCCGTGCCTCTGCTCCCCCTTCTCCCCATCCACTGCCGGGACCGGCCGTGCCTCTGCTCCCCCTTCTCCCCATCGGCTGCCCGGAGAGGCTGCTGCTGAACATCCAGCGAACTTTTAAAGGCCAGCCCCAAGCCGGCTGGGGCCGGGACAGTCCCGGGGGTCCCCGAGAGCAGCCCGAGCATGAGTTCAGTCCATCCTGTGAGATCCAAGGGGTGGGCAGGAGGCATTGATCACCATTTATGATCCCTGACTGCTCGGCAGCTCCCAGCTCCGACCTTTCCAGCTTCCCCCTCCAGCCTGGCCTTGGGAAAAGCCTGATACCCTGAGCCGCTGCAGCCAGCTGAGGGAGAGAGAGAGAAAGCCTGGGCAAGATTTAACCCTTTTCCTAGCAAGATAAAGCTTTCGGAACGCCAATCTTTTTCCCTGCGAGAGAGGAAAGGACAGATTGTCTTGAAACATAGAGCAACAGCATGATAAGAAGTCAGTGGAAGAACTGAGAAGATTATTGGATGAGGGGATAGAAGAAGTGGACATTACTGGACTTCTCTACATGTAAACCAATGGAGACTGAACTAAATATTCCTTTTAACCATAGAAAGATACATATTGAGGAGGTGATTGTTTAGATTTATGTGTGGATTCTTTGAGCAAGGTGCTGTGATGACTAAGGGAAATTGATTTTATGAGACGCTTGGACAGAGATCGAGATAAGTGGTCCTCCTGTCAGTGAAGAAGTGAGAAGATATTTCTGTTTCTGAAACAAAGAATCCTTTGCCTTTGAAGTGGTTCACCTTTACAAACGAACCCCCCAGCTGGCAGTGTTTGAGTGTACGACCCGTTGAGCAGCTCGGGAAAGTGCTAAATGGGAAGAGCCACGGAAGCAGGGTTTGCTGCGGGCGGCTGTTTGTGTGACAGTTAGCACCCACGTGAGAACCTTTCTAAGCAGTCTGTAGCATCCATGGGGCATTTGAGGGACTCTTCTCCCAGAGTGATGAAAGGTTATGTTTAAATGGTAAAATTGACTGAAAATCATACTTTTGTCTCTTTGTCTTGGTTGGGGGAAAGTGAACAGTTTGTGAGGAAAAAGAAGGATTTTGAAGTTTCAATTTTCAATTTTCCTTTCTTTTATTTTTTTCTTTTCATTCTTTAGTGTGTAAAAATAAACTGTGTGTGTAACTTTCAAGTTTAGGCCTGTTGTGCTTTTTATTTTCTCCTGGTCAAGTCCCACAGAAGAGCAAACATTCAAACCAGTACACTAAATTTGGCGAACAAGATTTAGCGAACGTGAAACCACTACATGACTCATTAATATAATGGTCTTTTCTAACTACTTCTACTGTGGTCTTCTAACGCATGAAACAATAGTGATCACCTAGAACTCATAAGCTCACACCTTATTTCCAAAATGTCAGCAATTTTCAGAACATGATGTAATATTGATACAGCTCTAACTGGCTACTATAAATAACTTACTTGTATTTTTCCTACAATCTAGAGGTTTATATAAATATGGACACCTAACACTTAAATGTGTAGAACATTAAACTTTATGAGGACTATCCCTATATATCTGCTGTTACCAATACACTTCATTAAGTTTACAACACTTAAAAAGCTCCCAAAACCTCAGAGAAAAGTATCACATTTTCCCTTTATTTGTGTTAAGGAGATCTACTACAGACTACTGTCTTACTGTCTATTATTTCTTCTTTTCTCCTTCAACCTTTTACTCTCTACATTTAATTCCTTCCCAACGTTAATTCTTCAGAAAAGGTTAAAATAGAGCACAAGACAACAATCCCATTTACCAGGATCTAAGCGGGAGATGGTTGAGGAATGAGTCTCTTACACTACAAAATTACTGTGGTTTCAAGATTCAGAAGAAAAGTCCCACACATGTGCTGAGAAGGATGAGCACCTATAACCTTTAAGCATCTAAATCCCTTTTTTCCTCAATCTGTTGTTATAAGCTGCTTTTTGGGCTTTCAGTGGAGTCATGTCCCCTCTTCATTTCCACAGAGCAGAAAAAGAGGATATGAGAAAAAAACTAAGAAAGTAAATAACTATTTTTGCTACAGAATTTAAAAAGTCTAATGTTTTAGAATTTAATCCAGTTATACCAGTTAATAAAGTGGTGTTCTATACAGAGGATACAATTGGAGAAATCAATGAGAGGGAAGACAAAGAGCAGCAACATTAAATAATATCTGGCTTTATTGCTGATCATGTACTTCCAAGGCTCTCCAAGTTTACAACTCAATCCTATGTGCAGCTACCTCTCTCTGGAAGATCACACTTCTTTAATATTGAAGTCCTAGATCAAATGTTCCACAAAGCAGAATGCAGATTATGCTGCTAGTCTTCTATATTACTCTATTTTGAGACAAGTCACAGAAGTAAGTTTTCATATTTGAAATCTATTTAAAAATGTATTGGGACACTATTCTCTGCATAGAATAAGAATTATAATGTTATATATTTACCATATACTGTATAATGCTAAATTTAAATAAATCACTGACACTTCAAAATTTATATTAAAAACCCCACAAACCACCAACAATCTTTTACCTCTCAAATGCTTTATTTAAGACAAGTTCTTTCTTTTCCCTCAAAAATTTGAAATATTTCACTTCCCTGGTGCTTTTCCTACTAAAAAAGCATTGCAATTCCCTAAGGTGTATTAGTCAGGTTCAGAATTAATGCAAATATACATACACGTATTATTGTATTATCTGGATATTAAAAGAAATAATGTCTCAAAATTATATCAAAATGGCTGGTTTTTTACACAAAAAAAAAAGCATTTCAGTATTTGGTGTATGTTTCTTTGCTACAGTGAGATGTTATAAGGAAGTTTTTCAGTTTTATCTAATCATATTTTAAAAAAACCTTCACTCTGAATTTCACCAGAGGAAAATTAAACTCCTTTGTATTTCCTTATTGGGTCATACTATACTCCAAGGAATCAAAATGTTTTGAATGGAAATTAAGCATAATAATTACAGCACAATAAATAATTCATAGTACTATGGTATGAAGTTTTGAGTTCTACATATGTCAAGAATAAAACAGATTCCAACTAATGGCATGTAACAAGAAGCCAATTAATGGATACATTTCTTGTTATACTTTGGGGGTTCATTCACTTAAAAACAAATACCACTACATGTAAAATATAGGAGGGTTTAGACACTTTTTAGAATTTCTTTCTAAAGAACATATGAACTTTCTAAAGAACATATTTCTTCAACATATGAATTTGCCACTTGCAAGTATGTGTTCTGTTAGCAACTTTAATCTCATAATAGCACACACCTTTCCCCAGACTTCTTGTCTTACTCAGTGCATGTGGCTACTTGAATTTGCTTAACAGTTCACTGTTAGCCTGTGTTGCACTTATTGACCCATGCATGCAGGTAACTTTATCTTCACCGATGATAGTAATTACTTCACATGAATTAAAATCATTCATTTCTTTGTAAGAAAGATTTCATTTCATTTCATTTCTTTTCTTCCAAATCCCATGCTACTTACTTAAAAAATATTAATAAATATACGTACATCTGCCTTGAATAAAAGCCCTGAATGTATAGAGAACAGAAGTACTGCAGGTGAATTTAACCCATCTCCTAACTATAGGGACTAGACCAGCTACCTAAACTGAGGCATCTTAATACCCCTTGGGATGCAGGAGATGGGCAAACATGACTCAAAAGTCAGTACCTTCTACATAGGTACCTGTAGTTAGATAGGCATTTATTTGCAAGTAATGTTGAATAGCACTAGACCCAGTTATGGGCAATTGATTCAAAGTATAGACAGTAAGTTTAGTGGATGTGCTCTTCTCCCAACAACTCTAGACTTGAGCAACATGTGGATTTTCTTATGTGTTTCCCTGAAATACATTACAGGAGGCATGCATTCTTCAGACTCCTGTTAAAGCCTGACATGTTATCAAGAAACAATGCTTCAAACAAACTAAATAAAATCCTTAGTAGGTGCAGTCTTCAAGGAAAAAGACAAAAATTTTATGTGCCACATTTGAAAGAAGTCAGAGAGAGAGAGAGAGAGAGAGAGATACCTGTTCTCTTGGGTGCTGAAATTAGTTTTTTCAGACCAGACTTCTAATTGTAACAGCCCAGAGTAACTCCTCTGCATTTACCATGCCAGTGACTCATATGGTGATGTAAAGCCAAAGGATTTATTTCCGAGTTGTTTTTCTTTGTTTTGTACTTCTGTATGAGATAAACCCTACCCACAATGAAGGGAGTGGGTAGGGTTTATCTCATTTATCAAGTGTTTGTCTAACGAGAAAAGACCTTTATACAGAAAAAAAAGAAACCTTTGCCTTACTACCCTTGTTGGCTGCATTGTGCTTTTTTATGTAGGGGCTACTTATGAACTGAGCTCTTAGAAAGAAGAAATGTTGGAGCTACTGGCATTCTTTTGCTTTTAATTCCCACTGCACAGTTCAGTTTCATATATTTCAGTAGGAGCACTTCAAAAAAATAGAGATCGAAGGAAGACTTTGGTAAGAGTGTCACAGGAGTGGGTACTTCTATTTGCTGGTTATGCAAGATAAGTAAAGAATTGCCCTTTGGCTTCCTGAAAATTTCAGCCTTGAGACACATTTTGAAAGAGATCTACATACAGACAAAGATAAAACTGTTTATGTATGAATACTGAATTTATTTTAAAATATACTTTTTAGAGAGATGAATACTACTAAATACTGGAAATTATCAGTAAGGCAAAATTAACACACAGTCCTCATATCTGATTGAATAGCATCTCAGAAAGAAATAGAATAACATCAGAAGGGACAAATCTAGAAAATTACTACTTTCTCACATTTAAAAATAAGTTTATAACTCTTTTACTAGTTGTTGTGGAGGATGAAACAGGAAAACCTTATAAATATTTCTGCTTATTTGTAGAGAATATGAAACATATAAGTGAAATAGAGTTGAAGGCAAGTTTCGATGTCTAAGATGCCAAGCTTTAGTTACTGAACAACTGGAAAACAATGGTATGGCCAGCTGAAAGTAATCCCCCCTTGATGAAACAATGCCCTTCTCCTTACCAAAAGTCTAAGGGTCAGAGTAGACCCTGCTAGCTCAGCAGGAAGGGTCCAAAGAGTAGTTTTTAGGGTTTAAAACATAACACTGTATAGTAATGTAGTGATTCTTATAGGCTGTATGTAAATGTTATAGGATTTGTATCTTGTACTAGATTGGTTGGTGTAAATTAGAATATTCAGTATAGAAGAAGATTTAATGTATTGTAATGGGAACTTCGCTCTCTTGCTCCTTCTTTTCTTCACTCTCTTTTCACTCTCTTGGACCAGCTCTGAGCTCCATCTGGCAGCTTGTAGCAGGGCCCTTTCACCCACGCCCTATGCAATAAACTGCATGCTCCAAAACTAGGCTGGACTCCAGAGATCTCTCATCTCCGTCCATCACGACTGACCCGTCGTTCCCACAACTAGTTAATATTTTAGATTGCCATAACATTACTTTTTAATTATTAATTTATAATTTGCTAAATTACAAGGCATATTACATCTCACACAGATAAATAACATCGCAAAACAATTAGTCTGTTCTTACTTATTTCCTAATAAAGTAATTCTAAATTTTAAGACTTTGACATTTACTTAAAATAAGGTATTTGAAGCCATAAAATATACATCTATGTGAGAATAACAGTAGGGGATTTTTAAGAATGCTTAGATGTATAGATTAGACATTAGATTGGACATCACTAAAACTATTTTAATGAGCCTCAAAAAATGTAAGTATTTCAATTGTTTCTATTACATGAAAAATAGACACATAAAGAAACATCATCTAAAATGCTCACTGAAGTGCTTGAAAGTGTGACAGGAGACATGTGCATGTAGTTGACCATTCTAGAAGGACTTATTTCAGTTTTTCTTGGTCCACTTAATTTCAAGTGTACTTTGTCACCAGTTGTGGAGATGTTCTTCATGGAATAGAAATATTTTTCTTCCTTTTTTGGATTTGCATGAATGCTATATGCAAATCACCTGTTGAAGGTAAATGGGTGTCTCTCAAAGTTGTTATTTTCACTACAACTTGGAGAAAATCAAAGCGTACTACAAATTCTTGTGTTGGTGCATAGAAGTGCCCAGTGATTCTGCCTCCTTGCTATTCCAGCATGTATGTAGGTCAAACTCAACTATGTTTCTGCAGTTTTAGACAAAAACTGTGGAGGATGAATTCCTCCAAAGATGGGGGCATGTGAGCAATACAGCCCATTGAAAGAATAGGCCTGTAACCATTTCAAGGAGAAAGGAGTCACGCACCAGGAAGAAGAAGATGTGGAGAGTCATGTATAAAGAAGAACAAAGGATGGTAAACAACTTCAGAAATGTGGGAATCAGAAGAAAGCCAGAAAAATGATATGCATAATTTTGCTGTGCATGTAAGAAGAATTAACCAATAGGGGCTAAAAGGCTAACGTGTGCTTTTAGGGGTAACCAATTGTAAAGTAGCATGTAAAGCATGATTAAGGCTAAGAATTGTATAAAAGAAGCTGGAAAATCTATTAAAATGGCCTTCTTCGATCATATTGATCATGGAGTAGTGTCCCATTTTTCTTTTCGCAAAAAACTAAACCTTCTCATTTCAAACTTAACAACACACTGGAAGAATTGATTTTATGTGGTTTAGTTGTTTTTCAATTCTATAAATTCAAATCACAGAACAGTATCGCATAACAGCTTAGAAACTTGGCAGAATTAACTAGAAGAAGAATTTTAATTCCTTAGTTCCACTTTTCATTATCTTAATTGTATTCTTTTTAATGCAGTAGGTGGCCAGAGTGAGTGAGTGAGTGAGTGAGTAAGTGAGTGAGTTTGGGCTGTAGTTTCTTATTTTATTTTTGGCTAACAGTGAATTTTGAGAAGACTTTCTAGGTTGGCTTCCATTTTTCTGACTTACAGTAAGGCAATCAAGATTATTTTATTTCATCAGAACTGATGAACTGTATTAATCCTTCTGATTCATTCCTGCAAGAGTCAGGAAGTATTTTATGATCTTTATTAATGCTTCACACACCCATTCACTCATGTCCTGTATCTAATTCTGAATCCTACTACTGTTCTCTTGTGCAGAGTCTTAAAAGGAGCAGATGTTCCTTTTTGGTAGGGGAACCAACATTCATTCATAAAACAGATGGGTAAAACCCATAAAGCAGCAGTACACATTTGAAGCACTTTTATGAGTGAATGAATAACCTTGTGATCCTAGCAGAAAAGGTTAAAAACTCACATAAAATCTGGTTCTGCAGAAGATACCAAATGTGCCAGTCCTAGCTTAAAAAAAGCACAGCTGTAGGCACATGAAAGCAGAAATGTTTACCCAAAACACAGAAACATGACGATGCTATTCTTTTCCTCCATGTGACTGACTTTTCTGAGTTCTGTCTCAATGTGCCTGCAGGTGGAATGCCTCCAGCTGTAATCTGGACAAATATCTCCAGCCACTTGGAACCAACTTCCACTTAGGAGGCTTCAAAGAAAACTTCTGTTGCAGAAAGAGGTGATGATTTCCTTTGCTATGAATCTATTCTTAGCTTGTGCTGTAGTAGAATATCAGGAGATGACAGACTTGCATAACTTTTTTCTTGTATGAAATTGGAGTAATCATGTAAGACATATTCCTGCACAGAGAAAAAAACCAAAACAACAAAACAAACAATTCCACAATTTAAAATACAAATATCTATGATCAGAGCGTGATATATCCCAGCAGAGTCCAGAAAAAATTCATAGCTGAGAAAACAATACTGATCAAAATATGTTTCAAAGGATAAAGCATTAGCCCTGGAAGGATGAACAGATTTGGGGACTGAGAACTTAATTTTTCCAGTTCAGAATTGCATTAAATTAGGCTAGCTGTGTTTCCTTGTCACCCATTTTGAGTGTTTTCTTGGAGGTATCTGAAAAAAAAAAAAAGAAGGTCTAAAAAAAGAATGCATTCATAGTGCCACCAGACCAAGCCACCTATATCCTGCAGTAATGAGATCTCTGTGAAGGTTTGGAAAGGTATTACTGTCTTCCCATTAACAAATTCTGTAGCAAGTTTCAGGTTTTGTACCTAAGATTCCAAGAACTCTGAAGAGTTTTAGTGCTGGAACAGACTGAACAGACAGAACACAACAGCTTCTTAAATTAATCAAACCTTAGCTTGAGAAATGGCACAGTGTGATCAGTTTCTTGTTTTCCAGAAATAGAAGAAATGAGCTGGATGTATGAAAAAGTAGTCAATGTTCTGATTAAGTCTCAAGAATTAATGGGACACTAAGGCAGAGCCTGGCCTGAATGGGATTTTTAAAGAGAAGGTGTTTAAATTTAGGTGAAAGAAAACCATAAAGAAATGCCCAAAGAAACAAACACCAATCAACAAGAAAGTATGCATTTTGATAAAACCAGCTCAGTAGGTCTGAAGCAGCACTTTTTTGTCTTTAAAAATGCGTAAGAGCATAACAATAATAAAATGGTGTGGTTCATCTGGAGTAAATGCTCTGTTTATAGAATATGGTTAGTTTACAGTATCCTCTGATCCATGATTTCATAAAAATTTCAGATTCACACATCATAAACATGGAACTTTAACATGTTTCACTTACAACCAGAAGAGGTACAGACTGAGCTTTCTAAACAGAGACTCCCAGGATCCTCAAGTAAAGCATGGTTGTAGACATTGGAGCAGAAAAAAGTAGAACAAAACAGTTCAACAACAAGCCAGGAGTTAGCATTTGTCTTTAGATGAGACTTGTTTTTATGCAAGGACCAATGACTGATAGGCTGGAACAGAAGTCTCCAAACTGGCGGTCTTCCCATGAAGGCAAGAAATTCTGTTACTAATTAATTAGTTCTCCTGCAGCATTATGCAACAATCTGTCATACTTTCCTGAGTAAAATTTTAACTGACAAGTTAGAGATCATTATATGACTAAACCCAGACATTTGCTGTTTTCATTTAGCAGTGGTTCAAAGGCCAAGGATAAACATTTTACCTTTTCATGACTGATTTTCTTTGCAACTCTGTGGGGCTGTTTGGGGGGAAACTTTAGTTATATTACTAAAAGTAATACCCGGCACAGGTTTCAGTAGGGAAAATCTTCTGTATGACAACTGCTCACTCTAAGAAGTTCTAGACATGCAAAATTTTAATTTTTTTAAATAAAAGGAAGTCTAATTTCACTCCTTTCATTGGCAAGAGAAGTGCACAAATTGAGGCATCAAAACATTTATCTCTCATTGTAACATTAAAGGCCGTCAGTCGTGAAACATATTAAGACCATCTACTTGTGTACATTCCCCTCTGCAGGTGACTGGCAACAGTTACAGAAAACAACAAAAGCTGCTAAAGGAGCAAATATTAAAGGCAGGGGGCAGGGCACCTGTACTTCATCTAAAAAAAAAATCTTTACTTTTACTTGCAAGGCTTCAAATATTTTTGAAATTGTATTCTTCAGCGGTAGGCAATCTCTTCTCAATTTAACAAGGTAAGAAGCCTATCTTATTGTTCTTTATTTTTTTAATGTTACAACCGTTACCTTATCAGGATTAAGGTCAATTTTAACAGTAATTTACTCATGTTTTTGTTTTAGCTCTTCACACTCATAACCAGGGTTAAATTTTTTAAACTACACAGAAATTAAACAAAACATAAGGGTAAAGTAGATGGATGCAAAGAAGAAAAAGTGATAATTACTACACATTACATAAATTTTAGAAATCACTGACAACAGAATGGAGTATGTCCAACTGCAGGCAGACACCAGAAAGAGAGGGGTCTTTACTTCAGCTAAGATTCTAGAGTAAAGTGAAACACATTCCTTAAAACCTATGGCTGTCCAATATACCATCAACTGTCCAATATACCATCAACTACTCAGCACTTTTTCAGAGCATGTGAAATATAAACCACTGTCTAAAAAGGGAAAAAAGAAATCCTAGGATTTACACGGCAGTGGGGATAGAAGAATGGAAAATGTGAGTACCGCTCAACTCAACAAAATTAAGAGCAAACATCTAGCTTTCTTAGAGTATTCCTTATATTCTTAGAGATGACTTCAAGTAGGATAATCTGTAAGGATTTGTTCAATAATAGTCATGAAAAAAATATGAAGTTAGAAAATAGTCTCTCAAAGTCTGGTTGTTGCGGTGTGTTTTATATTTTATGTTTTACTAGTAATGTTCATGGATTTGCTGTTTTATTCTGTAATGATTTCTTCCAAGTTCCCCCTATGTTCTTCCCCAGTTAGTACATTTCCCGCCCTGGAAATCCCCAGATACCGTTATGTGTCAATCATCAGTTGCTCCCCTCCCAGAGCCTGCCAGTCTCAGGAGGCCTCTCCCCTCTTTCCAGACAGTTCAGAGAGACTCGGCCCTGGATTGGAGCAGGCCTGGGAAATCCCCCACCCCTTAAATTTGATTTGCTTTCTGTATGCCTTCCCCTTTACCCTAACTGGTCCCCTGACCCGAAGCCACTCCCTTTCCCCTTCCCTTTTAACCCCCTGCACAGCTCTGTCAGCAGGCCTTTGGTCTGGGCTGCTGCAGAGTGACAATAAACTGCTCTCTGTTGCACCCTCACTGAAGCCTCCCTCTCGCTCTCTCGCCATCGCCTCGCTCACCAGCGCTCCGTCACCGTACGGCCTTACCCACCGGGGGGAAGCTGCCGGTCCGCCTGCGGCTTCCTAACCGAGGCTGGGACGGTTCCCTGCCAGGGCTGCTGGGTCAGCTGGGAAGCCGTGCCCCAGCAGTTCAGGGAACACGCCTCATCTGGTGACAGTGAATTTCTGCATCTCTTGAGAGTCACGAGAGGTCATCAGCAAGTTACTTTGAGTGTTATGTGTATAAGGAAGCTAAAAATGTTTTGTGTGCTAGCACAGTTAGGTAGACACTTGAGAGATACTTGGACTACACTCTACCCCTCAGGGACATTGAGACAGACTGTGCTGCTGTACGTTTTAATCTGCTCTGTAGAAAAATGGATCTTCAGCAAGCAAGAAAGAAACCAAACATGGTATGTCAGTGAGAGAAAGAAGTTATCTAAACTCTTAGGACCTTGCCAGTGAAGGACGCCTTTCAAGACATCCACATCCTTCCACTGAAAATAGCTAAGGAAACCAGAACAATACGATCTCAGGAAGGATGGAACTTCTACCAGGAATGATGAAACTTACAGGAAAATGGAAAAGGCATTTTAAAAAGTCTTTGTGTCTCTAGTTCTTCACTCCACTAGTGGAGTAGGTAGTGGTACTACTAATCTATACCAAAGTATTTAACTAATACATAGATACAGCAAAGAGGCTTGTCGAAGCTTTCTTCAAGAAATCATGGAGCACTGGGGTGGTCTCTGTAGCCCCTGGAGGCTGGGGGTGAGGCACACCTCTCCACCTGCACCTGGCTTAAGTTCAGATGGCAGGATGAGTTAGTGGGACAGACCACACTGAATAGTACTGGCTTTTTTTTTTTTTTTCCCCCTAGGGTAGTCAGCAATAATCTCGCTAACACTCAGATTATAAAGATTCACTAATCTTGTATTTGCACTATTGTCTCTGAAAAGGGAGACTTCGAAATTGGTCAAGTTACTGTGTTTCTGTAGCCAGTATTTTTCCTCCTCACTACCTGACTAGCTGGTGTGCTCAGCTGAAGAGGATTTCAGCCCTTCAGAAAGGAGAAACAGAAAAAAAAAAAGCGTAACAGAGTGGGGATGAAGTGTTGGGCTCCTGTGTGCTAGACACCTGGCCTAACTGCAGCCCTTTCTAACAATCCTGAATTCTTCCTCTCAGAAAAAATTGCCAGCAGCTCTTCAATCAGATATCCTCACCAACATCCAGGTAAATATGCTGCACCTGGACCCATTGACTCAGATGACTGTTTCAAATCTCAGGAACCTGAGTTACTGTTTTTCCTTCCTGCCCCACTACACCCTCCTCCTTAAGCTAGCATCTTCTGGCTCATCTTGCTCCACTACTTCTGCATTGAGGTGACTCCACTGCTGGGTGACCCCAGAGAGATGCAGTTCAGCTCCTGGATGCTCTTGTTGCTCACTGAAACTAACTTCAAGTTTTGAGTTCCCGAATCAGCTCTTCTTTTGCCTCTGACCTCCCCGTGAGAGGAAGACACCTGGTTTGCCTGCCCTTAAATCTCCACCCTGCCCCACAATTAGCTGTGGCTGTCAGGAGAAAGTGGAGCTGACAAGAGAAAATAAAAAAGCTGGGCAATCAGATTAGAGAGAATGGCCCTATGAAAGTAATTCTTTAAGGCTACAAAGAGTTTTTCACAATAAATGCCTGCCTCAATTTATTTCCTTAAACAAAGACCAAAAGTCAATGAAGCATGTATCAAATAAAAACATTTAATATAGTTTATGGACCATGAGAGTTATATCCCTCCTGAACTCCTTTTCCATTGCTCACTCTTCCTTTCAGACCCTCAATTATGCAGCACAGGCTGCAATACCTGACACTTTGCTGGTGTCTGCAGGACCTCAGCACTTTGGCCTGGGTTTCATGTCCCACACTTGCCCTGACTGCATCTTTCTTTTGTTATGTGCATTATATGAAGAACCCTGCCAGGACTCTGCAAATTCTCTGGGACCCCTCTTCAGGGCAGATGATAGAATGAGGATAACAAGAGAAAAGAAGAAAAAAGAAAAGAAGAAAAAAGAAAAGAAAAGAAGAAAAAAGAAAAGCAGAAAAAAGAAAAGAAAAGAAAAGAAAAGAAAAGAAAAGAAAAGAAAAGAAAAGAAAAGAAAAGAAAAGAAAAGAAAAGAAAAGAAAAGAAAAGAAAAGAAAAGAAAAGAAAAGAAAAGAAAAGAAAAGAAAAGAAAAGAAAAGAAAAGAAAAGAAAAGAGAAAGAAAAGCAGAAGTTCAAAGTCCATCATAGTCCTTGGAGTTCATTAAGAGCTTTTTCAGAAATGTGGCTACACAGTTTCAAGACCAGGCTTAGGATTCTTTTTCGAATATTGACCTTCTGCTGGAAATCTCACATGTGATTCTTTTAGAAGACAAACAAGAGTGTGTATTTAAAGGGAAGTTACATGAATTCTGTGATATTGCCTTAACTGTTTTTTTCTAGAAGAGAGCATTTGGGTGTGTACCTTGTGCATACAGATAAAAGTTTATTGGGTGAAATGTGCAACTCAGGTTGTTTTGCAGATGAGTACAAAGTCCAG
Organism: Acrocephalus scirpaceus scirpaceus; assembly: GCA_910950805.1. Classification (NCBI taxonomy): domain Eukaryota; kingdom Metazoa; phylum Chordata; class Aves; order Passeriformes; family Sylviidae; genus Acrocephalus; species Acrocephalus scirpaceus. The sequence continues at coordinate 31,015,835 of OU383776.1, forward strand.
GAGATACCAGGATAAGAGGTGACCATTTGGAGGCATTTTCTCCTGTCATTTGAATTTTAACTATTGAACACAATGTGAACAATAGAGAATATTCCTGTAAGGATAGGTTATCTTCTAATATTCTTATTTTTGTTCTTCTCTTGTGTCCAGCTAACATGTCATTGTACACTGAAGAAGGTTGCTGCCCACCTTGCTATAGTGACGTCAAACTGGCAGACAGCCCAAGTTTCTTTGACCATAGCAAAAATCCCAAGGTATGACCTTGATGAAGAGCAGCACTTGGCATTTAAGGGCTTTATGACTAACTAGGCTAACATTTGAAAATAAAAAGCAGAAAAGTGCAGAAGTGTGACGCTGAGCTGAAGGCACACAACATAATGCCTCTGCTCCATCACCAGAATATGCCAGCCTTACTTGCAGCTGATCTGCTACGTGTCATCTTTTCTCCTACATTTTTTAAAACACCCGTGCTTTTCATAAAACAGTTGACTAGAAAGAACCTATTTCAATGGACAGCAATCTTTATCATCACGCCAAAATCACCTTATTGGTTTTGAAACAGCTACAGCATTTTGCATATAGATTTGTGGAGTGAAAAAAAAGTGATTAAACCAAACAGATACAAATGGGAAAAGCAGGTTCAGGCCACACAACCAATCTTCAATTTTTTCTAGATACTAAAGTTAAAAATGGTTCTAGCCTAAGGTTAGGAGTAAATTGTGTTTGTGTCCCAGCTAGCTTCTCTGCTTCCTATTATTCTTAATCTAATAAAAAACCCTATAGCTGCCCTACCAACCCCCTTTTCTTTAGCCTTGTACCATCACAGCTACAAGAGTACAACTGTGGTATTGGAAGAATAAGACAGTATCTCCAAAACATTAAAAATGGTACTCTAACGTACACTTCTACCAGGTCATTTAAAACAAAGACTCGGCCTACTTGTTTTCACATAATTTCAGTTCAATTGCAGTTATCAGATGACTGTGTACTATACTCCATTCTACCACCAGAGAGGAAAATCCAAACTACTTACTTTCTTACCAGCTGATTTGGCTTTTCCTTTTACTTGGAACCATTACATGCATCTGGAGAATAAAGCAAGGAAAAACCACAGCCGCTAAGGAGGAGGGTATGAGAGGCTGTAAATCAATCCAAAGCCTTCCCACATAAGCAACTACTACAAGAACATCAAGTGATTGAGACTGGAGATGATGATACAATGGGATAGGATGGCAACAATTCAATCTATACTTCGAAATGGACTTCTGGGGACAAGGAAGATTAGTGTGAATAGGAGGGAAGTCAGCATTTTAGTGAAATTTTTACTACTTTATGGATTTTCTATGCTGCCTTTCTTACAGACTTGTTGCAATAGGACACAAAATGAACATGCACTCATACGCAGAGATGTCCAAGGTAAAAAGAGGACAGTTTAACTACAAACTCAGAATTTATGGAGTTACAGCGGTGACCACAGATTGGAGGATGAAATTGTCCTCTTCAATCACACTGGTCAAATCAACAGTCCAGCAATTCTCTCCTCCTCCAAGAAGGAATACAAACCAATGATATATTTAGATGAAAGTGAGAACTCCATTACAAAAAATGTAACATCAGAAGGCTTAGAAGAACTTTTGAAAAACAGAGCAACACAGAATTACTGCACTGCACTTTCCTAGCATGCCAAGCTCTAGATTTCAGACAATGAAGATCCTAACAAGGGCATAATTTCAAAAAGCAGTTTTTCTAAAGCTTTACCTGACTATTTTGTAGGCTTTCAGATGCATACTGCTTTAGAAGAATACATTTCCATCCACGCTTTAGAGAGCAAATCCTTTTCCAATATGTGAGTGCATTGTAACTACTACAAATCATCCACTCGAAGCGTGCCCTTGCACTTGTTACCAAGAACCATGCCAATCACTACCAAAACACACAGAGATAAACAAGATTTATCTAATGTCACTAGGATGGGTGCCAGTAGTTTAGTACAATGGAATTATAGTTGGAAAGCAATTCATAATACAGTAGCTCTTCTACCCAGACTTGTTGGTATCATTTGGTGCATCTGTGTTCCTCAAAGCTGACGTTTTTTGTCATAATCTTGTAGTGTTTCCCAGTAGAACTGCATTTATGACATGACTTCTTCCACCAAGTACCTCCACAATATTCCTCATTTGTATGAAAAATATCAGAAATATTCTATGGATCATCAACACTTAATTAATCTAATTCCAGTGGTTTAAATAGTGTTTCATCACAAACAGAGAGTCTGAATTTATTGCAAAGTGAAATACAATCCAGAAGTACACTGGCCTAAAGGACTTCTCCCATTTTCTTTAAAGTCTTCTCCAGCTGAAATAAGTAGAGAGCACTTACAACAGAAATTTTCCACTTATCTTGTAAAGCAGTTCAGCACTTTCAAACTATGCCAAAGGGAATAAATAGCACTCAGTGGGCAATCTACCTTAAAGGGACACAACAAAGCAATTTTTTTAGCATTGCTGGATACATAATACTCCAGAAGAGGATGTTCTTTATATCCCCTTGCTGTGAAGAACAAAGTCTTTACACAAAAGTGCATGAAAGTGCTGTTATTTGTTGTCAGTATGGTCAGATGGCTAAGAGCTGAGCCTTAAAATAATTCCTTCACATTTTTGATAATAAACAGCTTTAGCGCTTTTAATCACTTAAGACTTATCTGTACAAAGGAATTAATTGTGAGAAGGACTAATTTTAAGCCATAATTCTTAAGTGGATTTTTTTTGTGTGTTAGACACTCCTAAAGACCACACGATCACCCTGTAACTTTGACAGAGTTCTGTGGAACCCACTTGGGATTTAATCATTGCACCTTTAGTAACTAAGAGGAATAAAAATCATGTGAAGATTAAGAAGTTCAAAATAAGGCAGTCACCCCCATAAAGCTTTGTCTAAAACTGAGACAACTAACATTGCTAGGAGTGGCAACGAAAGGAAACTCAAGACAAGAAGCATAACTTTGTCAGTTACAGTTCCTTTAGTAATTGCAGTGCAACAACATCGACCTAAATACAGCTACTTGTACATAATACAAAAATATAACCCTTCATAAAGTTTTATACTGTGCTAGGAATTATGTATTGAACTTAAAGAGTGATGTATAACATTTTCTCTTAAATAACATGGTCAGGTACACTCAGCCAAATGGATGTACTAACACATTCTCTTTGAAGAAAAACACAGAAAGAGCAGTTTCTTAGTCCAGTGTATCCATATATCATAGCTCAGCTAGGACTTGAGAGCAAACTAAGTCTTTCAAGTATTCCCTTTGCTACTGTTCTCCATCCATAGCACAGCAGTTCTATAACCAAATGGTGAATTGAATTTTTGATAGTGGCATTTATTAGCAGATACAGAAAATTACTATTCAGAACCAGCTTAAGGCACCATAGTTTCCACAACAGACCCAAGATATTACTGGCAAAAATCAATTTTAAAGGCAGTTATGAGCCTTTAGCTACAGTACCATGATGAACAACAATCTATTGTTGACAATATACTCTGTTGCGACTTCTGTTTATTCTCTAAAAGGAGTAGTAAAATATATGATTTCAATGTCACTACAATCTGAAGAATGCATAAACTCTTAGCAAAAAAATGTTCTCCTTTCATCTCTCCTTTTTAAAATTCCAATCATCAATCTTGCAAAACAATTCTTCTACAGACTTTTTAGAAACACAGTTTCTAACACGTTACACAGTAAAAAGCCCACTAAATTATTTTTCTTCTCCTTTAAAAGAAAGTGTATATTGTCCCACGTCCCTCTCTCCCAAATGTACTGTAACTGCCTGCAATATCAACAGCACTGGCAAACAATTCATTTAGGCAAAATCAAGTTTTCTTCAAAAGTCCTAAAGAGCAAACATGAGCCCTTGATTTCCTCAAGACCCTTCCCCTAATAGCCCATGATACTGGCTAGAATTTAAAGCAGTATGAAGTGAAACTATCATCTTGACATCACCTACCACGAAGACCCAAGCAGCTACCTTGCTAAAACTCTGTTAAGTTTTAGAGTGAAAAGTAGGATTGGAATAGGATAGGACAAGAAGTAAATTCATCAGATTTTACTACAGAAATTGTGTGTTCTGTATTGAACATTGTAGTTCAGACAGAGAATCAAATTAATCAGAATCAGACAGCTGAGACATACTTAAAGAAGTACTTTAAATTTCAGAATATGTCCCAGACATATTCTCAAAGCTGACATAGTCTCATCACACAGGGTGATGTCAAAAAGTTAACAATGTGAAAGTCACTGTAGCTAACCTGCTTCCATTCACCAACGGATAGAAAAATTTATCAGAGGAAAAGGAGAGTAGATACTGAATCATACATTAAATACTTCGCAAAGTATTTTTCAAATTACCATTAACTCTTAGAGTACTCCTTCCACTTATCTATCACAGAATAATTAGGGTTGTAAGGGACTTTCAGATTTGTACATAAGGGACCTTCAGAGATCTTCCAGTCCGACCCTCACTTGTATCCCCACATTTCAGAGTAAGACTGTCTGCAACTACCTGTAAAAAATAACCAATATTCACTATTGGTTATTGTTGATAATATATTGTTAATATACTGTTGATATACTATGCAATAAATCCCCAAAGGCTTTAATTTGTGTATTCATCTACTTGGTCTGCCAAAACCTTGGCTCTTACCTGCACTTAGTGCAGAGTGTTGATGAGATTTTTCTGTGCCTTACAATAATACCAACATTGAAGTCAGACATTTTACTGCCAGTGCAGTGAATAACCTCAAGATTTTCCTATGAAAAATACTATCAGCACATAAATTGCAAATTTGTGTCTCACTACCTATGTTCCTTTAAGGTGCAATGAGCAGGAGTCTTGTTATATTGTTTCTGCATCTTTTGCACCTGAACCTTAAAGTTTATCAGCTTTCACTGAAATTTGTTTCCTGAAATTGAGTGAAACACACTTAAATCATGCATTATCATATGTTCAGTCAAGTGTGAACAGAAATACAGCTCAGATTTCAGCCACACAATGGGCAACAGCAATTTCTTCCATTTCAAATAAACTTAAAATAAATAATTTCATTTAAAGTAACAGCTTCAACCACAACAGCTGTGTAGTACATAAAAACAAGAACCATAGGGAATTAATCTTGCTATTGTTATCCAATCATATCTAACCACAGGAATTTTCTGAGTCAATCAATACCAACATTTTCTAAGCTAAAACCCAGATCTCAGAATGACATAAAAAATGGGAAAAGATGGAAGAACACCATGTTAAAAACAGACATTCTTCATTAAATGAGCTAACCACACCTTAGTGTTACAATTAATTTTGGTCATATTCTGAATGTGCTCCAATCTCTAAAGATCTGGTAACTTTAGGATACATAGTTTATCTATAATGATGTAGTACAGCCTTCTAGTTCTTTTGTATGACTGGGCTAATGATGACTTAACCAAAGAAAACTGAAATCATCTTGTATGGTTGGTTCTGAGATATATGACACAGAAGTATCTACGACAGCAGCGCAAATACAAAAGCTCCATAACACGGGAGAAAATAAGAAAGAGAAAATTAAAAAAAAAAAAAAAAAAAAAGGCTGTACAGGTTTTCTCAGTGGTTTTTTACTATTTTGCCTTCTGGCAGATGAAAAAAGTTATCTTCTCTGAGTTTAAGATGTTCTGGTAGATCTAGCTGTCTTTTTGCTTCTTCAATATCTTCCTGAATTGCCGAAATGAGCGCATCTGAAAAAGGTAAGAATAGGGATATTTAAGAGCTGGTTTGTATTCTGAACAGAATACCAAGTGAAAAGAAGGCACCACTAAATATCAAACAACAATCACAGAAGTAGACTATGAGGTTTAAAAGGCAGAATTCTCTGCTTTTAAAATGTCTTTTTTTTAAAACTGTTGAAGATGCATTTTTACCCATTACCAGCACTATCCTCTTCGTTTGCCAAAAGACATGCTAACTGCTCTGTTTCAATACTAACAAAACTGCATTTTAAGAAGAAATTAGTATACTTGACTTTTATGAAAAGCCCATGATTTTAACATTGCTCCTCAGACAAGTGAAAGAAAAGTGAACGGTTTTAGTGTGATACATACGAATATATGGGTCTGTGGGGTTTTTTTGTTTTTAAATTACGAAAACATTTTACTGAAATTTCAAATGTTAACAAAACATCTCACGATGGAAGGAGGTACAGTGAAGACAGAAAACTTGCATGAGTAAGGCAAAAAGGAAACTAGTTTGGGGGAAACCTCCAATACTGACCTAATGAATCAAAGTTTTTTTCCGGTCGAATGTATCCAGTTATGACTATACTAAGAATTTCTCCATAAAAGTCCTCTTTGAAGGTGTGGATAATGTGTGTTTCCTAAAGGAAGAAAAGTAAATGGACAATTATTATGAACTAATTAATGAGTTTATCTCCCTCTCTGTAACCATTTAGGCCTAATATCCAACATTCATATTCTCCTCAACAGATAAAAAATAAAATGGACACTTAGTATAGTATGTATAATCCAAAATTAAAAGGCCATGGCTTTAGTTTATATTAGGAAGTAGAACTGCACTCTGCATGGAATTAAAAAAAAAATACTCCCTTAAAAAGAGTATGGAGACAAACAAAGAAAAGAGAAAAGAAAAAAACCCCACACCAACACAAAACAAACACACAACACCAAAAAACCCAAAACCCTAAACCAAAAAGCCCCCAAACCAAACAAAAAGACCCAACAAATCAATTTAAAAAACCTCAAAACCCACACCCCCAGACATCAGGAGAAATGCTTCAAAACTTCTCAGAGGTAGGATTTCCAAGGCAGGAAATGTTAATATTTCATCAACAAGTGGATATATTCAAATAACTATGAAGATTTTGATAGAAGTAGTTGGCTCAAGGAGAGCTTTTACAACTACCTCCTAAGGGAACTGAGTGATAAAATTGAAGAGCAAGTCCAGACTAAGACACAGTTCCACCTTACACTCAAAGCATTTTTATGCACAACTTCAGCTCCAAAATAGGCCAACCCATAGCATCTACCAGCAGAGCTATCATTTGTGAAGCTTTTAACAACTTGCTCAGAAAAGTAATCTGCAAAAAAATTTTGAAGTATACATTTGTCTAAGACAAACACTTAAAAGTAGAGATTCATGTACAAATAAAATTGTTTTCAACAAACAAAAGAGAGCTCTGCAAGACTCACAAAAAACCCCACAGCTGTCACAGCTCAGTATTTTAATTTTTCCATCCTTACATCCTTACACCTTCAAATATTTATTCTGTACATTAAGCCACAGCATCTCATGAATGGATTCCATCATTTAAGAGAAGAATTAATTAAAAAATAATTACAAATTAAGCTGCCCCGACATCTCCTATCTGAAATGCAGATACATTGCAGAGAACAACAGACTATTACTATGTTCCAGCTTATGCTAGGGCTCTCATAACCAGTAAATTCAATGCACTACAATGCCTGAACCAAGTTTAGGCTCAATTTGCTATCAGCAAGTCAAGCAACCATCATTTCAAGTACTGCTATATTTTAATTTTGGAAGTAGTTAAAAAATGGTGGAACAGAAGAAAGAAAAAACTTTATTCAACTTCATCTGCATACTCTCTGGTGACAGAGAGTATATTCTTTTCAGAATATAAATATTATATAGATAACAAATGCATTTCTAATGGCACACAAATTTCTAGACATCATTCATCATTCAAATTCTGCATATCTTGTTAAAATTCATCCAATCTTTTATTACAATAAAAATCTCACAAAAAGCAAAATTCTTACCACTGATTTCTTAATGTTCTTATAGAAGGGATTCCATCCTATGCTCAAAACCATTTTATGCACATCTCCATTTCCAACACAGGCCCATCCATAGTATATACCAGTAGGGATATCAGATGGAAAGCTTTCAACTACTTGCTCAGAAAAGTTAGCTGTAAAAATTGTATAAAGTGTAAGTGGCTATGTGTAAGTTAAGTATATAACACGATCTTCAAATACTTAAAAGCCCAACTCTGCCTACATACTATTTACAAACATGACACTGGTGATGATAATAATAATGCAACATACCATAGGCAAAGTACAAAACAGCTTCATAAAGATCAGTCACTGAGGTAATATTGAAGTTATTATATCTCCTACATACATACACACTATATTGTATAGCTTTCTTTCTCTTCTGCAATAATAATTAATAAATATGCCATACATACAGCCAGAACATATTTCATTATTGGGACAATTACCACAGCTCTACTATGATGAAAAATGAGAGGGGAAAAATCAACTGCACTATAAAACAGCATCTCAGAACTATTTATTAGTAAAATATTTACTGATGAAATAAACTATGTAGAAGCAAATGTGATAATTGTTTAGTCATCTGTCAATTTTGCACAAGTTCCCTTTCAGAGGTATCTGTGGATTTGAGAATTCCTTTGAAAACTACATATTTACAGTAGAACAAAATTTTCTTTTGACTGAACTTAACCTTCTCTCAAAATTACTATCCTACCTCTATTTCCCAGCTGAATAGATCTCTTCATGCAAGATACCAAACTGATTTGAACAGATGGTTACCAAATTTTTATCAAACCTCACAGACAGTAACAGCTTCCTTTCCCTGATCCCTAATACCAACATATTTTTATAAGCAATCAAGAGAAAAATGTGTTCTCAGAATAGCATGTCAGAAATCCAGCACCACAAGAGTGGTCTTACAAAGTTTCATGTCTGTTAGATGTAGTGCAATATGACTACTGACTTCAGTGTCAGTCTAAGTAAGCTCAAAATTCTCTTGCAGTATTCATCTGCCTGCATTCAGACAACTGAAACAGTGATGGGCAACAGAAAAATATATTCTCTGTACGCTAAGCCCACCTGCCGTTTCAAACTCTGCTTTACTCTCCTTGAACTTTCTTCCTTGCAGTGATTCCCAATGCCTACTCCCCTTCTTATTCCTATTGGAGGTTTATGAGAAGGGGTACTTCCCCAGGCTGTCACACCACTGCACCGAGAATGTGACACTTATCTACATCCTGTATATCGTGACGATCATTAGATGAGAAAAGGAACAAACATCATTATTCAGGGAAACCTCTTTACAGACTGAGGTGTAAAGAATAACACAAAGGAAGGTGCAGGACTAAGCAGGGTAGGAGGCGGGGGGGGGGGGGGGGGGGGGGAGGGGAAAGCGTCAGGAAAACGCTGGTAGGTAACCAGGCAGGGCCGCCCAAATCATTACAACAGCGCAGCTGTGCAGGGCAGCCGGGTGGCCGCCGAAGTCAGGCGAGCTTAGTCCCAGCGCTGTCGCACCGCTGCTTGGCAGGAGCACGGCGCCGCTCCGCTCGAGGGGCGCGGCAGCGGCCGGCTGCAGAACCCCCGGCCCATGGTCTCGCCGGCGGGAGCGCTCCCGCGACCCGGCGCGGACCCCCACGGCTGGGCCCGGCCCCGCGGACACTCCGCCCGTGTTGCTCCGGGAAGGTGTGCCTCCGCGCCCGCTCACCGGTAGGAATGCCCAGCTCCTTGGAGCCCCTGCCGAAGCCCTTCACCACCTCCCCGCGGCAAAAGTACGGCAGGTGCCTCATGGCCTCGCGCAGAGGCGCCCGCGCGCCGGGCCCGCCGCGCCGCTCACCACCGCCGTCCGCACGGGGCGCTACCAACGGCAGGGGAGGGACCAGGCGGCGCGCTCGGGCCTGCGATCATACAACGCTCCTCCCTCCAGAGTGGACGTGCCCGCGCCGCATGCCCAGTGTGCCCTCCCTCGCCGGGGACGGCGCTCCCGGCCGGAGCGGGGCGGAGCTGGAGCTGGATGGCGGTCTCGGCCGCGGGGGGCGGCCGCTGTCACTCGTCACGGCCACCGCCGTGCCCGTTGTTCCCGCTCACGGGTTTCGTCATTCTCGGGTCTCCGAGGCCAGCTGGGTCTGGCCCGTGCTGCAGTTTCTTCGATGGAAACCGCAGTGACAGCTGTGACTGTTGAGCACCAGCTGCCACATCCCGATCCTCTTACCTGAAAAGCTGCACCTCGCACCCTGCGCTCACGCGTGGAGATAGGGAATGTTGCTCCCTTGGTAGCCCTAGATTTGCATTTTCGCTCAGAAAAGGCCAAATACTTCAGTGCACAGCAGATATTCAGGAAAGCCGCGAGAACGGGTCTTTTTGTGATATGCCCCAGCTCACTGCGATTGCTTTCTTCAAACAAAACAAAAACAATAATCCAAACAACCAAACCCCAAGATCAAACCGAACTAAAACCAAACCAAAACCCCAAACCATTTTTACTCACCTCTGCTTTTGCAACGCAGAGGTGCTCACGTCTCCCCTTCTGCCATTACCACCGGTAGTACAGAGATCTCCTTTGGAAAAAAAGCAAGGCAGCAGTGCTCATTCTGTGTTCACTCAAAGGAAAATGAAGGGTAACTGAGCATTTCTCTTGCTTCACTTCCTGCCTCCAGTTGCTCTTCATGTTGATAAAGCTTATTAATGTATTTAGATAATTAGCACTCTTTTTTCTATTCCCCTGCCTGATCCAATTTAAATAAATTTGAGATGACATGAGTTCAAAACAGTCTTATTGTAAAAGATGTCCATAATCTTAGTAAATTACAGAACAGCCAGCTCACCAGCAGACAGTCTCTTTGTATCAGTGATACTATAGGCCATTTGAGTTCTGGGGCCTCATTCAGCACTGCTGTGCTGCACATAAGCACATTTGTGTTTGAACATGTAACTTATCCAGAAAGACCATCCAGAAAATCCTTGAAGGGAATTGGCACTTTCTTTTTTTTCCCCGCTTCTAGAACAGTTTCTAATTTCAACAGTTTGATATGTCATAAAAATATTTCAGGACTTACCTCAAATTTGGTTTCCTATTTTTTAATGTGGAAAAGCAATGCAAACATCTATGGCTTGTATTTGTATTTAACTGTACTCCAAGTAAATAACTTTTTAAAATGGGAAATATTCTGAGGAACTGACTTATATATTATATTATAAAGCACTGACTGTTCATGGAAGTTGTGGACACGAGCTGTTTTACATAAGAACGCAAAAAAAAAAATTGCTTCAAACTTACCCTCATCTTCTTTCATTTCTCTTAATGCCATCCTTTTCATGATAAAATTTAAATTCATTACTTCAGTTTGAGTAGCTTTGACTGTCTTAGAGAACGATCATATGTGTAGCTGGAACTTGCAACAGAGTGGTGATGGTATAAGAAGAAAAAGCAGAAGAGAAAGAGATCCTAATTATGCTACTATCAGGTCAATTCTGTTCTGCTGTCTCTGAGTGTGTAGAGAATGATGTTACAAAGAGTGTTTAAAGTAATATTTCATAATGGAAGTGTCTTGGATATGAAGTTTAAATTCTGAAGTCATTGCCTAGTTGCTTAACTAATGACAGACCATTAACTGTTGACAGGGTGATCGCACGGCCATTAGCATTGCTAGTTTATTTTAATTGAAAAGCAAGAAACGGAAACAAAATCCCTCTGTTTTCTGGAATGCGTTTCCTCACGATTTCAAGGACATAAGCATTTGTGTTCTTCCTTCTCCTCCACATGCCTTTTTTTTTTCTTTTTTTAAACGACGCCATCTTTTCAGAACAGATGTTGTTTTTCTTGTGATATCCACACGATGGCGCGCAGTGACTTCTTTTCCAGCGTCTGTAGGTTTGGCAAAAGGTTTACAATCTCAGTAACTGAGAAGACCTTGAGAACTACTATATCAAGGAAGTATTTGTTTAAGAACTACGTGGTAGTAATTTTACAGAAGTCTGACTGACGACTTCTATCTCATTCTCTCTGAAAGTGGTAACATTAATAATTTTTATCAATAATTATGATGGGCTGCCATGATCCAGCTAAAACATTAGCCATCTTTCATACTATTCCTCATTTTTCTTTTGTTATTAAGTCTACTAGTTCATGGGGGGGGGGGGGGAGGCGGAGGGGGGGGAATCTTGAACAAGTAGAATTTAATTACTTCTACTGAAATTTAGAGTAGTTAACTCTACTAAAATTAAGTAGAGTTAGTAGACATGTTTCTTCCAAAACCAATCAAATTTTAGTGAGGAACATGTCTGCTAGCATTGCCAGTCAAGAGAGGAACAATTTGATAGTTCCTACCTCCCATGAGAAAACTCAAGTGCTATTTCAGGCAGCTAGGGAAGAACTTCTGTTCCCTACTTATGCCACTTTACCTATAGTTATTGTCAGTAAAAAAGTATTTTTCTTTTTTTCTAGGATATGCATACAGCCACAGAAACCAGAATAAAGAAAAGAGAGCACATGTTATGTCACCAGAGTAGGGCCCATATCAGGTTACCTAAATGAACATAAGCTTTGAGGACTCATCATACTAACCACCATTTAATGTAGAGTAGAAAATACTCTGTTCGTCTTGTTTTGCAGTAAAATATAAGACTTGTATCACATCACAACCCTGTGCCAGAGTCCCTGTCTCTTATTACTGTGCTGCAAAAGCCTGCATTCCTATGCAAGGCTTAAGGTGAGAGCAGGAATATCTTGTTTCCTTCATGTGGTGTGGAAAAATAGCAGAACCATATCTGCTGGATACTGGAATATTTTAGGGCTGTCCCAGCCAAACTGGAAATTCTGGTTATACCAGGCTCAGTGAAATATTCAGGAGCTGACTCAGAAAAGAGTGACATGTAGTAAAACTAGTAGCATTTTAGCCGGTTCTTTGGAAGTTTCCATTCCCAGCACAAAACACTCATTGATTCAGGAGTTCAATTCAAGGACGCTCTGGCACTCCTTATTTTTAGTGTGCTGAAACCAGGTGATGAAATCACAGATATGTACAAAACACTCTTGCTAGAATATCTAAGAAATACCTGCTTTGAAAGTACTTTTTCTGTATTTAAGTCTGGAATAGAAAACCACAAAAATTATTCTTTTACTTTTTTTTTTTAAAGTCTTTATTTTTAGCAGTCTAAAGTTTTGTTCTCATTCAATAGACCACTTTCTTCTAGGAAAAGTACCTGCACATTACAGTGAAGCAACAGGTACTATGAATGTCTGTTTAATAAGTCATAGCTGATATTATCTGCTGAACATCTGATAACTGCATAAAATTCTAAGAACTACCATTTGTATGTACTAAACTGTGTGTGAAAGACAAAACTGGTGCATTTCAGATATTATAGAAATATTACATAAAGGCTTAAACTTGATGCTCTTTGAAAGTTTATGTCGATTCTCAAGAATTCCTTCAGCTTTTGAATCCCTATTTCTCTCTCTGGAGTCTTTACACCAAATTCTCAATTAGCTCCTTGAAAAATAGACAGTGTTGCTTTCAGATAGCTTCCCATTGTCTCTGCACAGCATTGTATCATGCCATGTGGACATGCTTCATGTTTAGTGCTCAAAATTCTCTAAATTTTAATACTTCTTAAGCAACTAAATTTTTTTTTCCTTTTAAAGCTTTTAAATGCATTTTAAGTACCTCCCCCTTTGTTCATTTTCCAAAAATGGTTTAATAGGTGTCTCAGATTAAGTGAATGTAAATAACTGATTAGGTTGAATAATATGATGATCATTTGAATGGTAACTGTATTGTCACACATATTTTTTTCAGCCACAGTTAACCCAGATCAAAATGTTTGTGACCGGTCTGTCCCATATTATAAAAGCAACCTTCAGTTAGTCATTTGGCAAAATATTCAGGGGAATCCTACCTACAGAGGCTTTGGCAGCACAAGAAAAGTAATATAGGGCAAGGCAGCTCAAGCAGCTTACCACCTTGAAGGACAAAATAAGATTCTCCTATATTTGACAGACTCTGGTCTTGCATTTCTCAACAATCAACACAGATTGCTATCAGGAGTTTTGCAGTGGAATGCAGAAGAACAAGATTGGGGATCTAGGTCACAAAGGTTAGGAGATGTTTACTGTATTGTCATGATGTTTGCAGATGAATAGATGTTAGGCAACTGGGAGGTCAGTATCAAGCTACTTCTGCAGAAATGGCATGCAAGAAATGTAGAAAATGGTGTGTAAGAAATGTGTTACAGGAAGTAACTGAGATAGCTGAGATCTGTTAAGAAAGTAATAAACAAAGTAATAAACAATGGGAAAGGCAATGGATTTTTCAGCTCATTAAATTTAAGAAATACCAGGAATAACTTAATTACAGATCTTGGTGACTCTGACTCTGCATAATTTCTGCTTCCCATGAGTTGTAAAGCAAATAACAATTAGATACCAAAATATTTTCTGACCCAGAACTTAATACAACTTGGCTCTCATTTTCTGCTTTCCTTGGGGAAGAATAGAAGACAAAGGTGCTAAAGGTTTACAGAAAAAGGCAATCACTCAGAGGGAAAAGCCTGTTAGAAGGGCATAAGCTCAAGTGGGAATGAGTATGAAGATAAAAGACGCAGATATTTGATGTTGTTTGTCTTTACTATAGGAATTGGTTTCACAATGACAAAAATAATAAAAAGATTGAACCTGTAACCATTGAATTAATTAATGGAAATGCCATGAAGAACAGTACACTCTCAAAACCACAAGAGATGTACTGCCTTAGTGGTAGATTTGCTTTTTTTATGTCTAGGAACACCCTGCCTAGGCACTGACCTCTATTCTCTTTACAGGAGAGATTTTGTTAGTTTTCACCCTGTGAGGGATAGAAGTTTTTCACCTATGCAGTAATATCAGAAAGAGCAGAAAATGAAAATTATTGTCCTAGTGACTGACATTGCAGGGAGGATGTAATGAAGGAAGTAGCTACAATGTTTTCTGTGCACACTAATTATCATTTTTAAGATCCTTTACTTCTGTCTTTCCCTGGGCTTGCTGTTCCAGCCTTGATCACAGAATAAACAACAAGTGAGCAAACAAGAAAGATTCTGGTGAAAATCTCTCATTGTTAAAAGGAATCTGTAGTTTGTGATAATCCTGCTGCACCTACACCAATATGTGATGCACGTTCAAGGCATGCCTGTGTTTGTGACAGCACTGCCATCTGTATAAGGCAACCACTCTTTCAATAGCAAGCTTCTTACTACTGCCTATTGAAGAAATAGCCCTAATCATTGATTCTTTGCCACTGCAAAGAAATTATTTTCACATAAAATGCGCCATTTGACCGCAAATATGTGTTTTCTTAACACAGGAAGTATTTGCACAAGAGCAACGGAAAAGTGTTACCCATAATTTGCTTGATTTTGGGGCTCCATCCCATTTACCTTGCACACAATCCCAGTTGTCCTGCAAGCAGCCTGTGCCAGATACAACAGTGCTGCATGCAGAAGAGTTAGGCTGCATCAGTCTCCCAAAAATAGCCTCACTATGGGAAGAGTGCAGTCACTTGTCCTTGCTAGTAAGCCTAGCTGGGTGCTGCCCTACTTATTTTCTTAATCACACCAAAGCTATGAATACAAAAGACATGTACAAAGAAGAATCCCAGAAGTAATACAAGGCCTGCTCTGAATAACACAGCTGGTATGTTTGTTGCTAAATTAGTTCTATTGTGGAAAAACTATGTGCTGCTTCTTCAATTTGCCCAGTTCAACTGCATCCAACTGCGATGCAAATGTCTGTTTTTCTCATTGGGAATTAGAATTAAAAATCATTCCCCCCCACCCACCCCAAAATAAACCCAAAACAAAACAAGAAAAATCTTCCCATCCAAACCAAATAAAACCAAACAAAACCCCAAAGCTCAGGATTGTTTTAGGACATCTCCTATTCCACTTACTTTTTCAAGGGCATCCTGAGATGCAGAAGTTCAAAACAAGTCGTCTAAATCACTACCAGCTTCCTGTGGAGATGTTCTAACCAGTTTTTCTACATTATTAATATCCCTTCCTCCTGCACGTGGATCACTCATTTCGCCCCAAACTGTTTACCACAGCAAAGAAATAACAATGGCAACCCCATCATTTATGCTACAAAACAGGTCGAGCAGAAAATTCAGTAGAACCTGCGTTACATTACAGAACTAATTACCCCCAAAACTAGGTTTTTTCGTAGCCATCATCAGCGTAGTATCAGACAGGCTTAATACAAAGATTAATATAATCCTTCATTGGCTAAAAAATAAACCAGACAGTCATGAATGCTGTCAACCCTGTGTCAGCTTGGCAGCCAGAATGTAATAACGTGGAACAGATATTCTGAGATATTGCAAAACATTTGCTTGTGAGTGAGAAAGGGCACCATATCCTGGGGTGGTTTGAATTATCTTCTACTTCCTTTCTTGGCAGTAGAGAAGAAGTAGTATTTTCTCACATAAGACAAATTACTTCAACTATCATTAACTGTCTCTGTAGATAAGTAGGAGAGTGGCACAAAAGCACTCAAACTGTTTTATCTGATGCTGAGAATATTAAAAAAACCCCAAACCTGAGCAAACTAACATCTTCTTCTTTTAAGGAGAAATCAAGCCATGGAAGAGAATCTGTATAGACATCTGTTTTGATCCACACATTTGTTTTTATGCCAAATATTTAATAAATGTTTACAGCCCATAGTAGGCCTATAAACTAGAAGATAAGTTTCTGAATCTGTTGCCTTGTGAAAGAACTTAGAATCATAAAATGGTTTGGGTTGAAAGGGACCTTAAAAATCCTCTCGTTCCAACCCCCAACATGGGAGGGCACACCTCGCACTTGACCAGATTACTCAGAGCCCCATCCAGCCTAGCATTAAACACTTCAGAGATGAAGCATCCACAACTTCTCTGGGCAACCTGTTTCACCACCTCACCAGCCTCACAGTAAAGAATTTCTTCCTTATATCTAATCTATATCAACAGTTTAAAGCCATTACTCCCCATCCTATCACTAAATATTCCTGTTAAAAGTCACTCTCACCCTTTTTAATAAGCTCACTTTAGGAACTGAAAGGCTGCCCTTAGGTCTCCCCAGAGTCTTCTCTTCTCCAGCCTGATCAACACCCCCTCTCTCAGCCTCTCCTTCACAGGAGAGGTGCTGCAGCCCTTTGATAATCTTAGTGGCCCTCCCCTGCATTTGCTACAAAATGTCCCCAGAGCTGGACGCAGCACTCCAAGTGGGGTCTCATAAGAGTGGAGTAGAGGGGCAGAATCCTCCCCCTTGCCCCACTGGCTATGCTGCTTTTGATGTAGCCCAGGATACAGCTGGTTTTCTGGGCTGCAAGCACACATGGGCATGTCACCTAAAGTTTCATGTCGGCCAACACACCCAAGTTCTTCTCTGGGCTGCTTTCAATCCATTTGCCTTCCAGCCTGTATTTGTGCTTAGCAATGCCCTGATCCAACAGTTTGGCCTTGTTGAACTTCATAAGGAGGAAAACTTGTTTTGTCCTGGATATTGAGATTACTTTACTGATTGATACATAAGTGAATCTACATGTTCAGCAGGCTGTACTAAGGAAAGGTACTAAGTATTCTTGACTCAGAAAGTATGAAACTGTTAAAAGGTATCAGGTATGAAGAAGAAATTTAGGAAGTTCTTACAAGAGACTTCAGTTTTATAAGCAGTCTTGAAATCTTAGGGAAGCTCTTGTTCAGCATCTGTCTGTGACAGACATGAGACATGCAAACCTGAATGAAATATTTACATAAGACATAGATTTAAACTTAAGAAAACAAAAGCAGAAAAGGAGTGGTGAAATGCAGAACATGAACTGACTAGTCTGTAATTAGGACCCCACATCTCCCCTCCAGGGCAGAACAATAACCAAACCACTAACTCTTGGGAATATAAAGAAACAAGGCAGATTTGAAAACTGGAGTCTGGAAAATCAACAGGACAAGTTTGGGAAGGGCCCTGGGAAAGACTGTATAAAGGTACAATAACATATACATCCCAGCAATATCCACCCTTTTGATAAAATTGCTCCATTTCCAAGAACTTAGACCATCTTCAAAAGCCTGTGGAAAATGATGAAATTCCTAATAAAAATGAAATTACACTCTTATTCTGCAGTACACCACTCTAGGAACTACTCAACAAGCAGCTGTATCTAGTTGTTTGAATAAACCCATTGTAATTTATGGTAATGTACAGATTATATGAATATGTGATGAGCTTACAGTAAAGTTCCAAAAAGGAAATAATTGAATCACATACCAGAGGACCATTCTTATTATAGATTCAAGTTACTAAATATACAAGTGAAAGACAATCTTGTGTTGCGGGAATTGTGCAGCTGCCACCTAGTCCATGTTAGAAATTTTACAGATGCCACATCAACAGGGTTCAGCCCTAGGTTCCTGCCTCAAGGACACAGACCACCAATCTGCTGAGTAAATAACTCGTGTCTTTATCTGACATACAGAGGAGCTTGAGCTGTGTGGTCCAAGGAGAGACCGCCAGTTCCAGACCACGCACCCCAACTATACTTTGGTTGCTGGGCTGCCGTTTGTCTGAAAAATTACTATGTTCCCTTGGGTCTTAGTTTCATTCTGATTGTATCAGCTCCTTTCAGCTAGTTTTGTGGGTGCACCATTAGCTTTATCAAAAGATTCACTCTCAGAGAGTTCTTGCAGCCTAAGGCCTCAAGTACTTTAGCTTCAAGTGCTAAGCAAGGTCATTAATCCTAACAATTCTCAACACTTGGAAATACACAGTTTATTATTTCCTTAGGGAATGGAGAACCTAGTCCAATGATGGAAAATATCAGTCTATCAATTTTATCCACAACTGACATGATACAAAAGAATTCCCGTGGGAGTACTGGAAAATTCGTGTGTTCAGATTTGATACTGTTGGGGGTTAGAATTGTTTATTTTTTTTCACCTATAGAATTTTTTCCCAAGAGTTGCAAGGCAACTAATTGCCAGGTACTTATCAGTGCTCAGGTGAAACAAAGCATAGAGGCTGGATGGAGGCTGGCACTTGGCTACACCCTTTGTCTCCAGGAGTTTCCCCCGAGGGGGGGGAGAAAGACGAGGGCTGGGGGGCAGCTGCACTTTTGGTGTGGTCTGCGTCGGGAGAGGACGAGGCTGCCGTTGCTGCGTGAGTTTTTTCACTGGCACCACCGGGATCTGATCCTGAAGAGAGCTACTATGATCTGCTCGTGTGCCCAGGAAAATCCTGATTTCTCCTTTTGCTGCCCTGCTGGAGCTGGCCCAGCCCTGTCCCACTGCCTCGGCGCTGCTTTAGAGCTGCTCTGCACCGCGGGCCCGCACTGCCCTCCCTGCCAAACATCCCTGCCCTCCAGTGACCACCGACAGAGCTCCGAACTTCATCTGATCCACCAGCCCGGGATCCCCCACCGTTCCAGCTTGGTACCTTTTTTTTTGGAGTCCCCAGAGACCAGACTGCCCCGAGTTTTTTGAAACCAAGCTCTGTCAAGGTCCCTGGTTCTGTTTTCGCTATTAATTGCTGTAGTTGTTGTTGTTTGTTTGCCTTGTTATACCTATTAGTAAAGAACTGTTATTCCTATCCCCATATCTCTGCCTGAGAGCCGTTTTAATTTTCTAAATTATAATAATTTGAAGGGAGGAGATCTGAATTATCCATTCCAAGAGAGGCCCTGCCTCTCTTTAGCAAATACCTGTCTTCTTTCAAAACCAAGACAGATTCTGACGCCCAACATGGGGCTCGAGGGCATTGAGAGAAAAAAGGAATAACAGTTCTTAAGTGACCTGATTTCTTGTGCACTGGATATAGAAACCTTGATAGGTAACACCATGTAGTCTAACTTATCCTAGTTCGGGTGGCATGTGGTTGTGGCTTTATTTTGCCCATTTGCAGGCCCTTACCTAAACATGGACCCTATAACAAAAGCTACTGTGGTTGTTATCCAGTTTGTTTTATGGGCTGATAAGGTGAAGAATTCACTGATTTTTAACTTGCTCTGGACAGCAAGCACGTGGATACGTGGATACGTGGCTATCACATACTAAGTGGGTGTATTTGGGGTTACTTTAAGAATGGTACTTTCTGTGAAGAAATGACAGTGAGGGAAGTTTTCCAGACCTTTAGCCAGCTCTTATGCCTACTCCACCAGTTTTTGAAGAGTTCAAATTTCCTCTAGAAACTAACCAAATGTTGCTGATGATCCTAGCTTATTTAGCTTTCAAAGATAAGGTGAGGTCAATTTAGAGCATGGCACAGACTAGAGATATTGCTGTGGGGCCTGACACTGCCCCAGAGGCTAGAGATACTGCTGTAAGGCAAGATACTGCCCCAGAGGCTGGGAATGCTGCTATAAAGCCTGGGGCCAATGCCCCAGAGACTGGGGATGCTGGCCCACTGCCTGACCCTGCCCTGCAGCCCACCCCAGAAAAGAACCACCCCGATTGGGTGGGGGTTCTGGTGAAAGAGATACGTGAGATGGGCCAAGTGCTGAAAGAATACACTTCCCCAGCTGGTGAGAAGCCCTCCCCTTGCCCTGAAAAGGGAGAATCCAATGGTGCAGCAGTAGAACCCACAGACATTACAACCGTCCAGGTTCCAGCTGAACCACAGGACCAGTCACAACCAGCTGCAGTTGCCCCTGTGGAAACAAAGAAGTACAAGATGAAATCAGAGCACATGTAATAAAGATAAGAAAGGAGGGCCCTCACAGCCCACAGGGGAACCAGAGGTTGAGATTATCACCAAGTCCCTGACTTATGAAAGCCTACGTAATCTGCAAAAAGATATTGCACGACGGGGACGTGAGGCTTATACAACTTGGTTACTTCGAGTTTAGGACCTTATAAGTACAAGCGTGCAACTAGATAGTGGTGAAGCAAAGAACTTAAGACCCTTGACCCAAGACTCAGGGGTTAATCAAGTATTTGTAAGGGAGCAAGGGCCCCTTCCCCTCTGGGAGCAACTTCTAATGAGTGTAAGGGAGAAGTTTGTCCACAGAGACAGAATGCAGGAGCACCATCATAGAAGTCATTGGAAGACCCTTGAAGAAGAGATCCAACAGCTGAGAGAAGTGGCAATATTAGAGGTACTCTTTAAGAGAGGTAGACAGCATGACAATGACCCTGACAAGGTCAGGTGCACAGGGCAGATGTTGTGGAACCTGGCAAGTAAAGGGCCATCTCAATACACCACCTTTTTTGCAATGATCAATCCTGATAGCAACCGAGAGACAGTGGGTTCTGTCGCCAACAGGCTCAGAAATTATGAGAGCATGATCAGTAGCCCAATGCAGGCTCAAGTCTCTGCCATAGTTAAAGAACTCAAAGAAGAGGTAATAAGAGAAGTGAGAGAAGAAGTGAGAGAGGAGATGAAGAGGAACAGTTCCCATGCGGCACCGGTGCGAGTCACAGGCCCCAGAGTCAGAGCCCAACGCCCTCCAGCTAGAGAGAGAGAGTACACCCCAAGGGCTGACCTGTGGTTTTTCTTGCGTGACCATGGGGAAGACATGGGAAGGTGGGATAGAAAACCCACTCCTGCCCTGGCAGCATGGGTGTGTGAGATCAAGGAGAGAAACACTAACCGAGGGGGTCCCACTAAAATGAAAGTAGCCTCAACCTCCCATGACCGAGCCACCAGGTATTATAGAAGTGAAGATGATATGTCAGATCCCCTTGAAGGAACCTCTACGATGTATGCCCAAGAAGAGAATAATAACCAGTGCTAGAGGGGCCCTGCCTCTAGCCAAGAAGAAGCACGGGAAAACCGAGTCTTTTAGACTGTGTAGATTCGATGGTCTGGCACATCAGAGCCACAGAAATATGAAGCTTTAGTAGATACTGGTGTGCAGTGTACCCATCAAGACATGTGGGGGCAGAACCCATTTCCATTGCTAGAGTGACAGGGGGATCACAGCAACTGACTCTGGTAGAAGCCAAAGTGAGCCTGACCAGGAAGGAGTGGCAGAAACATCTGATTGCAACTGGCCCAAAGGCCCCATGTATCCTGGGCATTGACTTCCTCAGGAATGGGTATTACAAAGACCCTAAGGGACTCAGATGGGCTTTTAGAATAGCTGCTGTAGAGGCAGAGGGCGTCAAGAAATTGAACACCTTGCCTAGACTGTCAGAGAACCCATCTGCAGTAGGACACCTGAAGGTAGAAGAACAACGAGTACCAGTTGCCACCTCGATGGTGCACCGCCGGCAGTATCGGACCAATCGAGATGCTGTGATCCCCATCCACAAGATGATCCAGGAGCTGGAGAGCCAAAGAGTAGTCAGCAAAACCCACTCACCCTTCAACAGCCCCATCTGGCCTGTGCACAAGTCTGATAGAGAACAGAGACTGACTGTGAGACATGTGCTGCCATCAAACAGGCCAAGCGAGTAAAGCCCCTATAGTATGAGGGATGGTAGTCTAAATATAGGTATGGGGAAGCCTGGCAGATTGACTACATCACCCTTCCCCAGACCCGCCAAGGCAAGCGCTATGTACTGACCATAGTAGAAGCCACCACTGGGTTGCTAGAGACCTATCCTGTGCCCCATGCTACTGCCCAGAACACCATCCTGGGCCTTGAAAAACAAGTCCTTTAGAGACATGGCACCCCTGAGAGAATTAAGTCAGACAATGAGACCCATTTCAGGAACAGCCTTGTGAACACCTGGGCTAGAGAACATGGCATCGAATGGATATATCACATCCCTTATCATGCACCAGCTGCCGGGAAAGTTGAATGATGCAATGGCCTGCTTAAAACCACCTTGAAAGCACTGGGTGAAGAGTCTTTCAAGAACTGAGAGATTAATTTAGCAAAGGCCACATAGTTAGTGAACACCAGAAGTTCCACCAACCAAGCAAGCCCTGCCCAGTCTGAGCCCCTGAGAACAATAGATAGAGATAAGGTTCCAGTGGTACACATGAGAAGTATGCTGAGAAAAACTGTTTAAGTTAATCCTGCCTCCAGCAAAGACAATCCCATCCGTGGGGTTGTCTTCGCTCAGAGACCAGGTTGCACTTGGTAAGTAATGCAAAAAGATAGACAAACCCGATGCATACCTCAAGGAGACCTTGTTTTAGGGTGAACTACCCATGCCACTGTATCCGTACCCATATCTGCATGTATATATGTATATAATTAAAGTAGTGCATGTATGTATATAGTTTAGAAGTTTAAATTCAAATGTAATATGTTAGTATGGGAAAAAATTTGGGGTGGATTAATGTTGGGGGTTAGACTTGTTTATTTTTTTTCACCTATAGAATTTTTTCCCAAGAGTTGCAAGGCAACTAATTGCCAGGTACTTATCAGTGCTCAGGTGAAACAAAGCATAGAGGCTGGATGGAGGCTGGCACTTGGCTACACCCTTTGTCTCCAGGAGTTTCCCCCCGAAGGGGGGGAGAAAGACGGGGGCTGGAGGGCAGCTGCACTTTTGGTGTGGTCTGCGTCGGGAGAGGACGAGGCTGCCATTGCTGCGTGGTTTTTTCACTGGCACCACCGGGATCTGATTCTGGAGAGAGCTACTATGATCTGCTCATGTGCCCAAGAAGATCCTGATTCCTCCTTTGCTGCTCTGCTGGAGCTGTCTCAGCCCTGTCCCACTGCCTCGGCGCTGTTTTAGAGCCGCTCTGCACCGCGGCCCCGCACTGCCCTCCCTGCCAAACATCCCTGCCCTCCAGTGACCACCGACGGAGCTCCGAACTTCATCTGATCCACCAGCCCGGGATACCCCGCCGTTCCAGCTTAGTACCTTTTTTTTTGGAGTCCCCAGAGACCAGACTGCCCCGAGTTTTGTGGGACCAAGCTCCGTCAAGGTCCCTGGTTCTGTTTTCGCTATTAATTGCTGTAATTGTCGTCGTTTGTTTGCCTTGTTATACCTATTAGTAAAGAACTGTTATTCCTATCCCCATATCTCTGCCTGAGAGCCGTTTTAATTTTCTAAATTATAATAATTTGAAGGGAGGAGATTTGAATTATCCATTCCAAGAGAGGCCCTGCCTCTCTTTAGCAAATACCTGTCTTCTTTCAAAACCAAGACAGATACTTCATGCAGTTTCTCAGGAATCACAGATACAGTACTATTATGAACATCTTATATGGAGACTGCCCAGAGGGACAGAGAAGGACATTCTGTTTCCTGCACAAGTTTTAGTAAAAAAAATCCTTAAAATTGAGATCTTGAAAAATTTTCAGCTGATGCAAGTAGAGCAACCCTGCTATAAAAAAGGAACCTACAGCAATCGATAACATACAGTGAAAGTCCTAACTGGAAAGATAATACAGAAATAACAAAAATACTGCCTTTTTTTTACAGAATTTACACAAAAATGTCATAAGGAAAGCCATATAGGGAAATTATGAGTAGATGTTAAAAGCTTAAAGATAGAATAAAGTAAAGATAGGGGGCTTATTCTGTACATACAAATAACATTTAAAGGAAGTTTAGGTTCATGGTCCTAAGCTGACATATATGCCTGGATATGCTGGAAAAAAGTGTTGATACAGAATTCGTTTTTTCTCCTGTCTACAAGTAGTAATACCAGACAATACAGCATGAAATCATATTAACAACAGATCTTATACTAACAGTGAAGCAGCTGTGCCCCTGCAGCCCCATGGATGTCCATGGTGAAGCAAATACCCACCCACTGCCCATGGAGAATCCCACACCAGAGTATGTGGATGCCTGAAGGAGTCTGTGACCCTATGGAAACAACCCCACATTGGAGCAAGTTTGCTAGCAGGACTTGGGACCCCACGGGTGACCCACAATGGAACAGTCTGTTCCTGAAGGACTGTGCTCTGTGGAAGGGACCTATGCTGGAGCAATTCGTGAAGAACTGCAGACTGTGGGAAGAACTCACAATGGAGCAGTTTATGGAGGACTGTCTCTCATGGCAGAGACCCCACACTGGAGCAGAGAAAGACTGTGAGAAATCCTCCCCCTGAGGAGGAAGAAATGGCAGAAACACATATGAACTGACCACAGTCTCCATTCATTGTCCCCTGTCTCACTTGCAGAGAGAAGATAGAGAAAATCAGGAGTGAAGCTGATCATAGGAAGAAGGTAAGGGGAAAGATGTTTTTGAAGATTTAGTTTTATTTCTCATTAACATGACATTACTCTTATTTGATCAGTAATAAACTTATTTCCTCAGATTGGGTTTGTTTTGCCTCTGACAGTAATTGCTGAGTGATGTCTCCCTGCCCTTCTTCAAACCACAAGCTTTTTTATATTTTTTCTCTCCCCTGTCCAGCTGAAGAAGGGCAGTGATGGAGCAGTTTTGGTGGGCACCTGGCATCCAGCCAAGATCAACCAACCATGCAGCTGTAACAACAGCTTCAATAAAGTGAAGAAGGAGCAATGAAACAAACTTCACTGGGCACTCTGACTTGTGAAACCATCAATAGACAATCGAAGTGCTTGAGCAGAGCATCGTAGATACAGTCTGCAGTCCTTTCAGAAGTCTGCAGTTGGATCACCTGTAAGAAATTTTGAGACCAAGCTCTGAAATTTGTGAAATGTCACAAAAGGGTAGAGGACAAATGAAACCAATTCAAACATTAGTTCAGAATTCCTGATGTATAACACATAGATCTGCATATATGTATGTATTTATTTATGGTTATATACATAATATCAGTATTGATTTATTATTACTTTGGGAGAAGGGACTTTCTAAGACAGATGATAATTTTCATAAATAAAACTTGAAATAGTGCAGAACGTTGGAAGTTTTTGTCATTTGTTAGTGTCTTAGGAGGACCTTGACTGATTCTCCTTCCAGTTAAAATACCATCTTTGCCAGGCTACACTAGGCTGAGCTTTCACCACTCTTGCGAAAGCAGTCAGCAAGAGGAGTTGTTCATTCCCCCAGCAGACATGGTAACATCAAGCTTACTTCTCACCTTTTCAGTGCAATCAGCGAGTCATACTTCTTAACAGGATCAAAGTAACAAAAAATAATCTAAGTGGTTCAATTTGGTTTATTTGGCAAAGTCGGTGGGGTGAGGTGGGAGGCCTCTGCAAGAAGAGTTCAGGGGATGACTTACATGGGATTCAGCTTGTTCCAACATAGACCCAGCGCTGGCCAACACTGAACCTGTCAGTGACACTGGTGGCACCTCTGTGATAACGTATTTCAAAAAGTGTAACAACTCTACAGCAGCTGTGAGAGAGACGAGTAAGGAAAATATGGGAAAAATAGCCCTATGGACACTAATGCCAGCAGTGAAGGAGGCGGAGGAGGTGCTTCAGATGCTGGAGTAGAGGTTCTTCTGCAGGCCCTGGAGAACATAGTGGAGGAGGTTGTCCCCCTGCACCCCATGCGTGACCCCAGTTGAACAGATATCCACATGCAGCCCATGGAAGATCACATAAGGAGCAGCTGGGTGTGTGTTTTGAAGAAAGCTGTAGGCAGCAGAAAGCTCATGCAGGAGGAGGCTCCTCGAAGGAGTAGCTACCTGGGGCAGGAACCCATGCTGGAGCAATCTGTTCCTGAAGGACAGCAGCCCATTGAAAGGATCCACACTAGAGCAGTTTGTGAAGGACATGGAAGGGGCAAACAGCACCAGGATGAAGGACTGGCAGAGAGGAGCAGTTATGGACTGATGACAGTCATCATTCTTCATGCCCCTGCAGCACCCAGGAGCGAAGAAGTAGGAAGAGTCAGAAATGAAGGGGTGAAGTTGAACCTGAGAAGAAGCCAGAGGGAGACGGTGGTTTTAGTTTTGTCCTTTTTTTTTCTCTCTCACCATTGCACTCTAATTTTAATTGACAGTAAATTAATCTTTCCCAAGCTGATTTTTCCCTACTTTGACCATAATGGTAATAGGTGAGTAATCTCCCTGACTTTATTCCAATCCATGAGCTTTTCCATCTTGTTTTCTCATCTTGTTCTGTGAAGAAAGCAAAGTAAGAGAGCTGGGTAGGCATCTGGCAGCAAGCCAAGGTCAAACTCACCACAGTGGTAGAACAAGAGGCCCCTATTTTACCCAGTATATGTTTTCCAGTAAATTTGGCAAGTCAAGGTTGCAATCCACTCCACATTATTTTCGATTCTGTAATTAGTACTAACTGCCAGCCAGTGTCGTGGAAGAAATTTGTCCTAGCCTGTCCTTGATCATACAGTACTGACATAGCCCTTTCATATTAAACTTATTTTAAACTTACCTGAAAAATTTGCCTCTTAAACAGTATCAGAATTCTGTGTAAGCACAAAACTGGTAAAGTGAAATAGTATTTTCCAATATGTATTACATACAGTCTGAGGAAGAAAACATGACCTTCCCTAATGAACTTTAGGCATGAGCCACTCTTGTCCCCACAAACTAGTACTGACCCATATCAGTAGACATATTGTTCCAAAGAGAAGCACACAACAATGTGCTTTAGATATGCTTTACTTTATTTTCAAAAATGGGTTGAGGTGTCTTCCTTTGTCAGAAAAGGTTTTGTGTTAAAACAGTTTTGGCAGCTGCAATAATTTTCTTTGGACCTTTTATTTCAGCACACGGTGTTTGCATTTTTGGCACACTACACCCCCCCCCCCCCCCGCCGATTTATGCGGAGGCTCAGCCTTCAAGAGTTCATCTGTAAATTGAAGATTATTTTTTTCCCCTACTCAGGTACACAGCAAGCAGAATTGGGAATCTAGGACAAGAACAGTAAATCTCATAAACTTTACAACAAAGGTAAATTTTGCTAGGGATGTTTATGGAGAAGATAATAAAAATTTCTGGATTGGAGCAACTCTTTCCTTAGAGAAGGCTAATGCAGTAAGATCACACTCTCTTTATGAAGAAACCTTCAAGCCCTAGCAGTATTCAAAACTGAGTTTAGGATCCTCTGTCCATCTGATAATAGATATTGGGATCTTGCATCTTTCTAATGTAACGCCTGAATTATCAGAAGAAATAGATATTTGGGTTACACTTACATAATAGAAAAATTAAGATAAGTCATTTTTTACAAAGGTTAGTAGAGAAGTTTTATTACAAAATGCTAGACCACTGACTTTTCAGAAAAATGAAACTTTTACTTCCTTAAAACTAGTAAAATTACAAAAATGAGCAATAAGCATGAGGTTTAAAAAGTTCTCTATCACTTAAACTTTTGACACATAAAAAAATCAGATTTAGATTAAAAAAAAATTAGAAATATTTTGTATACTTTATGTTTTCCAAAGACTAAAATCCTGGAGGAAGCTGTCAAATTACAAATGAGATATTAATATCAAGTTAGAGAAAGCATATCTGTGAGACAGCTGTCCTCGTTACAGGAAATATATTTAAGCTGTATTCTCCTGCACTCTAACTATGTAAGTTTAGCCATGCACAGAAAACTATTTTTGAAACTTTCTCAATGTTGTTTGCATCTACTTGTTCTCACTGGATTGTTAGTCTTACCACATCAATCAAATATTTATGTACAAACTGATTTCATTCAAACCAATCAAAATTCACAGCAAAATCATTTATGTATTTTAAATTTTCCATAATTTTAACTTGCTTTTTGTTCACTTTTGTCTTTATTTTGCCTCTAAGTTCCACTTTTTCTATGGTTTTTTCTGTCAGTAATTCCAAAATTGTGAACAATTTTTAATGTTGTTCTACAGCTGCCATACAGTCACATCTGTCACTGGCCTGTCATGTGGCAGAAATGGCAGCTTGTGGACCCTGTCATCCTTATATTCCAGACTCAAGGCTAGAAGAGTATAAACCAGACACAAACCCATTTAATCTATTTTTTTCAGGTACAGCTAACAAAAACTATCCATGAACGGAACTGTGATGGAAACACAGTCCTTGAGATGTCGCAAAGCTGCACTAAAAACATGATGGGTCTCTGCCAGCATACTCAGCCAAGGATCACAACTTTTGTAACTATGTCAGTCTATAGAGAACTCCATTTTTCACTTGTGCCAGAGAATAAAAAACTTCTTGACTTCAGTCCTTTACCTGAAATAATTACATGCAGTAATGACTTTAATGCCTTTTTTTCCTCTCCCACAGGAAGTACTTGTTAGACGGTACTTTGTTAGTGCACCAATATATATCAGCTCTGGTTGGTGACTTTGCATTAGACATCTTTGCATCTGTAGCTTTCTAAGTAATTAGGGCAGGGTGGATGGAAAACTGTGAGAGCAAACATCTGTCCCTAAAGCTTACCCAATTCATTCTCTTACGAATACTGGTATTCAGCTCTACTACTTGCACTGCGATTGCAATACTGAGATGTTTTGCAGGTGGTTTAGCAAGAGAAAAAATACTTACATTTACGCTATGATTTATTTTTCTAATTTACATGGAAAACAACAAGACACAGTCTATAATTATAAATCATTAGTAATTATAAAACATTACTCTTCATGGGGAAAACTAATAGGAAATCTTACCCACTCCACCAGATTTCTGTTTCTGGAAACTTCTTTTACCAGCCTCTGCAGGGTTTACAGATGAAAGGCCTTTTTGGCATGGTGCTTCAAGAACAATCAGAAGTGAACAGAAGTTCAGCCCTATAAATAACAGACACACTAGAAAACCATCTTTTCCCCCCACACCTGTCAAGAAAAGGGGAAAAAGGGAGAACTGCCAAGCTGGCATGCAGTTACACACTAATTCTTTACCCAGCATATATATATATATATATATATATATACACACACACATTAAACATTCTCTTGACAACACGATGATGAAAATCTGAGATCTTGCAGTCCATTCCTAAAATAAGCTGTATGATCCATGTGGTGATGTGTGGAGGCAATTCCCTCTCCTGCTGGCAGTGTTCCAGTAAGAGCCTTGAAAGCTAATTTCATTTTCTTGTTAGCTTCCAGTCTCTTGGTCAGTGCATATGCAGGACCCCTCAGTAAAATCTCACGACTGGGGTGAGAAATGGCCAGTGTGCCTCCTGCTGCCAAATCAAGCTGCATGCCAGATAATGCCGATGTGCGGGGATTTTTGGGGAATTCTGTAAGTACTGTTCAAGCTGCTACAGGCTGCAGCATTTGGCGTTTTTTAATGAGGCACACGCTGTCTTTGAACTTTCTATTTGCTTGAAATTTAATTTTCTGTTTTCTTTCAAAGTACTTCGCTAAAATATTAAGGGGCTTGCCCCGAAGCTCCACCTTTATGTTTCACAGCTCTCCAAAACCCGCGGACTATGTTGTCGGACAGATATTTGAAGGGACAAAGTGAATAAGAAATCTGAGCCTTCTTCACACTCTGCCTAGACACGTCTTACTCTTCACCGCTCCAAGTTTCGTGCACCGCTTCCCAGCCAGGTCTGATCCCCTTCCACCCGACTCTCCCTTCCGTCTCTCGGTTTTCCCTCACGGAGTTCTTCCAAGCCCACATGCAGCAGCAGGAGAGTCTCGGGCGGCGCGCCGGCTCCCCGCTCACGAACGCGCGGCTGTTGAACCAAACCGAGCCCGCTCAGCGCCTTCGCCTCCGTGGCTGCCGGCCCCCAGCCCCGGTGGGTCCGCGGTCCTTTGGGGCTGGGAACCACGAGAAAGCCCTCCGATCCCATGACCCGCAGTGGAGCTGATCCTCTGTGGGTTCCAACGTTACCGGTACCGCCGGAAGAAGCGCTAAAGAAAGCAATAAAAAGGATAAACAAGCGTAGTTGCTAAGGCCGCCAAGGGCGCAGCGTGGGTGAGGTCGGGGCCGGGCGGGGCGCGGAGAGGCAGGGGCGGGCCCCTGAGCGCGGCGGCGGCGCCGCGGAGGGCCGGGCTGGCTGGACCCGCGGGTGGGTGCCGCGAGGGGCAGGGGCCGGGCGGGGACCCGCGGCCCGGGGCAGCAGCCGGAGTCCGGCTCGGGGCCGCGCCCGCAGGGGAGGTGGCCGGGCTCCCTGCCTGCCCCGGTGCTGCTCGCACCTGGCTGCTGTGGGCGTACCGGGAGCGGCGTGGTCACGAAACGGGTGGCAGCGCGGGTTGGCCGGGAGCATCGCTCTTCCCGGGCGCCGTACCCTGCGGAGCCTCGCAGCACCACTTCAGGAGCCGCCGTACCGTCGGGCAGGTGCTGCACTGGAAGGCACAGAGACGCATCTGTTGTGCCTCTGTCCTTTTTTTCCTTCTTTGCTTCTTTTTTCTTTCCTTACCCCTTTCCCTCTCTCCTCCTCTCCCCCTACCCCTTCCCCTCTCTTCTCTGCTTTTTGGTTCCACTTATGTCCTTTTGCTTCTTTATTTCCCCTTTTTGTTTCCTCTTTCTCTTTCTTTCCCAGCTTTTTCGCCGCCATACCTCCTTTTTTCTTAGTTTGTTTTGTTTTCCCACTTTCTCTCTGTCTGTCTCCTCACACCCTCTGTCTGCCTTTTCCCGCGGCAGTGCATGCAGGGTGCCGGGTGCAGGCTGTTGCCCTCCTGGAGGGTGTTGGCTTGGTGTGAAACCTGCTAGCGCTAACAGGGTTCAGGGCATACCTGAGGTGTTGCAGTCGTAGGTAGTGGTGCTTTGCTTTTCTCTCTCTCTCGCTCTCTCTTACACTCACTGTAACTGAGAAAACCCTGAAAAAACTTTTTTTCTGGTGAGAATAAAAAAAGCTGTTTAGAAGGCTGTAAATAGTTTTTTGTGGCCCAGGTTGGTGAGAGGACTGAGAAGGAACCCTGACAGGAGACTCAGTTAGGCTCTGGCACTTTGCCTTCTTTCAGCGTTACTCAGAAAAGTAGACTTCTTTGTGGGAAAGAGGAGGAGTGGCAGCAGGAGGGAATTGCCGTTTTGGAGTCTGCTATTTTAAATTTAATTTTTAATGGAATATAAGGTATTTGACCACAGAGCTGGCAAGAATGAGAGTCAGAAATGGTAGTGAGAGAAGAGGGGACAAATATAGCTTTTCTGACTTTCAACTTGAAAATCTTTGTGAAAAATAGTGCAGTATTTGTAGCTCAAGTTGGAGTTCACTTACATTGCTTTTGAAAGTAGATGTATACAAAAGAAAATATTTTTTATCCTCAGTAATTAGCTGTTATGCCTATAGTGTACACCAGTTATCAGCATAATGCCTTTCCTATGAAATTGAATTGTTTGGGGTAATACTCACTTCCTGAGGCCAGAAGAGCCAAAACTTGCTAAAAAACCTGTTGAATACCTTTGCCAAGTCTGCCTTTTTTTCAAACATAAACCAAATGCAAGGCAAACATACAAGCTGAAGATTTACAGTCTATTTGCTGAAAAGACTATGTTTACTGAGTAAAATCCTGCTCTCCAATTTTGTTTCCACACTGGAAAACCCACCGCTAGTCTTATTAAAAGATTTAATTTCGTTTTTCTAATAATCCCTCTCAGTTTTGCTTTGGATTTTAACGTAATTCAAAAGTTCTGCCTTTACTCTGGTTCCTAAGCTCCTGGAACTGGAAAACACCTAACTTGATCAACATGGAATTCTGTCTGAGAAAAGGTGAAAAAAGTTAGTGCCACAGAAATGTAGTATACCCAGTACTACAGCTCAAGTAACTTTCACTGTTAGGTTTATTTCCTAGCTCCAGAGTGTACGAGACAACACTTTTTGCAATGCGCAGCATTATTATACATGGGGTAATTGTGGTGCTGTTAGAGGAACTTAATAAACAGAAACCTCACCTTAAAAAACTGTGATAGAGTATCTGAGGAAGTTCACTGGTGATTCTTTAGCTCACTGATGAACTGTAGGTATGGCTTTAAAATGCTGGCTTCTCCATAGGGCTAAAGAAAATATCCTCAGAATATTTTCTATGTTGTGCTTGAAGGGGGATCCAAGTACTCAAAAATTTGACATCCTCTTCCTTTCACCTTCCTTCTGGTTTTATAGATTACCCTTCCTGCCAATTTCCCGTTATGAAATCCAGCATTGTCACAAGGCAGCAATGACCAAAATTTTTTATGTGAGCATGAGGAGTGCAGCAACTGCTCTCTTTCTGGTGATATTATAGGTCCTACTTTGGAAAAAATAGGTGTGCATTTTGCCTTGAAGTAGCCAAAGTGTACAAATTACCTTGAACACCAGGCAGTTCTACTCCATGTTAAATTGGCCAACATTAGTTCAAAGATTTCATGATTTTTTGTTTTGTGATTTGTCTGTACTTTTGGTGTTAGTAACCTTGAGGTAAAACATATCTTTTTGTCCATACTAAGAGTCATGGGCTTCTTGAGGTAGAAACTGGTCACTGAATGACTTTGCCATAACATCTTTACTCTCCTTAACTGAAATTTCTTACTGTTAGCTCAGTCTGTGGGGCCTCTAAGGACAGAGAGGATTGGAAATAGTAATCAGGCATTGAAGTGTTTTGCAGAAGGTTTACGTGATACAGTAATATACAAGAGTACTAGAAAGGCTAGTAAAACTTCCTGCTTTTTTAATTTACAGTCTACACAGAGTGTATGTTCATGTGAGTGTTACTCATTTTTTGAAACAGAAATAATTTAGTGTGTTAGATTCCTAACAATTGAATATAAGATCTTCAAATAACCGGGAGGTTTTAATTTGTTTTCATCTTTTTTTTAGCTCTGAAAAAACAACTGTCCACTTTTAGCTACTCTCAGTATTTAATTTCCATGTGGTGGTGGATGTGGCAGTACTAGTGACTTGTGGAGTTTTGTTTAAAGTTGTCGTCCAAGTTAACAAAGGACTATAAATGTGTTGGGGTTTTTTTTATAAAAAGGGAGTGTATTTTCTCTTTTTTATTGTTTTCTTAAGCACCTATGAAGGAAAAACGCCTACTCCTACAGAGTGTTGTCAGTTGCAGACAACTGTGCCCACATGAAATGCTGCTGCACACAATTTCAAAATTAAGGGTCCCATAAAGGCTTATGGTAAGCCAACTACGCAGCTTATGACCTTTTCTCATTTTCACTGAGACTCAAGACTCAACACTACCTAACAGAACAAATATGAGTTCTTTGATTTATTTACAGGCATATCTACTTTCAAGATCGTCCTGCTTGGTGTCATGGAAAGCTGAGTAAATTACTTTTGTGTCTGGCTGATCTTTGCAGATGACACTGCAGTCCGCTCAGTCTGTCTTTGTGTTTATGCATGTTAGTATTTATACCAGCTGCTTACTACTTTAAAAATCATGTCCTCATCAGAATGAATGAATGTTCTGCATAACTGAATCTGAATGGAGTCATGGTAATTGTAGTAACTACAGGATGTGCGTGCTTTGAAGCATTCTGGATATGCCTCTGTAAAATGTTAGGACTTCCCAGCAAATCCATCTTTGTGGCCCCACTGGCCAGAGAGCTCCCCAGAGGCCATCTGGTTGCGTCTGTTGTTGCACTCCTGCTGGCCCAATGTGTGGGTGCCAG
This sequence comes from Acrocephalus scirpaceus scirpaceus, assembly GCA_910950805.1. Taxonomy (NCBI): domain Eukaryota; kingdom Metazoa; phylum Chordata; class Aves; order Passeriformes; family Sylviidae; genus Acrocephalus; species Acrocephalus scirpaceus. The sequence goes on from OU383776.1 coordinate 31,049,974, forward strand.
AGATGGGAGCAGGGTTGCTCCTTCCACCAGCAGCACATCGTGGTGCCAGAGCAGTGAAGCCCCAGAGTGGTGCTGTGCTGGTGGCCAGAGGCTCCTGTCCTGGCTGCTGGGGTAGCGGTGTCCTGTCGGCTCTGCTCATTTGTAGGACCAGCAGCTCCAGTCCAGTCTATCTGCACAAAACCTCCATGCCAGCTCTGGTCTCCCTCCAAGATGTGGTATACTATTATAAAAGTGTTTTGTTTGGTGGGGTTTTTTTTTTTGTTTGTATGTTTGTTTTGGAGATTTTGGACAGTTTTTCTTTTGAAGACCTAGTTTTCTCATGGGATTTTGTGCTTGCTAGAAATTAAGCTGAAATTGTCTTGGTTTTGTTTGGTCATACCATGCAGTTTGTACACAGCAGTAAAGAATAATTTTGGCAGGAAAGAGGGAAGTGGGCAGCTAACTCAACCTTTGTACTAACTCCCTGCAGCTGCTGTAAGTTTCCCCTTTTGATGACGACTCCTTCAGAAATACAGATTTTGATGCAAGGAGAAAGCAGTAAAAAAAGGAAGTGGGTCAGGTATGTAACTTCTACAACTGAACCTCAGTTGAGAGCAAGACAAAGGACTGCCAAATAAATAATTTTCTCCATGGCTTTGCAAACCTTCCTCAACCTCTCCCACAGTGCAAAGTGCTGACTCTGTCAAGGTAATTCTCTTGTGCGCACTAAAGCTACACAGAGCTAAAGCTTTACTGATATTAAAATCTTAACTGAACACAGTGCAAAACTATATTAATGAGTGTTCTAGGCTCAGTAAGTGCATTAAGTGTATTATTAGATGAAAGGTAACAAATCTTACCCTGTAAAGATCAGCTCTTGTGAATGGGATATGATCAGATTTTAGGACTTTGAAATTGTAAGCGTAAACAAATACTAACTTATTGTTAAAACTGGAGCATCACAGTGAGCGAAATTTGCAGGGAAAAAAAATCCACGTAAAGATAAGAGCCATGTTAATGTGTAAATATTTGCAGATCTCTCATTTTGGTATAATAAAAATTCTGGGTCTGACTGTTGTGAGCTCTGAACAATAGAGGAATTGCACCCAGCTGGGTATACAAGGTCTTTCTGAAAGGGATTCTTTATCCTGCACTCAGCCAAGTTTTCTTCTAAAATGGGAGCAGGAAAGACTTCTCAGGAAGCTTTATTCTTTGAAAATTTTAGAAGGTGAAGACTGCTGTGGTCACTTTAAATTAAGTCTGTCTCTCTCCATTGGAACAGTGACAGGTTTGTAATCTTTAATGTGGGTTACTTCTCAATGCTAGTGCTCCTATAAAAACTAAGAATAGGATAAAATAATACGCTGACAGCCTACAGAAAGGATTCCAATGTCTGTCAGCTAAAGTATCACAAATATAACCCTAATTGAAATACACTTTAAGTTCTAGAAATATCTTAATTTTTAAGAAATATGGAAATACATACCAAATGGACATTATCACATATTTAGTCTCCTTCCTTTGTTAATTTAACATGTGATTAATATTATTTTTAGTGGATTAGATCTACTAGTTTTCACAAGCAGGACATCAAGTACAAACGTGTGTGATAAGTTACAAAGCATGTTAAAACATGTTCTAAATTATGTTATTGTGTTTGATTTCACATAGCAAACAGAAAGACAGAATTTTGGTATTTTCCTTTAAATTTTTTTTTTTACTCAAAGTGTAAGACCTCATTCTTAAAATTTCCCTCTGGGTGCTTTCAGCTGTAATTGCACACTAGCTCACTGGGCTACTTTCCTTAAGTTTTAAAATTTAAATTTTCTTCCAGTTTGACTTCACTGTACCCCTAAAATATACTGCGAACAAATATCTGCCTTCCTTAAAATAAATTAGAAATGCAGGATGAAATACTTACAATTGTAATCACTTCAGTGTAAACAAAATGTTTTTATAATGCTGTTATTCATAAATTTGTGTCTAGTTTGTGGTCTCTGCCTGCTGTTGGCTTAAAATACAAAATATTTGACTATAGTACTTCTTTAAAAAATTGCTGATTCTCATAGCTGTGCTAGATATTTGTGCAGTGTTCCACACCTTTCTCCCACCTGCTTCATCTTCCCAGTCAGTTTGCAGTGCCACAGGCAAAGTGATGGACCCAACATGTAGTGCATCACAGGCAGCATTACTAACAAAAAAACTCTGTGATGCCATGCCTCAGTTTGTTAAATGCACCTGTTCTGAGATCTGGAAGTAACAGCTTAATAGCCACAGTTCAGGAGTTAAAACCTAAAATGATACTGGGGTAGCTTAAAGAAAATAGGGGAGAAAAGGAAGTCTTTATGCTGAACAGCCTATGGCAAAACACAGTAGTGGACACAGTACACACCTTTCTTAAACAGAGTTTCTTACCAGTTTTTCTGAGTGGCTGTTTTTCTTGGAGCTATTCAAAAAATTATTTTGAGGCACTATTTTTTTTTCTTGAAAGTAGTAAAAATGTAAGGAGCCTTGCATCTCTCAAATATTTTATATTTCATAAACTTACAGATTCATGTTTTGGAAGACATTTCCTGTAAACTGTGTGGATTTTTGAAATTAGAGCTGGTTTGGAAATTCAAACCTGCGCTAAATTATTAGGCAATGAATTTGTGATTAGAAATAGCATCTGAGTAGCAATATAAGTTATTTAAGGATATCCTGTTCTTGATCAATTTACCTGCACGACATAGCACTTTCAAAGAAAAAAAAAAAGATGCAGTTCTGCAATACAGTTCTAGAGTGCAGTTCTCTCAACAGTTACAGCTGTAGTTGCTGCAGTGATTCTGTTCACAGAGTACTGAAACAGAAAAATGGTGCTTAAAGAGTTACCTAGTGTTTGTGCAGGAAAGTAGAAAAAATTGGCTAGAATTTTAAAATTGGCTTGTTGCAATTAAGCATTGCAGCATACCTCCACATAAATGCAATTACTGAACCATTAAAAAAGAGTATGTTTAAATGATGGTAATACAACACCACTGTGCACTTGGATTTGTTCACTTGCAGTGACTTGATACAAATCAGCTTGAGATACAGGTCATAAGTGTTGCCTCTTACCTTATAAAGCTTTTTCAGCAATTCAGTAACAATTTTTCTCACAACTCTGAAAATTGAGGTGCCCTGCTATAATAACTTCTTTTTCTCTCCTTTCTCATCAGCTCTTTCCTGGTGGTATTTCTAAGCTCATATGCAGGATGTTGAAGAGACTATCTAACATAAAAATCTTGAAAGGCTGCAGGAACTTTTTTGCCACTGAGAACTAAAGCATGACTGCCATCCAGGAAGTGAGGGGTAAGTTTTAATGATAAAGAAATCTATGTCAACCCTGAAGTGGGTATTAAAACATTCTTGTCAAGCTCTAAAGCATGAATTAACAAGAAATACTTGCTTCTGTAGTGTATCTGACTGCAATTTTGTTTTAGATGCAGCTGAATCAGCTCTATTTTCTTACTGAACGTCGGTTTGTAGCATTAGTACTGTGGAATTCATGAAAACTGTCTGCTTCTCCCACTGTTTTTCTATTAAAAATTATTCATTAATTTTTAATTTTCAATAGAATATATTTGACTGAACTATTCAGCTTTTTATTGTCACTAAATAAGAATGTAATTCTTAATCACTAATTTTTTTAAGAAGCCTTTTTAGACTAAGAATGACTGTCATATTCCATTTTATTTTAGGATTTTTCCTTCCATTTCCCTGAAAAACTTTCCAAATTCCTGAGAAACACAATTTTTTTTTCTGAAGTTGTTGAAACTCATATGAACAGAGAGGAGGACTTTTTTTTTAGCCCTACAAAGCTACCTGGTATTTGAAATGCTGAAGAGGAAATTACGGTTTTGCCACAACTTGCGCTTCAGGCTTTTCTTGGGTCTAACTCTCATTTTAGTAATAATTTCAGTTTTGAAAGTTAACCAGAAAGAAGACTTCCTAAATCGGAGACATCTGGAGCTAACAAAAGAAGATCCTATTAGCAATGTTAACTGCACCAAGATTATTGAGGGGGATATAGAAGAAATACAAAAGGTACAGCTTGAGGCATTATCAGTGTCATTTAAGAAACGCCCCAGACTAACAACAGATGATTATATTAACATGACTGCAGACTGTACTTCCTTCACCAAGACTAGGAAATACATTATGGAACCTCTCAGCAATGAAGAAGCAGAATTTCCAATTGCTTACTCAATAGTGGTTTATCACAAAATTGAGATGCTTGATAGACTTCTAAGATCAATCTACACTCCACAGAATTTTTACTGCATTCATGTAGACAAGAAGTCTCCAGAATCCTTTTTAGCTGCTGTGAAGGGAATAGTCTCATGTTTTGAAAATGTCTTTATTTCCAGCCAGTTAGAGAGTGTGGTATATGCTTCATGGAGCAGAGTGCAGGCAGATATTAACTGCATGAAAGATCTCCACAGAAGAAGTTCAAACTGGAAATACCTAATAAACCTATGTGGTATGGACTTTCCTATAAAGACCAACCAGGAAATAGTAGAGAAATTAAAAGCCCTTAAGGGTGAAAACAGCTTGGAAACAGAAAAAATGCCTGTTTATAAAGAAGTAAGGTGGAAGAAACACCATGAGATTATTGACGGTAAAATAAAGAACACAGGCATAGACAAACAACTACCACCGCTCAGCACTCCAGTTTTTTCTGGCAGTGCCTATTTTGTAGTTAGCAGAAGCTTTGTAGAATATGTGCTAGAAAACAGCAAAATACTTAAGTTCATTGAGTGGGCAAAAGATACTTACAGCCCAGATGAGTACCTGTGGGCAACAATTCAGAGAATCCCTGAAGTCCCAGGTGCATTTTCTTCCAGTGACAAGTACGACGTTTCTGACATGAATGCATTGGCCAGGTTTGTCAAGTGGCAGTACTTTGAAGGTGATGTGTCCAAAGGTGCGCCCTACCCACCATGCAGTGGAGTTCACATTCGCTCTGTCTGTGTTTTTGGAGTAGGAGACTTGAACTGGATGCTACGAAACCACCACTTGTTTGCTAATAAGTTTGATACTGATGTCGACCCTTTTGCAGTGAAATGCTTGGAAGAGTATTTGCGGCACAAAGCTCTGTATCTGCAAAAGAACTGAAATGTATGCTCCAGTTAGGAAACATAGGTACAAATATTCTACTGCAACATACTTTAACGTGTTACAGCAATGGTGGCGATGCTGATGATGGGTATAATGACTCTCGCCATGTTGGTGTGGTGGTGCTCATGCCCTGCCTTGTCCATGGACAAGGGGGAGAAAAGACATGTCTCGAGTATGCCTTGTGGCACACTGAGGCTTGGAGCTTTAGGTACAAAATCAGACAGCAGTTTTTGGAAAGCAAACTATTTGGAATACTTATTATCTGGAAGGTATAATTAATGGACTGGTTTAAGGCATAGAAAATGCATGCTGTTCATGGTTATTCTTTTTTTTTTTTTTTTCCCATGAATGTAATGCTAGCTGGAGGAGAAAGATGGGGTGAGGTAAAAAGCAGCTGGACTGTGCTTCATACTGAGTACTGAAAGATCTCAGGAATATAACATTAGAAATTATCTAAAAGTTATGCAAAAGGGGATATGCAAAGCTAGCTGTTGCCATTTTACTTAGATCTGTTTGCTGCAGTTCTGTTATACGTAATTCTCAATCCTCTTGAAAATTTTGTTTTCAGCATGGAGTATTAAGGAGTTCAAATCTTTCTTTTGTATTCTTAAAGCACCCTGATATTGTGATATAAAATTTATACACTAGTCTGTAATTACATCTTCTCAGGGAAACTTCAGTGTTGTGCCTGATGAGATTTAGACTTGTAATTTTACATTTCTAACTGTATGGGGAGTTTTGCTTTTGTATCCAAAATCACTCAAGTTTCTCAAAACTTGAAGAACTGCAGTAGTATCTAAATATTACTGATGGAACTGCTGGTTTCTGCTTTCTGTCAAGGTCAATTTGCATTCCAGATTATTTTAACACTAAGTACAGAAAAAATAAAATTATTTTTTTAAATTGTATTGTCTCTTTCTACAATTAAAGTTCCTCTGAAAATACCACAAATAACTCCTAATGATGAAGGCCAAAGATATTTTTATTGTTGTTTTTCATACATGACTGAAGCTGCAGCTGAGATAAGCCCTACCATACCTCTGTACGATCATTCATTCATGTGTCTGTGCTTGTTTAGGTTTAACTGGTTCATCTGATTTTAATTCCAGTTAGGCCCCTTCTTAGTTTAGCTGCTGCAGTGTGGCATAGAAGCTTGCAGGTGAAAGAAGAGGACACTGTGAGGGATGATATTACTTCCTTCTGTATCAATTCACATCTATCATGCAGTTACTGCCAGATGTCTCAATCCTGAGATGGCAGTGGAATTCATGACAAGCACTAGCAAATGGCAAAACAGACTAAATTTTTTTATTTGTGAACTGTTGCTGTAATTGCAGCATGTGTTTCTTACAAAGGTGGTTTCTTCTGAAGTTTCTCCTACTTAGACACTAACATAAAGGACTGCTTACTGTTGATTATGCAAACAGCTAGGAAGGCAAACAGTTTAATTTGAAATGGAGCCTGGTTTTGCCAACCCCTGCCTTCAAAACCACCTGAAAGTTTTTCAGGGAGTTTTCAGAGACTTTCACATTAACAGGTAATTAAAGTCTGTGAGTGAAGGCAGTTGAGAGAAATACCCTGTATTCCCCACCCTTTGGCTTCTCCACTAGAATGCTCTTATAGACAGTTGTGTTTTACCACATTTGCACAAGCTACAACAAACTTCACTGCATCTAGTACTGGGAATTTCCAGGAAGTAATTTCTAGCAGAAAGCAGTTTTAAGAATTTGCACCTAAACACCATCTACATGACTATCTCCTATGAGACCAGAACTGCTGGTTCAAAAAGACTGAAAAAGTGATGATAAATAATGAAATATTTATCATGCACTGGATGGACTCCTTACTCAGTTGCTTGAAATCTACTTGACAGTCAGTGCATCTTTATCCTACCTCTATCAGCCTGCTTTGTACTTAGTCAGTTGTGTAATACAATGAATGCCTTTCTGTATTTCTGCTATTAATAATACTGCTACTATAGATAGTGAAGATACTGCTTGATTAGATGCTTCAAATATTACTATTTAGATGGAATCAAGGGACATCCTGTATATGCTTGCTGTACCTTCTGTACAGAAGGAAAAGCAAGAGAGCATTGCTTTTAGCATATGTTTTCATTAAGATAAGGAAGAATTTCTTCTGGAAAAAGTGAACTACAAAAAACCCACCTCTCTAAAACTGACTGGAGAAGAGTCACCCTGCTCTGGTAGAACTTAAATGTTCTAGGAAGACATTTTCATAGAAAGAACTCTCTATTTCCTGAGCAAGTACTGAATGTGCCAAAGGAAACTATTGGATTAATTAAAGGGTATTGCAAGTACACATAAAGAAAAAACACTTTAACCAGCTATAACAAGTAAAGAAAGCAATCCAATGTACATTAGTGTTGTCCACAAAATCAGATTCATTACCTGGTGTGCAACAAGCCAATAAGCACACACTTGAGAGAGACATTAATTGTTCATTTCGTATCTGTGCAAGTCTGGGTTCTCAGTGTGACACAAATCAAGCTCACCCCTGCAGACCCTCCCTGCCATTATTTATACACAGAAGTTTGGAGTTTGTAACTTTCCAAGTACAGCCCCTCTATTATGCTTGGTTAGTAGTTTCCATATAAGTTACATAATCCCAGGTAACTTCTACACATGCTCGGGGGAAGAGTCTTCACATGGGCAAGGGTCTGTTTTTCTATTTGTAGGCACAGTTTTTAGAATTAAAATGAACACAGTTCAGCTATAGGATATATGGACGTTGAGTATTGTGCCAAGCTAGCAATGTGTAAATAGGCATACATCAAAATCTTGGTTTACTACATTCTTTAAGCTTGTTAGTTCCAGGTTGTCCTTGAGTAAGGTTGCTAACTGCTATCTCTTCTGCTGACATAAAACAACAGACTGATTTTCTACATCCTTAAAGCTTGTTAGTCCCTGATGGCCTTGACTAAAGGATTCTGGCTGCCGCCTGTTCTTCTGGTTAGGTTTCTTTTCTTGTTGATTATGCTTGAAATTGTACAAAGACATTGATTGGATCAGGGAATATCCTTAAGATAATCTTGACACATTCCATATTTTGCAGCTTTATTATTCCACCAAATCTGCCAAGAAACTTAGCCAAAATAATCATCATTCTTAAATCAAGCAACTTCGTGGCAACAATAAATAAAATCTAGACTATATTCCTTACTGATGTTAGCAGTTTTTTCATAACTGGTTTCACTTTTCTACTAGATATTTAGAAACCTGGAGTAAAAGTCTAATATTAATGTAAGTAAACATGAATGAAAAATGTTTCACTGATACTGCAGCAACAAGCTGATCTTGATGTTGTGCTGACGATGCTGGGCACTTGTCAGGAATAGCAAAAAATTATAATTACATGAGCCTTGCAGCCATACATTCTGAATACAGTGATGCTGTACTGCTGATCTGATCACCTTCAGGTTTCATATGAGGGAAGAAGGCAACACACAGACCTGTGCCAAGATGGACTGTACTTGGACAGAGGAGAGAGGGTAGAGCAGTAGAAATCAAGGCTGTGATGGTGGTATCAGCTATGGTGCTGCTGAAGTCCCACACCCAGCTTACACCAGCCTTCACTCCTTGATCCTGTCACGCTGTGGGCAGCTAGGAGGGAAACTGGTTTGCAATCTGCCTACTGAATAATCCTTTTTGAGTTCTTTTCTTTCTTTCTTTTTTATTTTTTCTGTGGTTTAAAGCTGGTTCAATTTCTCAGTTCAGCTGGCCACTATTGCTGGGAAGTAATGAGTAGCCACTGAAATGGTTGAAGTACCATGTATGCTATTCAAAGTCCTCTAACATCCTTTAATTTTCCATAGCAGAGCTTTCCAAAAGAGCTCAGTGCATTGAAGACACTGCTCTAGTTCAGTCCCCACTTAACACATAAGCATTTTGAGTGGCATTAATAATAATATTTATTTGGTTTACTGATGATAACTGAGGTAACAAAGTATCCTGTATCACTAAGGCTCACCAGGCTGAAAGCTTTTAGGATCAAAGGCTGATTTGATCCCAGAAACCTAACACGAGTGCTTTTATCTCCTGCCTTCCTGAGGTTTGGTTTGACAAGGGAGCATGTGTTTGGCTCTTGCTCCTTCCTACTGAGCACAAGAAAAGATGACAGAAAACCTACAACACTGCAGTTATAATCAAGGTCACTGGTCGGATTGATTTACTAAAATATGAATATCGATCTAATATCGATACCCAACTGTGACGGACGAAAGAACCCCTAACTGTTAAAGTTACAAAGTGTATGTTTATTACGGCGCCGGGCAGCGCTGAGATATTTCCCTAATGAGCGCTACAAAGATCACAGGTGATTACAAAGCCTTTTATCCACAATAGTGTTGAATACACAAAATACAAATGCATATTCATACCCTTGTCACCTCCCCTTCTCCGCTTCGTATGCTAATTAACAAAAGGCTATTAAGCATGCGTAGTTTGTTCCCTGAAATGAGTCGGGGGTCTATTCTGGGGAGGGGTCACTAGAAATGAGGAAGTAAAATGAGTCTTCCTCGTTCTAACCTTTCAACCTTTTGCTGTGTCATGATTCATGGATCCTTGGTAGGACTCCCTGTTTCCTGTTTTCCAGGCCTATTTCAATAGGTTGTTTCTGAAAACAGGAGGTTTGCAATTGTTTTGCATTCCTGGGATATTGATTAGCTTCTGCAAGGAAGCTTTACACAAACACAGAGTTGACAAGCAATAAGTGATTTGATCCAGGATAACTTATCTGAAATCCGGTCTCTTTTTAACCATCCTCTAAGTTTTAACTGATTTCCGCAAAGCTTATCTTTTCAGCTAAGTCAGCAATATACATAGTTTTTCTAAGGTCTTCAAAATTAGTGTCTCAGGATCACCCTTACTTGGTGCATTTTCAAGTGGTCTGACAATTAAAAACTGACCTAAGTCATAACATGAATGCTGTTATATACAAGATAAAAATGAAAGAAGAGGTAATCTGCTTCAACGTACCTGTATTGTGCTGATCAGGAGGGTTTAATCTCTCCAGCTTCAGCGCTCTTGACAGCTCTGAATTGCTGCAGCAATCATCAAAAATAATAAACATTTAATGTAACTTAAACAGAAAAGTGTTTAAATATAACACTTTTTAAATTTATATCTTCTTTTATTGAAAATTATAGCAGTGGGTTTCTTTTAGTCATGGAATAACTAGAAGAGCTAATATTGTAGGGAGTCCAGGTTTACCTCTTCAGTCAACTTAAAGAAAGAAAATTTTGTAATGTAAAATGGTTTCCAAATTCCAGCTAGCAATACCATTCATCCTTAGCTTAACGTTTCAATAATCTAGATAAGTTTCCATAGTTTTTAAATTATCTTCTTTTAAATGGATGATTTTAATGCATTTTAATGCCCTAGACTACAGTGTGATAAATTAACAGTAACCTGCTTTTGACAGACAACCGCCTTCCATATGCCTTAAGAGACATGGAAAGCAATAACTTTTAGATTAGGTTCTTTATTTGAAATCAAGCTAGCAAACTTTTTACAGATACCTACTCAGTTTTTAAGAGTCTAACTAATCTGATCTTTCAAGTTATTTCAAGATATTACTATATCTTTCTAGGATATGTATCCTAATTTTTCTGTTTTATAGCTGAAATGAGTCAGTATGCAAAACTTTTTGCATTCAGATAACAGTTTGGATTTTTTTTGTCTTCTTGGTTCTCCCTTGGGGGTTCTCCCTTCCCCCCTCCCCCCCCCCCCCCCCCTTCCCCCCCCCCCCCCCCTTTTTCTTTCTCCCTTTTCTGAATCTGACAGTTCTTCATACAGATGTTTGTGTTTGCATCACTGTCTGCCTTATTTGCCATGCCTTACGTACAGTATTTTCGAAGCGGGAAATATTCTGCTCAGTGCCCTCATTTAAATACTGTGCCTCTCAAACTGAACTTTGCTGTTGGAGTCTTAAACATGGTTGCATTCTTCTAGGATCTGCTGGTATTTGTTTTAGTTTGTCTGTTTTCTGTATCTATAATACAGAGCTTGACAAGAAAAATTTAAGAACACAACCCAATCTTTGAAGTAAACCAGAATATTTAAAAGTGTATTGTTTTCTTCATAAAACCTGAAGTTTTCAAAGTTTCCCAAGAAAACCACTGAGCTGTGCAAAAGATGAAAAGAATTCTACTAAGAACATGTCAGGATGGGCATTGAGCAGATGCCAACTTTTAAAATCCATGTCACATATTCCAAGACAGGATGCTGGAACGTTTTCTGACAGATACAGATCCAGCTATATTTTTAAAGAAGTATCTCCTCTGGACTTGGAAACCTAGGCCTTCTGGGTGATCTAGTCACATACAACTAATGTTGTATTTTATTAATGGTATTTTATTGTCTACCATGAAAACATATTAATCTTGCATATCTTAATTTTTTTTTAATTTTTCAGGGACATGAACCCTTTCATTCTGTCATCTAAACAAGTAATATTTCAGGAATCTTTTAGCAGAAAATGTTTAATTACTAAAATCTTCAGTATCTTTAATGAAGTTAGTTTGTCTACAATCAAAACCCTTTATGTCTTTTCCTTTCAGACAACTTGCCTTTGCTACACATGGGAGTGGGGAGCAGAAATGGTCATAAGGCTTCAAAGTGTAATTTACTGACTGGTGTGTGATAGTGAAAGTGAAAATTGTGGCTTAGCATCAACAGTTATGAGTGAGTCTTCAGTATTTTTTGACAAGAGCTGTGTCAATTGCATTAGTGATGCTGGAAATAGAGGTTTCACAGTGTTGATGTAAAATAATGTTAGTATGGAAAATGTACTGGAAGAGTGCACATGACACATCTGTAGGTAATGCTCATAATCTCATTTAACAACAGACTGTTGTTAATTAACATGTTGCTTTCACCAGGCAGTTAATTACTCCTTTGAACCACTAGATTATTAGGATGATTTCATAATACCTCATCTACAAGCAGGAGTGGAAATGCTGTTGACCTTAATTTTGAGTTAGTCCAAGCCACCCTAAAGCCTTTTCAAGTTCTGCAAAAATATCAAACCTGTTCTTAACAACATGCCAAGCAGTGATGTTACCCTCATGGCATGTCTTTGCTGGGCATGCAGAACAAGGAGGTGCTCTTAAGAGTTAAAATATGAGACACTTGTAAGCCTTGTATCCTAGCACATTCAACTCCTGTTGCTACAGGGCCCCCCAAGAGCAGAGGGGATTTGCTTTTATATGAGAGCAAACCCAGGTGAACCTGTACTGGGATAGTGAGACCAAAAGGATTTATTCTTTCTGCTGTGCTTGTGGCACTGTAGCACAGAGAAGCTGTTGCCTGCGAGATATATAAATCCTTAACAACGAGACAGAAATGAGAGAGCAATGAAAAAATAAATACCCAGACTACACAATTAATTTATATCTTCTTCAAGCACTTCTAATAAAAGGCAAAATACAAGCTCCACACATACTCTTCCCTCCCTCTCTTCTTCCTCCCTCCCCACTAAATTTAAATTAAATAGCTGCCATGCCAGGAAAGAGCAGCAAACCAAGTATTTCACTGAGATCATGCCCCTGCTCCCTAGGGCAACAGACCTTTGGAGAGCTCTTGTTCTCTTCAAATAACCAAAATCAGAAGGACCAAAGAGAAACTTCACTTTGTTTTCACAGCAATTACTCAAAGCATTTTCTTTTGCTGCTTTTTAAACTTTTCTGCCTGCTTTCTTGCCTCTGAGGGCACAGAGGAGGTCTGTTCCTCCAGTCTCAGTATCTCCAGTCTGATGGGCGTTCTCCTTCCTTAAAACACAACTTCTCCCACCCTTGCCGCCTTGGTTCACAGTTTCCTATGTATTTTTGTCCTCCTGCCATGATCTGTGAAGAGAGGGAACACAGGAAAGAAACACCAAGAGATCTTCTAAGCATTACTTCAGCTGGCCAAGGTACAAGGTGAAGTTTCAGGGAAACTACTTTCAGATGTATTGGATCTAGCATGTGAGGCGTGACTGTTTCCCAACTTGGTAGCTATTTTTTAGCTTAATTTTTTGGTAAATTCAGCATCTCAAACCCTCTTAAGAGTAATTGATTTTGCACATCTGCCTTTTATTTGGCAAACTACATTCTGCTAGGGTTTTATTTTTGAAATCACATTGCTTTTACCTTTTAATGTATCAAAATCTGCAGTCAGTATAGAGGACTTTTACCCTTCTTGACCTTGAATTTTTACTAATAACCTGAAGACTCTTCAGAAAATTCTAAATCTGCCAGATTGGCAGTGCAGCCATGTAATTAATGTACTTCAGTTAACTTGGATGTAACTATGAAAACACAAACCTATTTCCATCAACTGAGCATCTTAGTAGCATTAAAATAGTCACACATGGAAATTTTTTTAATGTGGGAAAATCCTCCACAAGGCTACTTTCACCATCCTAAGATGAATGACACAGACTGGAACAGTCTCTCAAAAAATTGGAAGTATGCTAAGAACAGAAAACACTGTAAAGTGTCAGTCACAGCAGAACAGAATGACAATCAAAATATCAGAGTACTTCACATAGTTCTGTCTGAGATGCTACCGTCACCAGTTGCTTTACAGCCGGTGGAGGTTAAAAAGCATATTTGAACCAGCTGCTTGAGGGAGGGCAGTGATTTAGTGACAGATGATGAGGTCCTTGGTGGCTTTCAAGTGAGCTGTCAACCTACCCATACCTGTGAGTCCTGCTGGGCTGCGTGCAAGGGTGCTGAGGATGCTATCTGGTATCCTCAAAGGCTGTTCTCCTTCAGCTCTGACAAATCATAGAGACTGGAGAAGGCCCCAGATGGCCAAGGTAAAACAAATATCGTACCCATTGCACCCATCTAAACGGAGGGCAAATAGAACAATCTGAGGAATTACAGGCTGATTGTCTCATTTTCAGTCCTTGGGGAAAACATCTGTGAAGCAGTAACTCTTAGGCAAGTACAAGCACACAAGGCAGAAGATAGAAGTGATGCCTGATCTGATGGAAGATCATCTGTGACAAAATGGTTTGTGAATGAGGCAAGGGCGGTAGATGATGCTGGCCTGGTTGTACATAAGCAGGACTTCAGCAGACACTGTGAGGAAAGGCAGCAACCTGGAATGGAGGAAGGCAGCTTTGAGGTGTCTGCTCTGCCTACAGGGAGGTTACTGAGGGCTAGGCTTTTTTGACAATAGTTGCCACAAGTAGAAACAGAAGAGTTTTCAGCTAGAGAAATCAGGCCTCAGGAATTTCCATGGCAGGGTAACTAAACACTGGGACAGGCTACCTGGAGAGGCTGTACCATCTCTGTCCTTCATGGAGTTCAAACCCCAGTGACACAGAGCCCTGAGCAACCATGTCTGACCTCCCCCTGCTTTGGGCAGGTCATGGAGTTTGGAGACCTGTTGCACTCCACATCATTCCATATAACTGTTTTCCAACATTCTTCCAGTAGTTACATAGTTACAAAACCATTCCAGAGAAGTAAGAGCTGAAGAAAAATATTTTCAGAGTCAGATAACCCATTACTTATGAACCAAAGGTTTTAAATACTATGTAGTACCAGAGGTTTGCTGTAATTCATTTTCCCATGTTGCACAAATCTACTTTGTCACCCCACAAGTATCAGCCCCCACAAAGTCCCAGCACATTGATCCTGGTTTTCAACTGTTGTCTTACTTTTAACTCAGTATTCCATTCACAAGAATACTGCCATATCTGTCTGGGATTAAATTTGGTCAAATGATTGCTCACATGAAAGACAGTTTCACTCTGAGAAAGCCAGGGTGCTTACTACATGTAATGTGATGTGATGGTATCTCCCCATTACTGGCAATCACATTTCAGAGGCTCACATAGCTCAGATGAAGCTGGGAACAGCAGGGATTATTTTGAGAAATGAAAACACTTAGCACTTCCTGGTTCTATTGTGACCACCATCTGGATTTGCTCACACCACCAAATGAAGTCATAAACTAATCCATTTATGAGATACAACAATGGGATGACAGGAAATATTTCCTCACTTTTTCTTGGAGTGCAGTTAGAAGGAAAATGAGTCTGCATTCAAATCTCACTTTGGACACATAGAAGAATCTGCATAAGCAAGTCAATCTTGTTCTATGCATGTCTCTAGGAGAGTATTTGGCTTTTGGCTACTTAAATATTGTTTAGTAGCTGTAATGATGAAGTATCTACTTCATCAAAGTAGCTGTGATAATGAACTGTAGGAAGGCAAATCTGTTTTGTATAATTATTTTCATGTGTACTCCATCTTGCTCCAGAAGGTCTGTATGTCTAGACTTGAATGATACTTTTAAAAACAACTGTAAAAAAGACTAGATACCCGTTTGATTGTGTGGCTTGTCATCTCTAAACTATCTGCTTAGATAATTTAGACTGAGAAACCACATTGTAGAGGCCTTTGATGGGAACTTACTATCTGATATGTAGTCCAGCAATCCCAAGGAAAATCTTGCCTTAAAAGTTTGTACATCAGAATATATCAGTGATGGTATTATTATTTATATAAAGGCATTGGGGTTGTAGTAGTATAAATGGCTTTTGGCAGAAGGCAGTATTTGGTAAATGTTTATTAAGTGCTACTCTCTTTAATTGCTTGGGAAAAAAAGGAAAAATAACTCTACCAAAATGATTTAAGTTTCTGCTGAGTAGTCTGTGTCATTTCTTGGCAAAGGTAATGGAAGGAAAAATATCAGCAACAAAAAGTGACCATGAAATGTTTTTTTAGCATTAACAGCACTAGCTCAAATTTTCTTTCCCGTATTTGGTATTGCCAAAACTGTAGGAAAGGACTATGATAAAATTCATATTTCATGCTGCTAGCCTCAGCCAATTCTTAAAAAGAATTGAAAGCACCTAATGTGGTACACTAAAGTTATGTTCAAAATTACATCCATGCCCGACTACACCTCAAGTTAGAGGTATCTTGTTTTCATCACCACCTTATCTTTGATCTTTGATCCTTCACTTAAACATGTGTATTTACACACCTTTTTCCACCTGGCTTGGCCCTTGCTGCACAGCCCAGCAACCGGCTATGTTTTAAGTCTGCACAAAGACAGATGCTGCAGGCATCCTCAGAAGACTTTCATTTTCTTTCCCTCCCCTCTCCTGTGTGTGAGAATAGCACACACACTCAGTTTTGAAACAATACATGTCATTGTCTACAAAAGAATTTGATCTCTTCTCTGAAGAAGTCAGCAGTTCTGTAATTGAAAGTGGGTTAAAGACAAAACCTTCTCCACACTATCCACTGCCTTGGCCAGCCCCATACAGTTGTTAATTCCCTGTCCTGGTTGTTCATGATGTTTACATAGCTTTGTGCATTATCTCAGATAGGAAATCAGGCAGATAACGCCAACATCCCTTTGGGAAAACATTTTAAGTGCAGCCCGGTGTGTACATCTTCACTGATGTTTGCAGATCTCTGTGCAGATACTGCATGCTATTTACACTTTGTAACTGCCAAGGAGGAAGTGTTACTGTTCTTGTCTCATACCACATTCCTTTTATCTTTTTCTGAGGTTGTGATACAAACCAATCAATACCAGAGGCCCACTGCTAAGCTGGGAGGGTGGCTCAGGGTGATGGTTAGTCTCAAAAACTGACATCTGAAGAATTCCAGGCAGAAGAAGTCAGGCAAACACAACAAAGCAGTGGAAGTTACAGGAGCCTGGATTCTGCATAGTTTCAGAAAGAAAAGTTTATGAACCTCAAAATGCTTATGCAAATAAACTTCAGCTGGAGAAAAAAACTAACCCTCCTGCTGTTTAAACATCTCTTATTACCAGATAGACGATTCTCTATCTTTATTTTTAAAATGGCAAAATAAAAATGGTAGAATAAAATTTCAGACTTGGTGTTAAATGAAAATCTGAGGAAAAAAAGGATTAGGCTGTTGGATAAAACACTCTCAAATAACACTTAAGTATATGTCAAGAGGCCCTTGGCATTTTTTCTCACAGAATCGATTCCAGTGCTGCAGTTCAATATGCAAATTCTGGTTTCAGAGCTGCTCAGCCCACATTATCACATTATTTCTGCCATGAGGGAGTCCAGCTGCTGGGCAAATTTGGGGATTCTGCTGCAATCTAATTCCTGTGGCTCTACAGTGTATTTTATGAAGGTTCACATAGAATATTTTTTATGAGACAGAGAATATCAGCTGATGCTTGCAAAACACAGTGACTTCTAGGGAAATTGAAATTATCTACATTAACTTGGAGGCAAAAAATATCTTAAAAATAAGCTGTGAAAAGCAGAACCAGTGATGAGATCTGCTTAGCACAAGCACTTGCTTTTTTCCACATAGTAGGGAGATGGAAAGAAGGGACAGAGGATTCAGTGTTAGATGTGAAGTAGTGAAGTGGCTAGGGAAGCCCATGTAAACCTGGGGAACACAAGAAAAGAAAATGTCATGGATCCGTTCACTTTCTCTGGAGTCCTGGCATGAACACACAGTGAGTAGACACATAGTGGGGGGAAAAAAGAAGAAGAAAAAATCTTCAGTATGGCTTTCTACTAGAGTTAAATATTAACTTGTCCAGAGGAAGTAAAAGGCAGCAAAATATCACAGGGTTATTGATTTCAGTGTAACTTTATCCAAATGCCTGACTGTGGCAAGTGTAATGTAAACAAATAGGAAGACAGACCACTTCCTCCAAAGAAACTACATCCAAAAATCACAGGGCACTGCATTAAAAGGCAAGTGAGATGAATAATATATTTTACTATACTGAGAAAAATAGAATGAGAAAATAATGTGTAATAAAACAATAAATAGATAAGAATTAGAAAAATAGAAAAAACCCCAACAAACCCAAAACAGGAAAACAGGAAGGCTGACAAGAAATAGAAAAAATAGTAAGGGGTAATGATAGTAAAATAGCAGGTTATGGTGGAAGAAACTGTTCCAATGAAGTTTTGACATATTAAAAAGTTGTCCATTCTGTACCCATCCTCTCCACCACAGCAGTGCTGAAGCATTATAAATTATTTAACAATGTACTCACGGGAAACTGCAAGTTTTGACTGGCAGCCCACTGCACATTTAGGAGGCAGTGATTCACACCACAGCTCTGCTGGGCAGGTGCTGCATGCCAGGCTGGTGGTCAGGCTGTGCTGAGCCACACAGTGCCATGTCACACCATGCCACACACCTTCCTCCACCACAGCCTTTGCATGGTGCTGGAGGAGCACCCACTGCTGGGCAGCTCCCACTCAACACTGTTGGTAAAGCCCTGTCTATAACAGGGCACAAGAAATTCTGTGGAGAATGTCCTTCTCTTTTGACAGTAGAAATTACGAATAGAGTTGCTTTCTTGTTAGGAAATCCTGCAACAGCTTGAATGACTATCAGGAGTAACTCACTTGTTCTCTCTGTCATAAATAGGGTCTGTGGAGTGTCTTGCTAAGAAATACGATTTTGAATGATACCTTACAAAATCTGAGTGTTTATGGGGATGGCAATAGACCTGCACCTCCAAGGAAAAACCAGAAGCTCTAAATGAAAATCACTCTAAGGAACTAAAATCAGCACATAGTTAAAAAACTAAAATATAGTAAAGCTAAAATATTTCCACTAGCCTCCCCAGAACAACAAACACAATCTCCTCTCACCTGCAAAGTGGAATGTATGCATTCAGTATAAAGGACATCAGGTAGTGTCAAAAGATTTGGCAGTAAATGGAAATAAAATGCTAGTTTTTACAAGGGCTCCTCCTCCCTGGAAAGTAAAATTTCTAGCTTACTTAAAATGGAACAACTATTTGGGAAAATCTTTCCTGGTGGAAAATCAATTCAGTGTAATAATGCCTTTATACTTTTTAGAATCTAATTCTGAAACAAGCCCATCCACACTGACTTCTACAAAACAATGAAGTCTGAGATAGCTCCACAAACAGACTACTGCAGATCAGGATGCTCATTTCCATCTGAAAGTTGAAAGAACAGGAAGTTAAGCATTACATATCAATCATCTTAAACAATGACATATCTCTCACACGAAGTCATATCCTAGTGTTTTCTCACAAATCATCCATTATCTTTTCTAAATCGTAACAGGAAATCCTCTGGTACTTACATATCACATTTTCACCTGGTCTGTTCTTTGGGCCTCAAAGTAAAATAAATTGAGGTTTTGGGTTTATTACTACCAGACAGCTTTTCTTCACTTGGGAGCATATGCTTACTACAGCAATTTATAAGATACTGTAATCCAGACATTTTTGTCATGAGACGTACAGTCACTATAACTAGTATTAGAATAGATTCCAGATACTTCACATGCAGTAAATGGAGACAAACTACATTATGTGCTTATACTGCAAGAAAACAAAATTTATCCTCTGTAACCTCAGCTCACCTCAGTGTGATTTCAAGATGTCACTCCACGGATAATGAATTACAGGAGTGCAAAACCAGCCCAGCAAAGACTTGAATCAGTGCAAGAGATCTGGGTCTCAGAATTCCTTCCTACTGCATGTAGATATGGAAATGCAGTATCATAGCAAAGCAGGACTGAAGGAAAGTCGTGGAGATGGGCAACAGTGCTCTAGCCTTCCTACTACTGCCAGCTCTGCAGATTTAGCCTCTAGCTTTGGGTGAGGTGACACTTCCCAGCACAATGGTCTTCTGGGGCTGCACACAAGTTTGATGGTGGCCAGTCAGGCATAGTGAGCACTAGAGAAACACACAGTGGCCTTGTCCCTGGGGACAGCCAGATGGGAGAGTGAAGAGGAAACATCTTGTGCATCCTGCAACTCAAATGAGGCAGGATGGCCCCAAGTTGGGGAACACCAGTCTTTGTATTTTTTCTGCATTGATGCTGAGTTACTCTTAGTGAGATAGCTGAGATTGATTTCATCTGTCTCCACTCAAAAACGCATATACCTTGTCAGATTTAAAAATCAGAGAATTCTAGCTATTTTAACAATTAGTTTAAGTGTTAAAACTGTTTTTATTCAACAGAAATGGAAGAGGTTGAGAGAAGAGATGGATTACAGACATCTACTGGTGGCAAGCCAAACCACCAAACATATTTTAATTTGTATATCACAATATTATCTTTCCTCTGCTAGGCTGCTAATCTTTAACAGTAGCATTGCCACAAGGATTGCACAGTTGTCTATTCTTGTCACCACAAGTAAAGATTTGTTAAAATCCGTGGAACGTTTCTTTAGAGAAGATGACTGACTGACTGACTGGCCAACTGACTGAATGACTTCAGCAGAGCCAATTAAGGTCTGTCTTATTTACCAGAAAATCTTCAATCTTCAAACAGAAGTCTTTTAGCTAACAGGAACCAGCTGCCCCCATCTCACTATTCTTTCACCACTAAATTTTTCTCAAGTTCATCCATTTTATCTTTATCCTAATGCTTCCAGAATCATGTAACATCATATGTGGACATTTGCACATTTTGCAATGCCAGCTGTTTATAAAAGTTAAAAATTATACATTTAAAATATAATAGTACATTATTTTCACCACATACTTAAAATGAATGAATATAATCTTATGCCTTCATTAAGTGTACTTGCACAGCAATCCATGTGTTTAGTTAGACACAGACCTGTGCAAACACATACACAAATTAAAGAACAGGCACAATGCCTTGGCAAAGAAGAGAGATTTCATTGCACTGTACAAGACATAATTTTTCAAATGCCAGAGATGGTCACACTATTGGTTAAGAAATTCCCAAAAAGAACAAAATAAGGAAGAAGAGAAAACCTTTCCCCAATGCCCACTGCACTGTTTTTTATTTCACATGCAATATTTGATTTGACATACAAGACTGATGGAAGAGTGATGTGTGCCTAAGCTTCTGCCACACAGTTTCCAGGGAAGAGAACATACAAATTTGAATGTTCAAAGCCTGAAAAGGACATTTGTAGGTAAGTATATGTTCACAGAGCAGACATTCAAGCTTGCATATTGAGGAAGTCCAGCTGTGTCAATGCAAAAGAAAATCTCCTTAAGCCCCATCCATAGGGATTTACTTGTATCACCTGTATCTGGATTCTCACTCAAGCAACAGATAAGTATTGAGCAGCCCAAAATCAGGTAGTTTAGGGTAGCAACTGAGCAGCAGGTTGTATTTTTGAGGCCAGGTTGTAGAAACAAACAGATTGCTGTTAAGGGATCATCCAACAACAAGGTGTCTGGATCTTGCTTTACCTATGCACATCATTTAGTAGCTCTAATTCAAGGTTAAACTCACAGTCCTCAGAGGAAATACAATCCTAAACCCACATATATGTCAAGCCCTTTTCCCCTATGTTACTTTAAATCAGGAAGTGTCTTCTAGTTCAAATGTTTTCTTTTCACATTTCTTCAATCTGTTTATTAGCCTTGTTCTGGACACAGGAACAAGCTGTCTGGAACAAACTGGTCTCGGACACCATCTCATCTGACACCTCATCAGGACTGTTGAGGCCACCTGAAATGTATTTTTGGCTTCAAAAGTCACAGTAGTTGGCTGTAATGTGGTGCACAAGTGGACTTTAGGCAAGCCTAGATGCTGTAGGTAATTTTAACTCCACTTGTGTTAACTGGTCATAAGCTTTGCATCTTCCCTTGCCTTTACATACTAGCAGCTTCAGAGAACACTATGTGGAATAATTTAATTTTTCACATAGTTGAACATTTGTTTATTTCCAGCTCCCTTTCTCTCTCCATCTGGTAATAAATGATGGGAAGTCCTGTCAGCAGTTGCAATACCTTTGGGAAGTTTGATGCCTATAATTTGTCATGTATATTACCCACTTGTAATTTGTTATGATGACTGATGACTTGTTCAAAGACCTTCTAGGCTCAGTATTAACTCTAGCAGTCACAGGAACAGGCTGAAGAGAGTAAGGATTCATCCCGTCTCCTGTGCAGGTATATAAGACAATACCAATCTTATTTATAAATCCAGGGTAAAGAAAGCAACCTGCAGATGTTTTCTACAGGGAATGAGATCAATAACTTGACTAAGTCCAGCTGGTAGCAGTACTTTTATTCTTCAGGCTTTGTTCCATTCATAAACTGAACGAATTACTGTGCTGGTTTTGGTTGGGGTAGAGTTAATTCTCTTAACAATGGCTGGTATGGGGATGTGTTTTGGATTTATGCTCAACACAGGATTAATAATATAGAGATGTTTTTATTGCTGAGCAGGTTTACGTGCAGCCAAGGCCTTTTCTGTTGTTCATACTCCATGCTGGTGAGGAAACTGGGGGTGCCTGGCAGGCTCGGAGACAGGAGAGGTGACCCAAACTGACCACAGGGACATTCCAGATGATATGGCATCATACTCAGGATATAAAGTGGGGGAAGGAAGATGGAAGAGGGGGTATGTTGGGACTGATGGCATTTGTCTTACCCAGTTAACATTATATGTGATGGGACCCTGATCTGCTGGGGATGGCTGAACACCTGCCTGCCTATGGGTGGAGCTGAATGAATTCTTTTGCCTTACCTGGGTGTGTGACTTTTGCTTTCCCTGTTAAACTCTTTTTATCTCAACACATAAGTTCTCTAGCTTTTACTCTTACAGTTCTCTCCCCAGTGCTGCTGGTGGGGGAATGAGCAAGTGGCTGTGTGGAGCTTGGCTGTTGACTGGAGTTAAACCATGACAATTGCTCACACAGCAAAAGAAAAAGACAAAAAACAAAGAGAAGACAGAACTTAACATGACAGAAAGTAAGTATTAATATTAAAGAATTAAGTGAATTTTAAAAGAAAATTAAGGGCAACTATGGAAAAAGGTCACTCAGTGGTAGGGTAAGAATTAATGGCTTTAAACTGAAAGAGGGTAGATACAGTTCAGGTATTAGGAAAAAAATTGTCACTATGAGGGTGGTGAGGCACAGGAACAAGTTGCCCAGAGAAGTTGCCCTGTCCCTGAAAGTGTTCAAGGCCAGGTTGGATGCACTGAACAGCCTGGTCTAGTGTCCCTGTGGGTAGGAAGTAGATGATCTTTAAGGTCCCTTATAAACCAAACCATTCTGTGATTCTATGATATGTGGACATTTGTAAACTAAACCATATCTGAGGTAAATAATTCTTGCTTTTAGTTTTCCCATGACTTTGCATCTGGAATATCATCAGCAGTAGATCACGACAAATTTTTATAGTATGAAAAAGGTCTTGATAAAACAGTGGTCAAAAAGAGCTTTATATTGCAAAATGTGGTTCACTTCCCATTATGTTTTCCATGAGACATCTGACTTTTATAGAGCACTTTACAAGATTTATGCCAGTCTGTCTCTATTGAAATCAATCCCATGCTATTTTTCTTTTCCTTTTGCTGGTTTCATTGCAAACAGAACCTACCTCTGTAGCAGTAGTAGGAACTACTGCTACAGTACTTCCTGTTGTACTTCTTGATGTACAACTACAGTGCTGGTTTCCCCACATGCAGAAAAGCACCTGTCCTGCATTTAACCTCATTAATGAAAGCTGAGAAAAAATTGTTTTTCTTGGCTGGACATTTGGTTACTAGTTCAGACCACAAACCATAAAGTGTATCTGATTAAGGCTCATAGGAGAGTAGATGTCAGAAAAGAAATAAATTTATATTAAAAAAAATTTTAGACTAATTGTCATGACAGATAAGGTTATGAAAAAGAAACAAAACCTGTTTGTTAAGTTACAAACCAAGAGTCATCAGGAAATTCCAGACCCACAGATGTTCTACAAGTACCGGAAAGGTCACTCTATTTTCTTTAACATGCTTTTAGCTTTAAAAGGAATGTAGTAGCTTTTTACATTTATTAACCAACATTTACATTTCACTTTTTAAACAATGGGGAAATGCTACAGAAATGTGTATACCTTCTTAAATATTTTATTGATCTAATTTCTTACAGAGCACCCTTTCTAGGATAATTTTTTTCAGATATATATTTCTATGAACAATGAATTTACTTTAATTATAATCTCAGTGCTACCCCTCTCTAATTTCACTCCTTAGTAACTTCACTGGCTTCAGTGTTTCTGAATGCTGCTAAACATGCTGACTGCAGAAAAAAAACAATAGGGTATTTTGATTTATGAAAATAGTGTGTGCCGGGTGTTAAACTTTAAGCCACTGTAACTTACTTTACTGTCCTGATTACAAGCTAGTTCCTTTTCTGTACACAAAAGAAAAACAGAAACAACTCCCACCCCAAATGTTCACTCAATACTAGCACTTCAGCCACAAAGCCACCAAATTGGTGATAAATCTCCAAAGTCTTTTCCAAGTGAAATGATTCTGTGATCTGTGAAATGAGCCCTGGTTATCCAACCATCTCCAGCTGTCCAGAAAGCTGCAGGGCCGTGGCATAAATATCTTTGCTCTGAGGCTCATCCCAGCACTTCTACTGCCACTGCCTCAACAGCTGCTGCCACTGCCACATCTCTTCCCACTCCATCTTCAGCAGGGGCAGCAACACAACACCAGACGAGGGCAGTAGCACCGGTGATGCCAGCAACAAGAAGGAAATCAATGGACAATAGAAGTGCTGAGCACTGGCGCAGCAGCACGGGTGCCCAGAGAGGAATAAAACTGAACCTAAATGTGAAATAAAATGCTATTTAAGTAAGCTTATAATCAGAATAATGCAGGCACCATCCAGAAAGCTGCAAATGGGCTTTAAAATTAATTGTGCACAACATAATATACTACAGTAGTGGTTTTAAGTACACTTGTTTATAGCAAATGACAACTATTTCTGTCACAACTTAGTAAAGAAGAGGCAGTCATGGTGCCCTTCAAGGATGGGAATGTGTCATGAACCCTCCCAGTTCTAATTTGCTCACTGACACACTGGGCTTGTTGAAGTTTTTGTGCCTAGGTGTGTAAAAAAATTGACTTGTGTTTCTTCAGAAGTTTTCCTGGATACCTAGATTTTACTTCTAGGTTTAAGCCATAGGCCATACACAGCTCATTGAGGATAGACCTGACAAAATAATGGTATTTTGTCTGGTCTATTCTCAATTAACTGTAACTGTCCAGAGGAAATATATGTGTTTATTATGTGTTTATTATTTCCCCTGTAAGGAATTAGTCATAGCAAAGATGGGTAGCAGTTTTATCCATTTTAATAATTTTGGCATCCCACCCATCTGTACTTACATACAGCACATGTCATGCTAGGCTGTTCAGGGAGCAGCATCACAAACATCTGCCACATGCTCTGATTGTGAATCCTTCAAGGAAACAGGAGAGCCAACCTAACAGGCAGTACTGTTTGGATGCGAGAAATAACACCCAACTTTCTGCTCTTGTGTTGGTTCTCCATGTCCAATCCCTTCAGGATGAAAAACAACCACCGATTTTAAAGTGAGCTGCCTGAATTAGCATGGGCAGACCTCAGGAAATACTTATCACATTGAATGAATTCTCATTATTGTTTGTTTTCATGGAACAGATCCGTTTTTGCATCTTTCCATTTAAATACGTTTAACATTTGTAAATACCTTGGGTCTCCCAAGTCTGAGACTATAGCCCACACAGCTCACTTCATCCATCCAAAGGGAATTCACTGATGTAAAGGGCGTCTCAACTAACTATGACATGATCCTAAAGTCACTTCTGCTCACTTCGATCTGGAAATGGGGGTTTAAAGCAAAGCAATTACACAGGCCTGACTAAAATGACACAGACTTTTCTCCTGTCTAAAGGAATGTGAACAAGAGTAAAACTGGAGAAAAATAACAGTTCTGTTGAAAAGTCCTGAGCATACCCTTGGAAACTTTTAAGAGTCTACTAAATAAGACCATCTGAGTGAAAGAGGCTTTTATTCTCAGCTTGAGACTGCAGTGGGTGAAACTGACACCCAGCCAAATTAGTATCAGGCACTCTCAGCAGAGCTGAACTCTCTCATTTAGCAGTAGTTACAACTGTTCTGAAGTAAAAGCTTTAGCTAGTGTGTGATTAATACTGTGTATTGATTTGGTGAGAGCACAATGAAAAAGGATTTAAAAGGTAATTATATCTGCCAGCTTGAAGAACTACTTTCCACATTTGCTGAACAGAAGACAGGGAAGTCTCTAACAAGAAAGCCAGATAATGTGTGGAAAGGTATGCATACCAAGAATGTC
The DNA here is from genome assembly GCA_910950805.1 of Acrocephalus scirpaceus scirpaceus. NCBI lineage: Eukaryota > Metazoa > Chordata > Aves > Passeriformes > Sylviidae > Acrocephalus > Acrocephalus scirpaceus. The sequence goes on from OU383776.1 coordinate 31,076,185, forward strand.
TGGAGGCAGGTACCGAGATAAGTAAACCAGCTGAGGTTGCCTTTATGCTAGCGAGCAGCAGCAGTCAGTGGGCTCACCCTGCTGCCACCATCTCCAAGCCAATGCACTCACCTCTCAAAATATTGCTGATTGTTAAAAAACTAATTTACAGTACATCACAATGTGAGGATATCAGTACTTCTCCAACACGTGGCACCTTCTCTCTGTGTCTCATCTTACACTGGTTAGTACTTAGAAAAGAAATCATCTATGAATGTGAAGAAACCCCAGACTAGATTGTTTAATTCTGGTTTTGCACTACTGTTGTTACCCCATTTACAGCAAAGAACAAAAGTACTCATGTAACTTTCTAAAAATTATACACTAAAATCCATGCAGACACACTTAACCTTCCAAAGATGTTAGCTGACCACTCCATCACTATTGAAGTTATGACCAGTATGCCTATAAATTAAATTTAATTCATTATTTGGTCAAAGTCACAAAAAAGAAAGAAGCAGAACTCCAGATGTAGTAAACTTAATACATGAAGCAAAGCTTCATCCTAGCATTCATAAAAAGAGCTTCTGCTCACCAGTATAAGTGTTCACATTTTAGGAAATGGGAGAGGTTAGCTGGTTGTTTTTAGCTGCACACAGTTGCACTGAGTCATGCCGGAAAGTTCTTGTCAGGATGAGTATACACATACTAACTTGCACTACTTATCAGGTACTCCCCACCTACCAGTAGTAGAAATGCTAGCAAAACACTTCAAGGCATGTTAACTCTTCTACTAACAGTAGTAACATATAGCTCCTCCTGTCTTTGAAACAGAGGATTATTAATAAAAAAAAGAGTAAATTGTTAGGGGACTACAGTAGGACTAAATAGAAAACATAAAAATAACAATATGATTCACCTTTTAGCTAAAGGAGTCTGAGTTCACTGTTCCAGTTAAGCAATCTCTTCTTAAAAAATGTCAAAATAAATTTTCAAATTACTAGGCAATTTGAAATACACTATGTGTGTTTATCCAGACTACATTTAATCTGGTGCTAAGCACAGTGTTGTGTTACCTAAACTCACCTTTGCTCCTTGTAAGTGTAAGCAATGGAGTATGGTGTTGTGTTGATCATCATCAAAGGCAGGTATAGATGCTTATAAAAGCAATAAAGCATATTGCTGGAAAAAATTACAAGCTTTTTTATTACATCTTTCCATTCCTTGACTTGACTTTTTACCTGAACTTTCTCTCCCACATTGTTAAAATGCTACCTTAAGGAAAAGAGGAGGACGAATCCATCCTCCTGAAAGTCTGAGACTAAGGCAAGGGGACAGGCTTTCTAGTTTGTACAGTCTTGTAAGATTTTCATACAGTCACATTTTTAAGGTCTTGGCTTAAGCTGTGCTATGCCATTTGTTATGGCACTAGAATAGCTACAGAACTACTTATCACACAAAGATTTTTTAAGAATAATACACCTAATGCTTATCAAACACTGAGGCCTTCACAGGCTGAACACTGCCAGTGGGTTTGGGGATCAGCTTCCCCAAATGTTCCTCTCTCCACAACAGAAGTAAAAAAATAAACATGAAAGCACATTTAATAGGAAGGGTAAGGAGGTAAAAGTAAAGGTAATACATAAAATAACTGGAAAACTATATAGTCAGTACCAAGATGTGAAACTTCTGAAACTGAAACTGAAAAAGGCCTCACTGGGGAAGGGCAGAAAAACCTGACTTTTCCTGAGGGATTCATATACCTGTAGAAATTGAGCCTAATAGTCTGAGTTCAAGCCTGTTGCCAGTAGCTACCACAGATTTGTTACTGCATTTTCCCCACCTCATAATGACCTGCTCCTCCCAGGCAGAAATACAGTTCAGCAAAACTTCCAACTTGCAGGTGCTTGATTACGTTTATTACAACTATTTCCTGAGCTAAATCCAATTTTGTAGATACTGGGTAAGGTCTCAAATGAAGGTGTATAAGAAAGCCTCATAATTAAGTTTTGCAGTAATATTTTCACTAGGTAGCAGACTATTTGTATCATCCAGACCAGTTCAGAACTAGTTTCTATCTAGTTGCAGTTTTTTCCCTAAGGAGCACTGCAATAAAAGGTAGAACAATCTTTCCCAGATTTCACTGCAGTTGGGATAGACTATTACATTGTTAATAGAACAGCCAGAGAATGTAGGTGTTTAACTGGACTGGCCCAAGGCTGTTATTTTACCTATGCAAATAGTTACAACCTATTGCATACAGGCTCAGAAATGCAGGAACTGGAAGAAGGCTAATCCATAAGGCCAGAGAGCTCGAGGGGGAAGGGTGTGCCATGTGATGGCAGCAGCAGGACAGTGTATGGCCACAGGCAGGAGTGAATTTGGCAGCTGGTAAAGCGTTGCTCAGATAAAACGTTCACTCTAAACAGCCTCTCTGCAGGCTATCTTGGGAAGCAGAAATCACCCAAACCTGGCTTATGTGAACCAATTGTGAGGGAAAGGCATTTGCTGCCATAAGCTGTGAGTAAAGTTAGGCTTCTGTCTTTCTGAGTCACTGCACGGTCTTGAGGGAGAATTCTTAAGAACAGGAAAAAATCCATTCCTTTATAAATGTATTTACTTTTAAACTGTGATCTGGCTCTATGTCAAGAAGCTACCAAAAACCATGGTCAGGTTTTAACTTTTCTTGTTAATATACTCAGAAAAATCTCAGCTTCTAAACCTGGATTACTAAATGACTAGTTTTTATTTTTGATTTCCCACGTGCACCCAGTCTCTAACTCTTGAGTAATCTTGAAACAGCTAACAGAAATGGCTCTCAGATGAATCCTGCTGATGACTGCAGCAGCTGACGACCGCTACATTCAAACACTTTCCCAAGCAGAGGCACTGAACAGGCACCCTGTAATATCTGCATGTTCAAAGGATGTACAAAGTTTGTTCAATTTCTTGGATAGAGCTTATTAAATATTAAAAAACCCACTGGAGACCACAGAATTTCCAAGTTATTCATGTCAATATTCATATCAATATTAAATGCTTAAATAATCTGGAGTTTTCTATATACATTAAAATATTTTCAGCTTTGCCCCCTTTTTTTATGAAGCAATTAGACTTGTTTGCTCTCTTCTCCTCTTCCTTTTCTATCAGCTGTTGTCAGGGATACTTGTGTTGACTTCCTTATTTGTATTTCTTTAATGAACACAGACTGCCCAGGCACCCAGCAAGCTCAGTAGTTTACTAAAACAAAATCCTAGGTGAAAGCAGCACAGTATAACTCAAGATTTTCTCTCACACACACTTGCACATTTCTATTAGTCTTCACCAATAACTCTGAAGGGCTGTCAGATATCTGCTCCTCCATGCACACCACAAGGATTTGTGGAATGACTAATCAAGCTGGTTAAACCAGTTGCTAGTGTATGGGGTAGTTCCTTATGACCTCCATGATGGGAAGATGCCTATCACAGGGGAAGCTCTGAGCACTTCCAGAAGCTGAGTGGCTTCCATGCTTCTCCTCCTGTGGGAAAGGAGGAATTGCTGGAACCATATGGGCACCTCATGAACTTCAGATCTGGGTGTATAGAATTGTAAAGTAACCAAAACACGCAGACTCCAAAAAGGTTTTTTTTTCCCCCTTGAATTTACAAAATCTTCCCACAATTCACAGTAAGAATGAAAAAAAAACCAAAACCAAAACCATAGCAAGTATCACTGAGATGTTGTGAATTATCACTGAAATAAAGATAAAACTAAAAGAATAACAGACTCTGTATTTTTGCAGTGTACCTGAAGAAATTCATGGATTTATTCTGTTGGGCATAAAAATGGTTTTATCTCTGGGACAGCTAACTTAACATCCAGAACACCATTAGGCAGCAGAGCAGATGCTGAATACAACATAATTTCTTGAATGTAATATAATCTTTTTCAACTTTGGCTTTGCTAATAAATTTATGCTACTATACATATGCATATATATTTATTAACATGTGCCTACTATAACACATCATATCACACCTGTCTACCTAGGTGAGTTGTCACCACTGTTTCACAATCTCTGAAGGTCTTGAGCTTCTTACTAAACATTCTGAGAAACTTTCTTGTGCTTCTTCAAGATTCCCACTGCACCACATTCCTACTTCAAGAGAGGGCACTTAGAATAGTGCTGTTTGAATTAGAAACATGGAAAAAACTAAGCCATTCATCAATAATTATTATTCATTTGAAGTTGGCATAAAGTTAGGAAGCTTATAAATGGAAGAAGTGCCAATGGCAACAGGGAAGTAAAAACACCTAATATGGATTAGTAGTAGTAGTAGTAGTAGTAGTAGTAGTAGTAGTAGTAACAATAAAAAATAATAAATAAATAACAACAACTACTACTACTACTTACCAGGCTAAGCAAACCACAGAGGAAAAAAAATCCAGAGTAAGCTATTAGGGATGCACAAGAGTGTCTCTTCTGGGTTCTATTCAGCATTCACAAAAAAAGTCCACTCTTGTTCTTGTTCCGCTTTTTCCTAGGCTGTTTCTGCTCATATGAGAGGAAAACAGAGAACCAGCTTTGAAGAAAGTGGAGCAACTGAAATCACAGTGGAAAATGAGAAGGGTGTCTAGGCAGGCTCATAAGGGTAATTCTGAGGGGACTTTACCCCTTTATCCCACTTTGTCCCTGTCTGATTTGACACAAGAGAGTGGGTTGTTTTGGTTTTTTTTTCCCCCAAGACTTGCTAGATCTGGCAAGTAAGTTAACAAAATTGGTGACAGCATTGTTTCTGTGGGTACACATCACTAGCCTCATACATTTTTACTCCCTTCATATTCTGGCAATTGAGAAAGGGCTCCACAGCACGTACTGAGCCTACCTGACAAGCCTTCTATGAACTAATAATGTCAGAACACCAACAGCACTTAGGCCAGTGTCTAGCTGATCACTGCTCTGTTTAAGGCAAAATATTTTAAGCTAAAGATGCCTGAATTCAGATTTAGCAGGCAAAAAATATGTTTATTAGCAGCCTGGTTTTGATCTGGTGTACTGGTTTTGGCTGGGTTACAAGTCAGCTTTCTTCATTGTAGCATGTATGGTTCTGTTTTGGATTTGTGGCCAAAGTGATGTTGACAGGAAACAAATCACAGAACCATAGAATGGCCTGAGTTGGAAGAGAATTTAAAGATCATCTAGTTCTAACCCTGTCCTATGGACAGGCACACCTTCCACTAGAGTAGAGTGCTGAAAACCCCATCCAATCTGGCCTTAACCAGGGGTGAGGCATCCACAATCTCTCTGGGCAACCTGTTCCAGTGCCTCACCACTCTCTCAGTAATTTTCTTTTTTAGTACTGCTAAGCAGGCTTAGACAGAGTCAAGCCACTTTCTGCTCCTCCACCCACCCTATCAGCAACTAGGAGTGCACAAAGAACTGGAAGGGGACACAGTTGGAACAGCTGAACCCAACTGATCAAAGGGATATCACAACCAATAAGGCATCATGCTCAGCATACAGAGCTGGGGACAAAAAGAAGGAAGGGGTATGTACATGGTTTTTGTCTTTCTAAGTCTCTGTTACATATGATAGAGCTCTGCTTCCCTGATGATGGCTGAATGCCTGCCTGACTACAGAAAGTGGTGAACAAATCCCTTGTTTTGCTTTGCTTGGGTGCATAGCTTTTGCTTTACCTATTGTCTTTATCTCAGCCTACAAGTCTTCTCACTTTCACCCTTCCAAATCCAGCTGTGGGGAGCAAGTGAACAAGTGGCTGTGGCAGCACAGCATCTGTGAGGTGGTAAGAAAAGCAGAAAGCTCTCAGTCTAACAGGCTGTGAACAAGAGACACTTCTCAGAGTTACTGTGTGTCACAACCTACCAGACAGAGATTCCAAATCTCCAATTACTGAAAACTAAACAAAATTCTGTTTTAAAGGAAATTTTTCCAAAGACAATTGATTCCAGAGAAAAATTGATTCCAGCAGCAGCCAGTAGCTATGAATCTTTCCTCCTGGGAGTACAGTGATCATTCACATAGTGTAACCTTACTGGTGGACAATGTTCTGGGTTCATCTGTTCAGTAAGTATGATCATATCAGTGATGGAACTCCATCAAAGCCAACTCTTCTACTTAAAGAGTATCAGACCAACTTTGGTGGATCAGCAAGGTCTCACTAATTTTGCTGTTTGATCCCAAAATCTGCAGTTCAATTCACTTCTTTCACCATACTGATTTCTTTCCTGTTCCAGTGGTAATGTAGTAGGAAGTGTGCCAATAGATAACTTGAGGTCTTTTATTGCTGTATAAATCTATGCCATCATATACCACTGTGACACCTTCAGGAGATGGCAGCTTCTCTGCTGAGCACTGCTATTGATCCATCAATACTACAAGAATTCTCTCCTGAGGGATAAGCTTTTTTTTACATTGCATTTCTTTTTTTCCTCTTTCATATAGTTCATCTCCTATTGTCATTTCTCTCCTGCAACTATTTTCCACTATGAAACACCATGTTCCATAGGCCCCCCCTATTGCATCTTGCTCTTTCCTTTCAATATTTAACTTGTTTCCTAATTCACACTTATGACATCTTCTGACTCATGCTTATTCTGTGCAAGTCACTAAGATATGTGCAAAATTTCATTTTCTAAGTTTATGCAACATTTCCCATTTCTTCAGCTTTCTCCCCTGTGCTGTCTACACAAGGGCTGAGTGGGTTTTATTCTAAACTGAGTGAACACCAGATTAAACTACTTATGTCCAGGGATTCTATCATTTCTTTAAATAAGGGGGGAAAGAACATTTGGAACAAAGCTCACTTGTGCTTCCTTTAAGTAATGGCTCCAGGCAAACAGGCCTGCTATGCCTCAGAAGCTCTCCCCAAGGAGAATCAGAGTTTGGAAGGAGGCTGGAGCCTCAAGCAGAAAGATGCCTGTAAACTCTCCCCTTCCCCAGTCATTTTCCTGACCTGTCCTTCCTTCCCCTAGTTTTACTTTCTCTGACTGGTAATTTTAGCTATGCTCCTTATTCTTACTTTTTACATCATAAAGGCCAAACTTCACATTAATATTCTCTGTGTTCTTTTGGCTGACTGTTAAGACAACGTTATTCATACTTAAAAGGGATGAAGACAGAGACGAAGTTTTATAGTCATGATATAGTCACTTACACAGGTCTGTGCTAGAAAGCCAGCACTTCATTTTCTGAGTCACTCTCTCATGGAGAGAGTCTGCTTTACATACCAGGCCTTGGGGAGCAGCATGGGAAGTACTCTGTCGATTATTTTCCTACAATTGCTGGAGGCTGCTTTGCTTGCTGCCTACTGAAATACATAACAGAGGCAAGAAGATAAGGTTTTGACATGGCAGATTTGAATTTTCCTTTAACTGATTATATTTTAGCAGTATGTTTTGACTTGGCTAAACAGACAATACTGAGAAGTGAAATAAAGGGAATAAATTTAATTCCTTTGAATAGTGCGGCTTGAAAAGCTTAGAGTTCAACAGTTTTCCTGAAAGACTAGATACTGTATGAGAAACACTGCACTTTTTTTTTTTTTCTGCAGCAGCCCCCTGAAGAGGCCACAGTTGGTCAACTCAAACATAACAGAAACCTCATTCTTTGGAGTCGGTATTTACTCCTAAGACTGTTCATAGGTCACTACACTAGTGTAGTGTTAGGACAGGCACAGCGGTCTATTGGCATTTAAAAATCATTCAGAAACAGTGCTATGCTACATTCAAACTACTTGTTCATAATGCTTGAAATGACATTTCTTCTGTCCTTACAATCCAAATACGATGTGCTCTTAGTGGTAACATAGTACACCTAACATAATTCTGGTATCAAGACCAAAACCTTCATCCTTTGAAGCCAACAAAGACCTTGCTGACAGTGCTAACGTATATACACATACTAGCAAACAAAATTGATTTTTTCTAATAATAATAATAATAGTATAAATTTCATTAAAAAGAAAAAGAGGCAATTTTGCCTTTTGATTCCTGTTTTATATAAAAGACGAAGACACTGGATTTTCCAAAATGGAAAAAAATAAGGAGATTGCAACTGTACTTGTAAAATCAGTCATGTGTGTTTTTCCTTAAGAATAATAATTGCTACAGAATCAACCAGCACAGATACATCAAAAAGCCTACAGCAGTCCGCACTTTTAAATGTACCAAAAGGTAGGTAAGGCAGACGTTCTGCCTTACTTCTACAAAGCTACATTTAACAGGGTTATCTCAAATGTAGGAAAACAACAAGGAATAATAAAAAAAATGTGGCCAGCTTAGGCTGTAGTTCCTTTCAGGTTCTCAAATTTGGCAGAGCACAGCCCAGTCAATTCTACTGCTTGGCCTGGATGGACAAACCAGTCACTAGGAATGCTGAGAGAATTCACACTCACTGTGTGAGCAGTAAGTGACCACTTCTGAAATGGGTGAATGTTTCTAAAAAAAAAATAAGTGTAAGAACCAAGCATATAATTTATAAAGAGACTCTAGTACCTTAGCAAAGTAATTTTTTGGGAGGAGAGTTTGCATTTTGTGGCGGTTGACCTTTAGTTAAGCAAGGACTACATAACTGTAAATCATAACAGTGTAAACAGGAACAGCTGATATTTTAACTTCATAGTGCCATTCTTTGGTCTTCTCCTGAGCACAGGAAATAATTGTCTGCATGATAGCTGTATTTTGCAAAGGGAATAAGATGCCAGAGGGGTTGCATGACTGGAGGAAATGGACAGTGAATGAGAGAAGTAAAACTGCTAATCTCCTGATGCTTGCTCAATTGGCTTCATCTGTGCCAGGCAATACAGGGACATCCCTTTAGCTTCTATAAATAAATACATATGGCTGCACAGTCTGACCTATCATTTATTCCACTACTGCCATTAATAGGAAACTGAGGGTCACTTCTAACACTTAAACCTATACTTTGGTAAACACCAGATGAATCTCCAAACCTATCAGAAGTCAAGAAATCTATTTTCAACAAGCATGAAAGATTTGTTTAATCCAACTTTCTTGACTCTGAAAAGGTCGTGGAGCACTCACAGAGCTGCTTGCAGGTGGGTGGCAATTAAGAAGCCACAGCTCATACTCTTTAATCTTGTATTTGGTGCCTCACTAGACAATGCTCAGGACAGCTCCAAAAATCAGGCAGGTTTACTTAGTGGCAGTATAAATTGGCCCATTTGACACAGATGTAGACTGACGTGTGGGCACAATGTACCACGCAGGTGAGAGGACTCCATGTCCACCAGCTCTGACCCCTTCCTTCACTGGAAGTCAGCCAGGTCGTTAATCTGCTCAGGGTGGTTTCACAGTCAATCTCCTGCCTCGTAGCTTTTGCTTTTCTGACATATGAGACGGGCTGAGATTATCTGTGCATTTGATCTCTACTTAATAGCACAGATACAAATTAGAAAGAAATTTAGAGTTCCTTCTGCTTTCTTTCAGGAACAATACTTGCTAGTATCAACAAAGCCAGGATTTTAAGAGAGATCAGGAATAATACCATGAGACAAAAAATTGACTCAATTTCCATTTTTGGAAGGACAGACAGGGAATGTAAAGGAAAACAAAGTATTTGTAACTATATAAAGAACTGATCTGAACCAATCAAGTGTTTCCACGCACCCAGGGGATAAAAAACCCCCACAATTTGGAGCTGAAAGGAAATATGTCCAGTGGTGGATTGCAATTCTTTATTTTGATTCACAGGTATATATATCCATACAATGCTATTAGATATCCTTGTATTGCTTAATCTATAACTTAAGTCAGCGTAGGCATTTTAACAAAAAAATTTGCAACTACTAATTTATATTTCATCTGAGCATTCTGATACACAGTAGAAAAAACCCATATATAAAAGCTTGTATCTGTGCTATTATGCATACTCTATTTCTCTTTCAACAAACTACTGATTTAGTAATATTGGTATGTTATTGTTAGTATAACATAGAGTTACCATATCATAACATTTAAAAACTTTTCAAAATATATTAATAAGCAAAGATAACCACACTTTGATCCTGCAATCATTTTTTAACTATCAGATCAATGCCCCATTTTGCTTTAAGTAACATCTGGCTTAAACAAATTCCTTTCACCTCAGGCTGCCATCACTATTCTGCCCATAATAACCATATTAATTTGTAATTTTGCTGCTTAGTAATTTCACACAAAGCAAACAGAATTAAATTTAGTGGTGATGTTCACCAAATCAAAAATCTCTTATAGATTTCACTTGGTCACTTAGGTCTCAAACAGTGAACGAAGATTTGTGCTGAACCTCTGCTTTGTGGTGAACTTCTCTTCTAGCAGAAACTTTTCTCATCTATTGTATAATATGAGTAATGTGGCTTGTCCCAAGAGGCTTAAACTACAGGTCTACAAAAGATGCAACTGCATGCTACTCAATGCTTTTAATAGTTTAGATCTTAATGAAGCTTAATTAGCATCTGGAAGTCAATACAAATATTAATCTGTACATAAAACATTATCCCCAATATACTAAGTGACAGCACTTTTATAAGGCAGACACAAGCCAGGATTCAAATATCTGAGAAAAGGTGGAAACAACCAAACGCTAGTTTAGGACAAGGTTACAGAGCAGCAGCAACAATGGTCAGCAGGATTAGGCCCTTCCTCTGTGAAAATTCACAGAAACTGACAGAAAGATATGATACAACAGACTAGAAAGTAAGAGAGAGATACCAACACAGAGCAAGGACTGCAGAGGGCATGTATTTTGGTTTTCATGCTGGCCAATAAGAAAGCACTCTTTTGCCTTTCTGGCAATTTTGTGCCTTTGTTACAGTAGCTGAACAACTATGCACACAATGACAGACACTTGCTTCACTACTTGCAGATTATCTTGCAAATACAAGACAGAAATTGACAGAGTTGGAAATGTGCAAAGCACAGAACAAAAACATCAAACTTTTAAATGAAGGACAGAATAGAACTTCCACTTTCAGTTTAGATCCTGCTGAAAAAATGAAGGCTCATGCTCTACTGCCTCTGCTTAAACTTCATGTCCCAAAAAATACTTTGCTTGTTTTCTCTTTCATTAATAACTCTGAATTGAAAGCAGGACTAGAGTTAGCCCATACTAAAAAGGTGCAACTTATCTTGAATTGTTATGTCTAAGGATTTCTTTACAAAGTAAAGAATCCACAGATATAATTCTAGGGTATACAAGAATCTTGTGAAAAAAAGAATAATATTTCAGAGAGTATGTAATAATAAGACTTCCATTAGGACTTCCCGAAAGGCAGGTGAGTCAGTAGGTTTGGGAAGTCCATATGTGTATTCAATAGGGTAAGAGAAAATATTCGTCATATTCTTGACTGTTGTCTTTTTAAAGCAGACAAACAAAAATCACTCGATAATTAATTTGCATACTCCTGCAAGAGCATTATCTGAGAAACTGAAGCCATTTCCCAGTAAGGAGTAGGACTTACTGTAGTATCTTTTGTGCCAATAAATATGACAGCAGCAAACAACAGATGCTTAGGGCTTTTCCCTTTTTATGTTTTTACTGGTGTGTCCTGTGACACAGACAATAAATACCATTGTAAGACTTATTATTTTATCTAATAAAAACACTTGGAGCAAGACTTTAACAAATATTACTAACGGATGCGTATGATTCCCAGCTTTCAGTTCCTAGTAGTAAATAATATTTGGTTCATTTTTGGGAATGAATAGCCTTTACAATTGGAGACTGGATGTCACTTGAAGATTCATAACTTTAAAAAAACTGTTCTGGAAGAAACAGACTTAGAAAGCAGCAATAAACTAATGCTCCAAGGATTTCAGAATCTATGAAAGTCATTTACAGGATTAGCTGCTTCTCGAAAATTATGCCTGAAATAAATATAATAAACTGCATTATTAAAATAAAATTAATTTCAGTTGCTCATTTATCCTCTGGGAAATCTAACAAGACTAATTATTATTTTTTAACATATCACACTTCTCTCTAACCAAATGAAAAACTAATTTAATAAAGCTGGAAAGTCTTTTCAGACAGCAAGAAACACAGATTCATAAAGGCATGAATACTTTGAGTTGGAAGGGCCCTTAAGAATCATCTTGTTCCAGCCCTTTTGCCTTGTGCAGGAACACCTTTCTCTAGGACAGGCTGCCCAAAGCCTTATCTAACATGGCCTGTCAAATTCAAGAAAGTCCTCTATAATTTCTAAAATTATTTTTAAACAATGAAGTTGCTGCTGCTCTGCGACACAAGCAAACTAACACTTATTGTAACAACTACAGCATTCAGCTAAGCATAAACATTAATATGCTGAAGACAAAAATGAAAAAATCCCCATCCTCATTGACCTATTCATGAGGCACACTGTTGGTAAAATGGTATCCTCTTAAACAGAAATGGCACACATACAAAGAAACCATGATTGATACAGCTATCCTAATGAACACTGTTTCTGAAAACAACAAAAATAACCAGGCCCCCAAATTTTGCTGTTTCCATGACAAACAGGACTGGCTCTTTTGGCCATCTTGGACTGCTGAATGACAGGGGAAACTCGTAAACCAAACACAATAGACCAAATCACTTATTGTACAGCGTGGTTGTGATTATCTGGGTGATGAATATCCATGTGAACCCTCTTCTTCAAATGCCTGGAAACGATGCTTCTTATTTCAGGGTCATGTCGATGCTATTTATTAAAGACAAAATGACAAAGAACAGTAGCAACAAAAAATTAGTGAGTGCTCTGAAAACACATGGCTAATTATTTCCCCAATCCTGAGCTCCCACAAAGTGTTGGTATCCTTATCTGTCATTTACTTCAATGCAGTAGTGTGAAAAAACTTACACACATCCTATCTACATCTATGCAAGTACACACCTTAGCAAGTTCTGTTACTGTTTTATTGAAATTAGCAACTGCTTTTTCAACAATTCCAATCTGAACTAAATCAGGTGGGGGAAGATCCACTGCTGGAATGACACAACAGTGTGGCAGGAATGGGTATCCCTAAAAATTTTCCTAAGCATACAGTTTTGCTATTTAGTGCAAAGCATATGTCAACAAACACTTGAGAAGTATTCTTTAGAGTAAGAAGTTGTCTTCATAAATGTTGCCCCAAGATACAATCTTCCTTAAAGAATACATAATTTAAAGTTTCCTCAATATTTAACTGTTACACAATGCTTCTTCCACTATGAATTATTTCACAATTATTTCTTTTAAAGTCATGAAAAAGTACAAGGAGTTGAACAAAATAGAACACAAAGGAGCATAAGAAGAGACAAAAGCTTTTGGAACAGAATGAAAGAGACAACAAAAGCAAACAAAGTGCTGGGCAGACTCCAGAGGCGTTTTAGCAAAAAGGCATATGGAAAAAAGTCTGTGTAAAACTGCTGTTCTCAGAGTGGAAGGACTTACATAGGATGCTATTTCCTGAAAAAAATGACACAAGGGGATATGATCACAGGAAAATTATTGCCACATCTGAAGACAGATTCATATTTATGCAGAGAAAATAAATGCCATTAATTAACAGTAATTTGGCCTTAACTATATTTATTTAACATAATGTAAATTCTCTTCTCATATTACATTTTGCTGCCCAGCTTATCTTTTGAAAAAAACAGGAAAGTTGTTCAAGCCACAAAAGGTCAAAATTATATCCAAACGGTCTTTAGCATGTAATTTTTTTTCTTATATTTGAAAAACAGTTCTCATATTGACTCATTATAGAATGAAACAGTGTCTGAGGAAAAAAGAAGAGATATAATTCCTGTTCAGGAATCAGGAATTTAGTTTATGGTTCTAACCTGTGTATGAGGTATGACAGTGTGATAGCTTACTAGAGCACTGTTCACTGTTTTATTTTTTAAAAAATAAAAACCAAAGCTTCGATTCATTTATGCAACCTTTTGCTACATATATTTCTAATTATTTGCCTGTTTATTAATACTCACGTTATTGATGGAATCTTTTCCTGAGAATTCAGGCTTACTATATAATATTTCCTCTACAGTGTGAGACAAGAGTGTATTTCTACACACTTGTCAGATGGACAGGGACAGCAAAGGCCTCAATCCCTATTCCCTCTGCATGCTGGCCAGAACACACACTCCCCTGCAAGGCTGATTCTCCTGACATGCTGCTCCAGCCACAAACTGCCAGTGCTCCTGTGATACACTGCACCTACAAACACTCTCACTGATGAACAGGAAGAGCAACAGTGTAGGGTTTTCCATTTGCATGCTTCAGTTACGGCATCAGACAGAGCAACATCATACCAGAGAACTGACACATTCCCATGTCCAAGGAACAAGTCCATCTTTGAAAGGAAAAGATTTAAAAATGCTTGAGATTTAACCAGGAAAATAATTATGAAATAAGCTGAGAAGCAGAAAAGCAAAGAGAAGGTACACGTTAAAGAGTATGGCCTGGAAATCAAAGTAAAATGTAAGACTTTTTAATCTTCGAATGAGAATGGCAAGTTTGAAATTGAGGATAATGCATGGAACCATCTTCACTGTGATCATGCTGCACTTTTTCTGTTTTTAATGTAATTTAACCTGAATATTCTCAGGCTAACAATTATATCTCTCTCTGCTTGGAAATGGTTAAGGACACTTCAAACGCATTCCCAATGTAACAAAAATATAACAAATATTCAGTATATCACACATATATAAAGTATATAAAATATAAATATAATAAAGCTTCAATGCTTTGTCTGCTTGTATATGTTGTTCCTAAATATTACCATGATAATATATAGGTCTCAAAAAAGCTTTAAGGAGTCTACCCAGCCTCAGATCCTATCCACATGGTTCTAAAATAATGTTAAAATGTAATGACAGTATTAGGCATAAATTCTTACTCCTGCTCCACTGAAGCCATTTCTGGATCATTTGAGAGGCAGCTAGTTCTGAATACAAGGAAGAAAATGAGTAAACATTTTTTTCTGTGTTGATTTCTTTCTCTTTTAAAATATGACATCAAATTTGGGGATGTAATAACTAACTGTAGTGAGTATCTTTGACAGCATGAACATACAAATGTTGTTGTTTTTAGGAATGTAGGGATCTTAGTGGCCACAACACACATTAGTTGAGTAACAAATTTTTAAGCTATTTCTTTAAATTGGGGAAGGGAAATACACTACAGTCATCTCATACATCCAACAGTAACAATAATCAGTGATGCCTCATTATGAATATTTTGTTCCCCTTTCACTTGCTACACTGCAGCCTCTACTATTTTAAATGGAGTAACAAGAAAGCAGCTTTCTTCCACAGAGTTCCCATTGTCACAATACATATACACAATACATATACAATGCATTTGAAAATATTTGAACAGAGGGATAGAAGTTGCATTTAAGGCTGGGTAGGCCTTTTTGTTTAACAAAATAATCAGGTGGTATCAGATAACTCCTGTGAATTTATTGCTTCTGAGGCAGTGTTAACTGCTAGAATCAAAAAGCAGTGGCCCGTGCTTTAGATATTTCTCTGTGGTTGTTTTAGAAACTAATCTCAGAAGAACTGAAGGAAAATGTGTACCATAAAAGAAGGAACTTTCGGAAAAAGTACAGCAAAGAAGCTGTAAGTTGAAAATCCTGAAGTGCATAAGCAAAAGGAAGGTGACTGGAAAGAAAGCTCAAAACTCAAAATTTTTAGTTACAAAAACTGCAAGGGAGAATGTTATACTAGAACCAACAAAGATTCCTGCCTCCGGCTCAGGAATTTTGTGTACAATACCCACATGAGGAAAGTACACCGTAAACTTTCTAAAGCTCAGCTCAGTGAGTCAAGGACTGTGCACTTCTTAAGGATTTCTATGGTACTCTACACCATACTACCACATTATACTCAAGTCAAAGCACACAGTTATAATTTTAAATTATCTGATCATAACCTGCCACTGGTTTATTAAGTAACCATAGATAATATAATATTAGTATCAATTCCCCGCCCATCCAGCTAACACTGGAAAAACAGAAGAATTACATTAACTGAAATAGCTAACCCTAATTTAGTGAACTGGAAAAAAAAATTGTAGAAAGAACTACCTCTTAAAAACTGTATGAATCATCTTACATTAAAGGGGAAGAGTTGAAAATATTTAACGATCCATTTTAATGGAGTATGTGATTTCAGTCATTCCTATGTCTACAGAAACAACCACCAAAAACAGCAAAAAGATCTTTTTATAGTGTAAGGGTATGATTATTTATTACTGAGAGCCAGCAGTACAAAAGCAGTGAGAGGGGAAGTCAATTCACAAATGGGGCAGCTTACACAGTAATTGAAACTACAAGCTGACTTTTGTACCAAACACAATGTACTACTGCATTCAAGATATTCCTGTGAAACAATATAATGCCAGCATCCAGCAGAAAGCTATCTTACTTAGATGTTTCTGAAGCTTCCTTCAGCTCTTCATCCAGTCTGCACGAGTAAAAGTTATTGATACAAAGAAACAGAGAAGCAAGCAGAGCATAAGAGTGAAGCAGAGCAATAGCAGAGCAAAGAACAAATACAGTACATGCTTTTAAAATGGGCACCCAGTACGATTTAGAGCTATCTCTAAAGCTCTTCAGTATGATACCATTTATCCCTGTGCTAAACCCACCTTAAATTTTTAAGCTCCTTATTTAGCTCACTTGGAGGCAGGGACGGAGAAGCAGCGGGGGTCTGAGGCATGCCCAGTGGTCAGAGCTGAAAGCATTCAGTTGCTCTATCAGATAATGTTAAACTGGCTGCAGCCTGGGCCAAGTCAAGGACGTTTACAGTTCAGTGAGTTTTATTTGCAAGGGAGGCTGATCTCAACAGCTTGAAGGGGAAAGTAAGATGCCACATCATTGCAAGACCTCTCTCATTCAGCTGTTGAGGTCACCTGCAGGTGAAAGGCTGTCACACAGATTCACTCTATTATAAGCAGCAGCATGGGCTAGAAAGCAAGTTTTACCTCATTCTTCTCTTAATACACTTCTCTTCATCATACCTTACAAGATAAGAGTGGATGAAGGAAGAGAAAAGATGTACAAGTTCATACGGTACAACAATCATACTGTATTGTGCTTCACTGAAAACTACCAAAAAACCCACAAAACCCACTGGCATAACACTGTGTGCTTTCTAAACGTGGGATTTTTCTTGACCATAGATGGTATGCTTGTTCTTGGCAATGGAGCAATTATGATGCCAAAAGATGAGTTGTATTTTTCTATAGGAATCTCTCTGAATTTGCAGCAGAAGGGAAGCTATGAACGGAACACTGCTCTTCTGCTCTTCTCCCTATGGTATGGGAATAGCCACTCACAGATGCCTTGAATGCACACAGCCACTAAATCTTATTATCACAACATCTTGAAATGCCTGCCACCAATGGAAGCAATTGTCATCTTTCCAGTTCTGTCTTTTTCAGCAAAATCATGATCTCTCATCTGGCTGCTGATGATGTAAAGTAGGCTTTACCCTAAAATTTTTTAAGTACTGAAGTTTCTTTGGTATTAGTGCCATGATCACTTCACCTTTGGTCTTAGAGGTGAATGGACTTTTTGAACATTTTTAAGTTCACAGGGAAGAAAAAAATGTGTATAACACAGATGTGTGGCTGCCACAGTGTAACAGTAAAACACAGCAAGGAAACAGACAAACTCTCTGAGTATCAAAGGGAATCTATCAAAGACTATAAGAAACTAAAATGTTTACAGAAAAATCTCTGTAACCTTGATTTCACAACTGTAATTTACTGTTTTCACAACTGCTATTGCCAGACCTGAGTTTCCCACTTGTTCCCTGGAATTGCACCGCCACCTTGACAAAGGAAATTGCTTTACAACTACCGTGAAACAGGTGAGAGAACTCCTGCCTGATGAGACCTATGAGAACTTCAAAAGCTGTCACTGACCAGTCATAATGAAAATAGAATCATACTTGCGTACCCACTCTTCAAACTACCTTCTAGAACAGGCTGTTCAAAACCTGGGACATTTGCTAAAGAGAACAATTTAAAAATAACTAAATTCCTGAATAGAACATCTTCATAATAACAACTACATGAAAACCATGCTTTTTTCAGTCTTGGCATACCATTTATTTTTGTTGTTTTCAGGTCTGAAAAAAAGTCAGTTAAGGTGAGCAATGCAAATCAACTTCCTACAATTTTTTAACAGATATTTTCGTTTGGAAATGCCCGCATTTAAAAAACCTCTTCACATAAGCAGTAAGAACTGAGAAACTGTCTTTCAGTGATTGTGGATTTAACCAAGAAAATTGATAAGGCAAGGAACCTGTGGAACAGCCTACTGAATAGGCTATCTTTTAATTGATGTTTCTGTTAAAAGCGCTGCATGACTAAAACTTGAAAACACTTCCACTTAAATAGAGGTAATAGTTATGAAAAAATACAGCATAGATGATACCTCAGGAAAGGCCAAATGATTTCCCACTCCCCTAGAAGTAAGTATTTATTGTGTTTTGTGTTTCCATTACACAGTAGTCTCCTGCTTCTGAGTCTGACAGTGAAATGTTTGTGGAACAACACATAATCACTTTTAAGAACATCAGGAAAGTGCTTTCTTACATTCTTTAACACTATTATTAGTTTGTGGAAATAGTTTCCATTAGAATAAGTACATGCTTCTGTACATCACTTACTTGACAATACTGTCTGGTATATGAACATATTCCATTGGAATCATCTCATGAAGCTCTGCCAATGTGTTGACATACTGTATCTTACTGCTGAACTTAGAGCTGAAACACAGAAAAAAGGTATTAATTGACTTTGCTTCCCAATCTTTTATGACATGCTAAAATCAAATGAAAAAATGTATTAAATGTATTAAATAATTAAGCATTTGGATATTCATATTTCAATTACAGACTGAGAGACCAGACGGTTCATGATTAATGATTCAAACAACCCACCTGCCACAGCTAAAAAAGGCTGGTAAGAGGCAAGTCCTGGGAAGTGGGATAGCACTTTTTATCATGCCAGTCCTCTCTTACATAATGGCGCAGGTGTGAAAACTTCCTCTGGGAAAGAACTAGGACTTCCACACAGAGCCTGAAGGTGTTCATCCCTGACATAACTGGTGGAACATAAACGACTCAGCTTTGCTGATGTAACAGGCAGCTGTAACACCTTAGAAAGCAAGGTACCTGGGCATTCCCACCTGAACTTGAGTGAATATAAATGCAATGGACTCTGTGTTTTGTGGGCTTACCCTCCTTGATGAAGACAGTGACCGTAACTTTGACAAGACTGGAACTCTTATCACCAAAATACCAGAAGAAGATAACCAAGGGGTTGCCATCAGGATCATGGAGTGATGACATTTTTTTCTACTTACTCTGTCCGTGTGTATCACGCTCTTTCTCCTCTCCTCCCACCCATTCTATTTCTTTCTATCTCTCCCTCACATTTACTGCTAAATAAAGTCTGTGCTATTGACTTCAGCATACAGTTTTGTTTGCACCTTAATTTGGACAGAGACATCTCTATAATAATTTTAATAACCATATCTTAACACACAGTTCAGCTGCTCATGAGCCTGAGTTCTAGTGAGACTGAAATCAAGCCTACACCTTTTGCTGTTCTTTCCCTAGGCTGAATCACATTACTAAGCCAACATCATAAATTGCCTACATACTAGACAATGTGATTAGTTTTACAATTTGAAGAAGACGTGTGAAAATTTGGAAAATAATCAAATCCCTTACAGACTACTTATTTATGTAAAAAGAGATGGGAAGCATTACTTGACATGGATATAATCATCATAACCGCTATCAAGGGATTGTGATGACTTAGCATTTCTATTTTACACTAATTCTTAATCAAACACAATAAAACTGAATTTCATCATTTATTCAGAAGAGCACAGATTGTATCTATTCTTACTGCAGGGCCTTTTTATGATGAAATAACTTTTTTTTTCAGCTGTGCTATATGATTCATTTATTGTGTTTGTAAAATGATCACTTGGAAAAAAGGCAAAATTGTTCAGAAAACACCCTTAAAACACAAGGCTATTTACTTGTCTAACCTAAGTTATTTAGTAAGTGTGTGGTTATGAGAACCTGTCTTTCACAGCTGGGTTACAAAGCAATTTTTCGAATTTAGCTGTGGTCGTATTTAGATCATCGTATAACATCAGTAATAGCAGCAAACTCATATTGACCATATATGTTCAGTGTAGGTATGGAAAAACACAACATATTCTTTCTATTTACTGCTGACCTGTAGGTACAGCCAGTCAGCAAGAAGCCTCTGAAATAGCTCTGAGCAGAAGATTACTGCCCCTCCCCTCAACATACTTGTCTTCCCAATAATACAGAGACAACTGGAACAGGAATACATGAAGGTGCTGTGAACAGTTGTTTAAGCTCATTCACTGTAATTTGTCTCTGTACCTGATTAGCAACACTAGGCACAGTGCCACCAACAGACTAATGGTCACATTTTAGATGCAAGAAGATTGTCCAGTCAAAGCACGGTAACATACAGATTCTTACCATTTTATCCAAATTTTTTATCAGTCTGCAGCATCAGTTTTGTCATCTAAAATAACTTGACAAACTGAAAGCCAAACATAAGCTTCTAAAGATGGTGGGAAGGAATTAAAAAATCATTCAGTGGGCAATTTTTCCTCCTGAGGATTCTTCTGGGTCTATTAATTCCACTACAGTGACTGATTTCTAAGACTGATTTCTATGTCATGTGGCAGTCAAGTGTACAGTTTCTTTCAAACTTTAGGGAAAGCATGCTGCCAATAGTGGTAACTTTCCATCATTTAAATATTCCATCAAATGCCAAACATGTTTCACAGACCCTTGAAAACCCCCTTAGAAATCCAATTTCTTACCTAACACAGCTCAAATAATTTTTGAAGTGAATATCTATAAGGGTTCTAAAAGAGTATGTAAGATCTATCTCTGCTACCTCTAGCTCTTTCGTTCTATATATTCAGACCATGGTTTGTCACTGAAGATTGGTTCCACACTCCACTGAATTTTCTTGCCAGTTTTTGAGGTAAAAAAAAAGACAGAGCTGAAGTAGAATTGAAGGTAGCCCACCTACTTCACTGGTGACTTGACTGTCCCCTACCATTTTGTTGTCTTTCAGGTTTTTGATTTCTACTGTTTAGTCCCACATCTTAGCTGATACAACAAATGAAATTATGTTGCCTGCCTTTAGCTATCTCACTGAAATCTCTGCTTGCCTCATGGCTAATTTCTCACTCTAACATTCCCACTGTGCCTGTCAGGGTTTTGGGCAACAGCTGAGGGCTAGCAAACTAAGCTATAGTCATTGGCTCTCAATCTAATCAAGTTTTTATCTCCTTACCTCCTGAAGAAAGGGAAGGGAACTCATAATGTCCTTCTGTCCTTGGTAGGGGTCCAAATATCTCATGTCATCTCCACAAAAATCACACTAGCCATGTGTCCTGCCCACCTTTTTCAGCTTCTATGTGCACTTCACTTTCTTCTTGCACCAAGACTCAGTCTACTTGGCTGAGATGGTCTCTAGTGTGTCTAGTTTTGTACTGCTAATCTGCTTTGCCAAAGTACTTAGAGTGAACATTTTCTCCTGTTTGGCAATGAAAAACCTCTAATCACTTAGTATGGTTATTCTGAATAAATGACTAATGAATTGAAATAGATATGATTTTAGAAAAGAGCAAACACATTTCTGGGAACAAACAGGATGGCAACAAATATCTCAGATATCAAATGCAACTCAGTGAATCCTCATAACTACTGTTGATAATTCCAAGTATTGTTTCCCTTTTACTCTGATACTCTGAATTGTTACTTTCCACTTGGTCTTTACGATACCACATCTAGAAAGAAGCTCCGTTATGACATTCTGCCTGTTGCACTCTGGCAGAAATAGGACAACTCATGTTCTTCCCTACCCCAATGTCACCCTATCAGAACAGAGCACCCTGTGACTAGAGATCTCCAGTGTCTTCACCTGCAGTCTGTGAGCAGAATTCCCTGAGATCTGCCATGACATATGTCATTCTCTGTGTGCTTCTGTAGATGAAGCTACTTCTCTTGCCTGAAGCAACTCTTTTTTATATCTGCCAGGCTGCTCTTCCTGATCTCAGGATTTCAACTGCATACTTGCCTATCTTCTGCAGTAAGTGTGAAGGCCCTCTTTTTTTTCCCCCATTGTTTTACAGATCGAACCTTTTTTTTTGACAGCATTAAACCTTTTCTGAAACCAAATGTATTCAATCACCTCAGGATACAGGCAGTCCTCTTGTATGGGCTAAGAGCAGCAATATCTAAAAAACCCAGAACTGTAGCCTAATCTTGTTCTGTAGCCAGGACTTTTAAAATAAGGTTATTATAATTACATGCAATCCCCTTTTCTATATGCTTTTTATCTGTGTTCTTAACAAAGACTATTTTAAGGAACTGAATTCCCACTACATACACATACAGTTTTACAAAACCATGCCTGTGACTTCTTAGTCGCTCACATAAATCACTTTTATCCCCCTATTTAGCTTAGGAAAGTGAAATTCAACTTCCAAAATCCCAACAGGAGCTATAAAATGAACACTATTCAGTGAAAGAGTAACAGACATGTTTAATGATTTAGGGTGCTTATGTATTCTCAGGGACATAGAAAATCACTATTTACTACATACCTTATAAAAGGTCGTGTCACAGCCAGAATTGTCCTGATAAACCACGATGGATGAACAATTATAAATGATTTCAAATTCTTCCGTAAGCTAAATAAAAAAGCAATAGTTTCTTTCTTAAAAAACCAGAAAACGCCACAAAAGATAAAGACAGATCATATACAGTAAACCCTGGCATACAGGTGAGTTACAGAAATGGACACTGTTGAAAATAATGGCTGTGAATCAGACAGGAAAATACTACTTACCGCCGATCAATCATCTGATAACATTTTTTCATCCAACCCAATCCAGGCATCCTTCTTCTTGGTGTTGCTCCATTCAAGTAGACAATCATATAGTCTTCAGCTACCATTAGCTCTAAGGTACTGATTACATATCTGATAAAAGTACAGATGTCAGTGAGCATATACTGTACATTATCTGATTGAGCACAAGCTTAATCAGGCTACTAGGAATAAATGAAGGCAGATTGAACACTTTATGACAATATAGGCTTTTCTTTTCCTTTAAACAAAAGCAGACATTTAGCACTGATCACCACGGTACCTGTAGATCCACAGCTAGAAAACCACATCTTACCTGTGTCTTCAGAAATACGTGGTTTCCTTACAAAAACAGAGTTTTGTAGCGAGTTTTAAAGTATCACTTGTGAATTTGCTTTTTCTTAAAAAGTAATTAAATCAGGAGATTTTGCAAGGGAGAACATGGCATCATATGAAGTCATAGGAACTTCTGCAATTAACTCCTGTGTAATTTCTTTTCACTATTCTAATCACCAAGTTTGTTCAATTCAATAATAAAAGGTGTCAGAAGATACTTGTTTATGCTTCTTGTGATCTTCACACTCCTGCTACTGAGTCTCTGACTGGAAAATACAAATACTTTGACACTCATGCCCAAGAAAACCTATCCATCAACCTGACTTCTGATGGGACAGAGCACTCCAGGACATCACTTCATTTTGTGTGCAAAACACTCCCATCATTCATTATCAGACAGTGCTCTTGAGGCAAAATACATCCTACCTAGAAGAGCACACTACTCATCCAAATAAGAGGATAGTCTTAAATTCTTGTTTGGGACTATCTATGCAGATGGTCCACTCAGAAGTCCCTACCCCATTTGGGAGCTGATCATCACAGGAATGTTCAAACTGTTCTCTCTACTATGCAGCCTCAAGGCATGTTTATGTAAAAAACTAGAATGCAAAACCACAAGTCACACCTTTAAAACCTGAATGCACTCACTACAAAAGGCAGCTCTCTCTCTAAGTGTAATGGCTCCTTTTACAGTTGTATGGGAATGCCTCACAATCTAATCTGATTCTTAAATTCTTTAGGATGCCATGACTTTAAAAGAATTGTAGGAAATCTAGTTCTCACCAGAGTGGTATTTTACCTGGAAATAAAGTAGGCAGCCATTAACTAGACCAGTTCCATACATTTGGTAAATCCCATCCAAAACACTGCTCCCTCAATGCATTCCACTGCTCATTCTTACCTTGTAGTTGTGTATTCCCTGCTTTTGCCTGACATTTGTGAAGGCTTATGTCTAACAGTGATATGGGAAAGCAAGGAATTGCATGGATATTCTGATGCATAAAGCTTCACATAATAGCTACTTTAACAAAGCTACTGTTTGACAGATTATAAGAGTAGCCCTTCCCACAGGCCACAACATCTAGTGCTTCAAAGGCACTTAAACACTGAAACATACAGAACTGTGTAAGTACATATTAAAATACTACAAGTTTATCAGTTATGGAACACAGTCTGAAAAATGTGTTTATTAACTAAAGGAAATTGTGCCTATTATGAATTAATTGGTTACAGTAAGAAAAATCATGCATATTTCTCACCAGAATTAGGAGGCCTATTATGACAAAAAGGAATCTTTGCTAGTTTTTTATTCATATCTCACTAATCTCACATACTTTCATTCAACAGCTCTTATGCAATATATATTGAATTAGATCATTTGCCATTTTAAGGATGGTGAGCTCCCATGCAAATCTTACCTAATAATTTTTTAGTATGTGGCAATAATGACAATTTCTTAATTATTTGAAAAGATGGACAGAAATTTTCTCATTGACTAGAACAACTGAATCACTCAGAAAGCAAAGTGCTGGTTTTGTTTTCAAAGTGTAGTTTTTCAAATTGAGATTATTTAAAAATATTTTAATCTGTGGACTGGCTTTAATCTGACTTTTAGGCAGCCACAAATTAAACACTACATTCTTTTATGTGGCTCTGCATTATCTACAAAACTGCTGTAGAAGCTGTTTCGAGCATTTTCACCCAAATTCAACCCTTCAAAGACAACTTTACAGCATTTGTCAATAAAAAAATCAGAAGAAGATAATTGGAAATGTGAAAGGAATTCAGACGGGAAAAGAGCAATTGAGGACAGTTGTCAGTCAGAAACTAGCAGTAGCTTACACACGACCAGAAACATGCTGTATAAAAAAAAGAGATTCAGCGGTTTGCAGGTCTCTCCAGATCCCTATGTAACTCAATAATAAGAATTACCAAATATTTAAAAATATCAGTTACCATATATTTAGTAAACTGTTGCACTCCCTCTATTTCCATGCAATAAACAGACCTTAAGTATGGAAAGAAAAAGGTGAGCTTACTCTTTTTTCTTGTTCTCTCAGAGAGAGCCAACTGCCCATAAGCCTTAAAATAAACTGCAAGTTCACAGCCAACATGAACTCACATTTATATTACTACTCCAGAAAAAGTGACTTATAACATTGGCTTTGGCAATATCCTTAAGCCATGTGGAAAAGGCTCTTAAGGCTTCCTTTGCAAAGGAATTTATCACCACCTCTATCTGAACAAGGGTCTTGGGGGAAGACAAAGAACAACTTACTGAATGTCAGTCACAGTTACAGTCAGCTTTGTTCCTCTACTTACCAAGTTAAAAGCACTGTAGTAATTCCTTCCTCTCTTCTAAATCACTAAGCATTGTGTCTATCAGTTACTGTAGATGACATTGAGTTCTTAGAGGCTCTACCAGGTAAATGATATCAGTTGTTCTGACCAGAAACTAAAACACTTGAGTGTTGATTTTCACACACAGAGACAACGTTAAAGGCACTGGCTGCCAACAAGTGTATCTTCACAGACTGGAATATTAAGGAGACTTGGGTCTGTGCTCTCAGAGCCTTGTAAGCTGCAAATAGCAAAGGCCAGGTCTCCTGCTGGCTTTAGAAATTACTTACTGCATCTTAGCACAGAAAACATTGGAATGATTGATTTTTTTAACAGCTGTAAGTGGAAGTAGCTGAAGGCACTTCAGGAGAGTGTTGCCTTCAAAATATTGAACTGTCAAACCAATTGCTATTAGGAATAATTCTCCTGTGACAGATTTGGGGTTATGTGGCCAAATTTGTGTCCTGTCCAACTCGCCCCTGCCACTTCTATCTGAATCAGAAGCAGCTGGTGTTAGAAAGCATAGTTAGAGCTGCTTGTGTCAGCAATTGCTATTTATCCTGTTTTTAAAAAACAAGTGAGAAAAAAAGGCCCTGTAACTCCTAAAAAACAGCATGTATTAAAAATACATTCAGGGATACATCATAATAATACATAATGAACAACGAACATGGAAAAACAGTCTAAGCCCCTGATTGTTATCAGCAAGACCTGAAAATCACTAGTGAGATAGTGCAAAGACTGTAACCATAACAATGTAAAGATATTGTATTCCTTGACATTTAGGGAGATACTAACAGTCAGATTTGGTCCTGACAAATACGCCTTGATTTGGGAAGGTGAGTAGGTAAAGGATACCAAAGTAATATTCCACTGAGCAGTTTATCTAAAACTGGTATTTTCCTTGTCACTCCCCTTCTAGAACTCCCCTTTTGAGTTCTAACTCAAAAGACTGTCACATTGCTCACATATCACTCACAGGAAAAGATTTTCCATGACATAGTTGTAATCAGTTCGACTGCTGTCTGGCAAGAAGCATGCCGCAAACACAATGATAGCATTCAGACCATCACCATAGTATCCTGTAGAAAAAAACCGAAAACACATTTTTATCTTTGTCAAAGGCTTTTAACAGGATAATTTTTTTTTTAAATCTCGAAGTCCTGTAATAAATCTACTATGTCTACTGCTGAAGCATACCAAAATGCTTCATACCAAAGGTTTGAAAATATATGAACTATCATGAAGTGATAAGGAAGTAGGGTAGTCAGCTAAGCTGAATTCTCAAAAACCACACATAGCACAACTACTAGTAAACTTTTTATAGTGACCAGCAAAAAAGTCTTCTAAAGCTTCCACTTCTCTATGGCAATCATATACTGAATGCCCTCCTCAGATTGAGGAATAAGGTGCTAAAGAAAATATCCTGCATTTGTTGTCCTGCATCATTTGAATTATGTTTCACAAAGTCTTGCAGTCCAATCTCAGTTGGCCTGTGCAGCTCGAATGGCTACAGTACATTAAGACTATGACTGCACTCCACTATCACTTAAAAGCTCCTGGGGATCAGTTAAATTCTTTGCTGCAAGTTTTGTATAATTTTTTTTTTTTTTAATTATTTTAACCTTCGATTCTCCAGTTGTCCAATGCTGGAACTCTCTGGGCTGCATCACTGCCTAATAATAGCTGTTAATCTTCAAAGTTGTAGCACTACCATTCCAGGGGCCAGCACAGTTGCTTATTGTCCAAAAGAAAATGTTTCTTTTCCATGACGGATTAATGCTGGTTAATCTTCTCCACAATCCTTTGCAGCTGCTATGGATTTTCTGTATTTATCATCAATAATAAATTAAAAATACTCCTGCATTTCAGTTAAAAGTTTTGCTTTAAAGGATACATGCAATCAGGAGGGAATTTATGAAGATGCTGTAGGAATGGTTGTAGGTAGATAGCACTAGCGATGCAGAGACAAGACATATACACAGAGAACACTCAAAAATCTTTCGAGTCTAGAAAAAACTGACATTGAGGGAAATGATGATATTTGGGAAGGAAACTTCAATTCTCCTCATAAACATGTTTTCATCACAAAAATTAAAGGATAATATGAACACTTAAACAACCTTTCCAAAAGGAGATTTTAAGACTTTTACAGTGCTTTCTGGATAATAGAGAGCAATATCCAAGCCTAACTAAAGTGCATATGGAACTCCAGTCCTGTTTTCAACACATATTATTATTCACCTAGATTATTTGGAATTGTGCTGGTTTTGGCTTGCAGAGTTAATTTTCTTCACAGTGGCAAGTACAGGGCTGTAGTTTTGATTTGCATTGAAATCAGATGGTTGATAATATAGAGATGTTTTTGTTATTGCTGCACAGTGTTCACAAAGCACCAAGGCCTTTTCTGCTTTTCATACTGCCCCCCACCACTCAGAGAGCAGGCTGAGGATGCACAAGAATTTGGAAGGGGACACTGCCAAGACAGCTGACCGCAACGGACCACAGGGATATTCCAGACCATATGGCATTATGCTCAGGAGGGGAAAAAGGAGGAAGTAGGAGAGGACATTTGGAGTGATGGCCGCCTTTATCTTCCCATGTCACTGTTTTGTGTGATAAGGACCCAGTCTGCCAGAAATGGCTGAATACCTGCCTGTCCTTGGGAAGCAGTGAATGAATTTCTTGTTTTGCTTTGCTTGTGTGCACAGGTTTAGCTTTATGTATTAAACTGTCCTTATCTCAACCCAAGACTTTACTCACTCTTCTGATTCACCATGTGGGAGTGAGTGACTGATTGACTGTGTGGGCTTTGGTTGCCAGCTGGGTTTCAACAATAACAGGAAAAAGCAGTATTTCCCTCCCCCTCAGATTTACAAATAGAGAAACAGGGAGGACATTTCCTTACTTCCATAAATTTAATAAAACTTTGAAAGACTTTATATCATGCTGCCATAAAGCAATCTGTCCAGCTGGCACAGGAATTTGGCAGTAAGAGCACATTATGGCAGGTGCATCCACTAAATTACGCAGCAGTTTGCAGTTTATGGAAAGTAAAACAACTATGTGCAGATGCTAACTAACAACACACAGAAGAAAAATCCACAGATAAATTGTTATGGGTTAACACAATTTAGTTTTTAGTTAAAGAGGAATATAGAATGCTGCCCTGTAAGGACCCTAGAATTGTTTTAGAGAGGGGCAGGGACCTATCAGAAACCAGCTCTTGGCTATTGGCATGTGGTTCGACCACTGAGAAACTGAAATGACTTTTTGGGCAATACCCATATAAGCTGAGACTTTGTCCGGATAGCGCTCTTTGCTTCTAGCCTCGATGGAGGTAAGAGGCCGGTCCCGGCTCCCTCCCTGTGGGGAGGCAGGGGGCCAGGACGGCCCAGCCTGCCGGGCCGGGCCCGCCCGGGTCTCCGGGAGCCGCTGCCACGGGAAGCGGCCTGGCCGGCTGAGCCCCGTTCCTCCCCGGCTGCCGGCAGGGAAGGGGAAGCCGGCTAGCAACATCCAGCCGACCCTGGGGCCTGCCCCATGCTGCCGGCCAGCCGGGCCAAGGGAGATGCCCGCAGGCCTCCCCCCCCCGCCAGAAGCAGCACCAAGCCCAGGCTGGGCCGTGCCCACCCCTATGAGACCGAGGGGGGTGGGGGAAGGAAGCCCAGCCATGCAGGAGATCTTTGCTGCTGTTTCTGAAGTTTTTTCACCGCATGGCTTTGAGAACTTTGCAGCTGCCGCCCGGCAGAGATCACTTGACTGTCTGCAGGCCCGGCAAGAATGTTAACTCTTTCCTGACGCAGATTAAAACTTTTTAAAACTCCAACCTCTTCAGAGAGAGAGAAAAGGCTGAATTAAAGAGATGTAAAAAGACAATATGAGGACATTAAAGTCAGTATAAGAGGAGTGACTTCTTAAGTGGGAGAGATGACAAGTTGCCTTGGTTTTAGGCTGAAAAAGCCTCCTGTGAGTTGTGGTAACAAACTGTAATGTGAATATGCTAGAATATTCCTTTAAATCATAGACAATATAATTGGGGAAACGCTTTGTGGATTTTAAGCAAAGGTATCTGATTTACTGAGTGAGTGTTGAATTAGAAACTGTAACCTGGTGATCTTGTAAGATGTTTGAACAGAGATAAGAAAAAGCCCTCTGTCTCCATGAAGAATTGAGAAGATATCTCTGTTCCTTAAGATGAGAAATCCTTTGCTTGTGGAGTTGTGCATTTTTAAACAGTGAAACCCCAGTGTAAGTCTATGGCCCAAAGTGTAGTCATGGGAAGGCTATGTGATTTGGGAGTTGCAATTGCAGAAGTTTCAGGTGGGCTGCTTTTGTAAGAATTAGAAGCCACAAACAGAATGTTTATCTTCTGGAAAGTTACCCAAACACATCAGGAGAGCTACTTCTCTCTCTCAAAGACTGAATGAAAGACTATTTTATAAGTGATACTGACCTGAAGCTCTGAGTTTTGTCTCTTTATGTTGCATGTGAGAAAGTGAACTGTTTGTGGAGGGGAGTGTTTTTAAAAGTTTTATTTTGATTCTCATTTTTTCTTTTTCTTGTGTGTGTTAATAAATCTATCTGGTTTTATCTTTAAATTAAGCCTGTTTTGCCTCCTGTTCTCATAATCATATTTCACAGCAAAAAGATATTTAGACCACTGAATATAGACCACTACACTAAATTTAGCAAACAAAATTCACTACATAAATCTAAACCACTTTTTCTCACACCTGCTTGAAGAGAAGGAATGTTCACCCTAGGGACAGGTGTATTTTAATTCATCACTAAAGGCCAGTAAAAGCCATTTGCCCAAAATTTCAGTTACCCTAAGCACAGAAAAAGATCTCTGAGAAATTTCTCAATCAGCATATGTTGAAGACAATCTCAAATCTACACTCCCCAAATCTACTCTCCCCCATCCTATTTTGCAGCTACCACCTAGATTCTGCATGTGATGTTATCTGTCATTTGGTAGGGAGGAATGTTCAGATCTTTGAATCATCAAGAATTGCTTGACTTGACTTCCTATTAATTAATTTTAGTCAAAACCTGTATTATTCTTAAGATTAAAGAAAAGACTCCTAGCCCTCTAAACATTCCACTGAAGTACTGCCAAAGGGAGCTTCATATGGAATGGGCCTTGTTGCCATAATATAGAAATTGTTCAAGCTGTCCGAAGTTCTCCACAATAGATGCAACAAAAGGATTTTGTTTCCTTTTCAATCTGCCATTTCATAAATGCAGAATTTAATCCAGTCCTTAACTTACTTTGATTTGCCTAGATATCAGGAAAAATTTCCAGTCTAGACAGTGGCAGGCTGAAACTCATTGTTATATCTTACACTGTTTGTTTTATAATGAATAATGCTACTGACAAACACCGTTTCAAAAGTAAACTAAATGGTCTTTATCTTAGAGTTATCTAACAAAACATCAGACATGTAAAATTTGAATTCAAATTATTTGATCCTGAAAGTTGAGCTGAACTACCTAGTCTCACATTAAACACTGATTCTTCACAAAAGCCGATATAAACTTCAACATCTAGTAGGAAATATACAAGTTTTTGTCGCAAACGCATATTGACCAGTTTACAGTATACAACAACATTAGCAAGGCCCAAAAATATTTCAGGTTTGTTTCCTAAATTAAGCCATCTGTGTATGTTTGCTAAACTGTGTTTGAGATGTCATCACATCCATAAATCTTTGATAGTAGTGATGCAGTGGAAAAATGTTTGGAGGCCTAAACATCTTCATTAATTCTGGTTAAAGCTTCTGTACGCTGGCCACCATGAATACCTGTAGGCTAGCATTTAGGTGCTTTTAATGTTAAAATTAACCATAATTTATTTAGGTAATTTACCAGATAGAGGCTCAACACTGAAAATATTTTAGTATTTTAGTATCTTTAACTGGTGATGCAGATCAAAAACACTGTGACAAAAGCATCCTCATATAAACTCATAAATCTTACCTCTGAGATGCTACATTGCCTGCCTCAGTTTTTGCAGGAACTAAACAACTAATCTTAACCTAATACCTTGCTTAACAGATAGCAAAGAGTGCCCCCCAAAAATATAGAATCCAAAGATAATCCAAACCAAGGAAAAGGCACTTAGAAAGCCTTGTTTCATTTTCTTCCTTCAACTATAGTAATACTTATCCATTTGAATTAAGTTATACAGAAGTGTACTAGTAACATTGAAACCATAAACTCTGAGGAAGCTGGGAAGCAGATGAGCAAATGAGAAAAATATAGCAAGCGCATGGGACCATTTTCCCACTTTAAATGTTTTCTTTGATATGTTATTTGATAGTTACTAATAAATTATGTAAAAAGTCCCATAAACTAGTTCCTGGTAAAATGCTGCTGACAACTATAAATGGCAGAAAAATAGCATACTCTGGTGAGTAGCCAGATGAATGGAAGCCCCAGGGAAAATTATCTTTTTTTCTTTTGCCACTCTACTTGTTTAGATCTATGCATCTACATACATCATTCAGCAAATCACAGAGCATTATACCTCCTCACATAAAAGGTTTTGTCAAAACTCACCAAATAAAGTTTTTAAAATTTTATTTTGCTGTAGGTCAAAAGCTTTTCCTATTTAAAGAATTTTACTCTACAGTGACCAGATTGCTCCTGACACATAGAAGTCAGTATGCTGTTTCCAAAACAGCTTTGA
This sequence comes from Acrocephalus scirpaceus scirpaceus, assembly GCA_910950805.1. NCBI lineage: Eukaryota > Metazoa > Chordata > Aves > Passeriformes > Sylviidae > Acrocephalus > Acrocephalus scirpaceus. Next base: position 31,108,459 of record OU383776.1, read on the forward strand.
ATTTAAAATTATTAGTCATTGCCACATTGAATTGAAAGCCTGGCTGATTTCAGTCAAGGCTGAAAAATAAATTCTCTCTCCCTTTGTCAATATGATAATAGAACAAAAATAAAAATAAATCATGACCAATAAAGCACAAATTTCTTACATCAATTTAAAAAATGCTTACAGCTTCTCCTACCTCCATGTGAAATGACCTTTTTGTATGGTTCAATGACTTTCATATCAATTCTCTGTTCTTGTTCTCCAATAACCACTGTTCTCCATAACCTGTTGTCTTCTCGCTCCTCTTCAGCAGTGTACTCTGGAATTGATTCAGACTCCTCCTTGGAAGCATCCTTAGCAGCAGTCTGCTCTTCTGAAAAGTAGAACTGTATATATTACCTCTTCCTCTTAAAGTTCTAAATATTTTTGCTGTTACATACATTTGAGATGGATGACTGAAATTAACTGCATTTTTACAGTATTGGTTTAAATAAGAGAAGAATGTGATCATCTGACAGTCAGTAAGCAAGAACTTTGGATTTTCTTAAGATACCTATTATGAACACGAAAAGAACAACAGCAATTATCACTATGCAGAATACCACCAAGGGATTTTTCCATCCAGATGGTAAAATTGAGCAGCTGTTCACTAGGGTTACTGCATGGAACGCTTTCTAAAATCTATGTTGTAGGTATGAGAACTATGCTAACCCTGCCCTGCCAAATAAACATGAACATAGCAATACCTCCTGTCTAGAGAGGAATTACCAGAGAGCTATAGCTTCTCAACTTTTTCCCAGTTTGTCTTCAATCTCTTTACACCCACTATCAGCAACCGTGAAGAACACTCATCTTCGCCTGATTCGGTCATGCTGACTCCTCATACAAATACGGTAGTTACCTCCCCCTAGGACTGTCTGAGGTTAAATACCAGTTTTCTCCTTCTGTGAAGCATAGAGCAGCCAGGCAGTATGACCTGTTCTATGAGCACCACAGAGAGAACATGGACATGTAGTCTGCAGACACAATGACCACAAAAAATTACCTGTATGGCTGACAAGTGACCATAAACTCTCTCTGCTGAATACTCTTAGTTTCAAAAAAAACTGGGAAGTAACTAATAAAATCTGTATTTTCATTGCACATTGATGGGGTTGTTCTTGAATTTAATTGCATGCCAGTTTTTCAAATTTAATGGCTCTTTACAGAGAAACTGACAGGAAAAGTGATTATGTCCACAGCTGGAATTATTTAATCTCGCTCTTTAGTTATTGTTACAATATACTGTTTTTTCCATGGGGGGAAAATATTCCCTCTCTTGTACTATTCTTGGTGAAGCACCTTTGCCTTGTGGTTCTATGTACATATTAATAATTTACCTTCATAGTAAATATCCTGCAAATTTTATGCACGACACATATTTGAAGTAAACTGCTCTTTCTAAAGCATTATTCTGTCTCTGCAGTCCTAAGAGCAGAATTTGAATTGCAAGTCAGTAAGTGAGGTAACAGTAAACAGAGATACAGTGAGATACATAATGACAAACACATGTGTACATAAAAAGCTGGAGGCACCCTATTTGAAAATACTAAGGAGATCTTATGAGAAAATACTAATGAGAAGTAAAAATAAACTAAAAGAAGTAATTTTATTTGACAATAACTAAATAACACAGTGTTTCATAGGTGCCCTCAAACCCTTCTATGTGTTCGGTTATCTACAGATTTGCCTCTCTGATTAATGCTTCTTCCTGAACTACTCATACAAATCAAAGTATATGATCCTCAAACACACTAGTTTATCATAATAATTAAGTAAGTTATCTATGAAGTCAGGAATATGATGGTACACTGTTATGTATACCACATATATCTACATAAAACCTACAGGCACATATACATACACGTACAAACTATTAATTTGTAAAACTGTATTCTCTATTAAATCCTACCAATAATTTCACCAAATCTGTTACAAACACCAAGTTTCTCTAAGTCCATAAAAAAAGCTTCTAAAAATATAGGCTTGAGCATATATTTATTGTTACACTAAGGCTATCAAAGTCTGAATTTCTGCTGCTGTCTGTCTTGTATTTTCTGGCCCTAATGCAAAATATTGTTTGGGAATTATACTGGCAGAGGGTGCCCTTTTCTGAGGCAGATTCTCTCAAGTGCAATGAAATCTGAGTCTGTTACTTAGTTCCCACCTGATGGAATCTTGAAAGAAAGGAGGAATATTTCACCTCTTTCCTCACTATCTAACCAGTCAATGAGTTAAAAACATACTCAAACAAAATTGTATTTATGGTGGAAAACAGGGATGGAAAAGCAAGAAATATATACATGTGTGCCTATACTGTGACCATGGAAGCCTTTTTTCCTTAAGATCTCCAAATAAAGTGAGTTTGAGGAGATTTAAGGTTGGAAAAAAGGACTATCTGACAAAAAGGGGTTTTTTTTCAAGTATAGTATTTCAAACTGGTTTAACATTTGCTGATCAGCAGATTAAGTACTGAGGAATTGAAGAATATATTCACATCCTTCTTGGGGCACAATGCTAATAATGTTGAACAATAGCATTCAGCTTTGAAATATCATGTATTCTGTGACACTGGGAATAAACTTAAAAATGTATAACCCCACTATCTCCAAAACTAGGTATCTAAAGGCAATTTTTTATGTTGTGAGTTTTGCAAAGGTACTGTTGGTAGCAATGTAAAAATTACATGCATACAGCCAAGTTATGCAAACTTTGACGGGCCATTGCAGGGCAGCCCATTCCCATAAGGATATATGGTCTCCACAGTACACTATTATGCAGCTCAGGTACTTTTAGAATAGATAGATAGATGGGATTATCAACACAGCCTACCAAGACTGTTTGGTCAGCTGATTCCTCGAGAAGCAGAAAGAACATGACTGAGGCAGAGAAGCATAGCTGGCAGAACAAACTTTAATAAAAAGAGGCTGGGCTATGTACATGGCTGACCAATGTTGAAATTGTATTTGATGTTTGCTAGGTCTTTTTGGTTGGAGAAACTTAGGACAATGAAAAATTACTAAGACCCTGATAAAACTTACAACATTGAAATTGGATACATGAATTATTTTTTAATAGGAGTGGTACTAGATTGCCTCTTCCTGATGAAGTAACTCTCCTTTACTGCCTGGAGTGTTGATTTAGCAGAGAAAAATGCACCAGTGTGAAATTCAGAAAGGAAATAAATATCTGCAGAAAAAATAATAACCATTCTTACTTTATAAATAGTGCTGATTTGAGAGCAGGCCTTCATTGATACTCATATATGGTTTTCAGAAATGCAATTTTTATGTCATCTAAAGCAATAATCATAAAGAGCTCATTTCAGAAACTAGTATGGCATGTAAAGGGAATGTTGGAATGTATGGTATTAGTGACTAAAAACCCCCACCCCATAAAATTGATGATCAACAAGTCAGGTGCTAGTTCAAGATAAGTACTTTAGTATTTCTTCTCTCATCTCATCTTTCATGCATATTGCAGTCGTGGTAATTCTTCTTCACAATTCTTTTGAAAAAATGGGTTTCAGTATTACTTATAATACAGAGACATTTTTCAGTGGCGAGGTGGATCCCTGAACCATGGTAACAGTCTTGCTTTTCTCAGTTGTCTTTTGTAGTTCAAAGGAACCTTCAACAGTCTGATCATGACAAAAATCACTGCTCTTTCTGGTCCCAGCAGCTACATTTTTCTCAGTATTTACTTTTCTGGGCTTGGCAGCAGTTAGAAACATTGAACTGTGGGAGATTGCTGGTAACATCAGCATTTGTACCAGCTAATAGTAGAGTACAGGAGTACAAAGGTAACAAAGGCTACTTACCATGCAAATAAGCCATTCTGCCCTAGTTCTTATGCCTATAATCTTAGCCATCAGATTAATATTACATACAGCCATATTATTTTATTGCTGGCTTATTTTGATAAAATGTTGATTGGGGGGGGTGGTCTTTTCTACTCTTTTCATGGCTCATCTCAGTGGAAGATGTTTTTACTATTAACTATCTTAAATAAAACTACACAACTGTATAAATGTCACCAAAACCAGAGGGACCCTGAGCTCTTCACTTAAGAGTTTGGGGAAATTCATCCAACTTTAAGAACTGAACAAATCATCACATTTAGAAAGCAGGAAAAAAACCCAGCCACTGGGAGGAAGTGGCTGCCATCAATACAACTGCTACCAAAATCACTGGAGTTGAATTTAATTACCTGAGGGCTTAAAGGCAACATCTGTTCTACTGCAGACAAGAGATTGGTGGTCTGTCACAAGGTGGTCACAACAGTCTAAGCATGTGAGACTGTGTGTGTGTATTAGTTTCAACCTTCACTATAAAATCTTCTAACTATCAAGCAGCTCATCACCACACTTTGCATCTATCCATAAGGAAATCAGCCTCCTCATGAGAAGTAACATTAGAGATGCTCATGCATGACTGAGTATACAGAATGCCTCTCTGGCAATACCACTTAAAATAATGCAACTGTATGCTCCAGCAACCTCACTAGCATTAGGGAAAGTAAATGCATGGGAAAATTCAGTTTAAACTGATCCATTTTTGAAGTTTCTTTCTGCTATTGGCTGTAAAATGTTCACACTTATTTTCCCCTCAAATAGCTCGTGATCTGTTTGTATTTACATCAGCGATTACAGTTCCCACAAGTTTATGTTTTATAAGGTACCAGCAAGAACAGGAAAAACCCTATTTTGAACATCATGAAACTAAGTAAAACTTCTACATCATATCCCTATACGAGAAAATTATTAATACATGAAGGAAGAAAGAAGTATCCATTGCACACTTCAGGATGCATCTGTATTATACTTCCTGCTGAGAAAGGACATTTAAATTAGTAGAATTCTGTTGTTCCATCACCTGAGCTAGCTTTATCGTGCCATCCACATACCTTCCATATCTCAGCTTTCTAATCATGGGAATAAAAAGCAGACCTTTCTTCCTAACAAAAGACCTCTCAGCACATTGTGTCTACCTCACTTATATATTGCAAGATCTTTCGTGCAGCCAACATATTTTGCACAAAGTTATACTCCTAAATATGACTGACGTAACTGTAATCTAGAGCTGGCCAGAGCTGCAGTTAGATACAGCATTCTCTACAGCAACCATCAGCTGCTCTGTCCTTCTTGAAAAATTGCTTTCAGACAAGTCCTAAGGTACTGAAGAAAGACAGGATTTTGAATTTCATTCTCTCTAGGCAGCTGCTCTTACTTTATTAATTCAGCTGTACTATTTTTTCTGCAGTCTGAATAAATTGAAAGGTAATACTTTACACGGGAGGAATAAAGGTTAAAAAATAGCAGACAGTAAAAATACTCAGACACCTAGCATTAACTCTCAAATGCTTTAACCATACTGATAATCTGAAAGACATCCAACTGAGTATGTGAGTAGTAAAAAAAGAAATAGAGATGAACTCTACATTTAAAAACTAAAATATTACCTTGTCCAGTGTATTCAAAGGAGTCCACTTCATCAGGAGTGTCAAGTTCATCTACATTAATGTCAATTTCATCGGGTGTATCCAAATTATCATCAGACAGTACAGACCCTTCACTCTGGTCCAATGAGAGATTGATGTTTGGAGCAGTGAGCTTTATCCTTCTGGGCTGGGAACCATTAAGATCAAGAGAATTGGGAGGTTCTGAATAAAAGGAAAAAAAAAAAACCAAAAAGAAAAATAACTTTATCTACTTCACATACAATTAATCTCCCAAGTATTCAAAAACTACCTCTAAACACATTGGGACAGATCAATTCTAATAACACCATGACATTTAAGACTATCTAACACAAAACACAAATATTAGCATTAATGTTTAATGAAATGAAACAAAAATCTACAGGAGCAGCAAATGTAGATCAGAGCTCTTAAATTATGCTAAATCCAGATTCAGTTTTTTGCAATCATCAGACAAAAATGAGGTTTTGAACATGCTCTGACCCACAATATTTAAGAATTTAAAGGGCAAATACAAATAATTTGAGTTATGAATTGCTGAGTCCTGGGAAAATTCGTATTAGTTAAAAGCCATTGTAAATATTTATTTTCTTATGCACTCAGTGCTGATTTACAAACACTTACATCTTTAGTTTAACAATATCTTACTCAATACAATAACAGAAAAAAAAATCTCTGAGTCTCTTAGTCTTAAACAGAAGTAGTATTCAGCAAGATGAGAGCTAGATATGCCTTTGCTCCTTGCCTCTGCCTTGTATGGCAATTTCAAGTTGTTCTATCTAGCTTAGTTCGCTTAGACAGACGTCAATTATAAAATAAATAATACAGACTATTAAAACTTTACAAGGACTAAACAATGATAACAATGCCCAAGAGAAAATGTCACACTGTAATTATCATTTCTCAAGTGAAGAAGAAAATTTACTAAATAAAGTGAACTCAATGCTTTTTTCTTTTTAACACTCAACTGATTCTTTACCAGCATAGAAATATCATTCTCACTGAATAATTAAATGCCACAGGAATAAGATACAATTATGAGTAATTGTAATGAAAATGAGCAAGAACTTCTCTCACCAGGTCTCATCTCTGTAGAACTGGGGCTTAGTACACCCTCAGCTAAAGCGATGTCCATTCCCACATCCTCTTGTACCAACCTGCGAGGTAAATACAAAGTAAGATCTTAAAGAGATGTACAAATCATGATCTTATACAGAACTGAATTTTCCTCCAACATAGCCAGTTTAGAAGTCTGATTACAAAACTGATGTTGCAAACAGCATTATTTCTCATTTTACACAAACAAAGTTGGTCTTTGGTTATCCAGCAAACTGGAGACATCATTGCAAGGAGCTTTGTGTAGAACAGTATATTCATGACTGTATATACAGTTATTGTATCGCAAAAATGAGTAGGATTTCCCTTTTTTGGTATCATTTGTGTCTTAGAGCAATTCTGGCACAAACCAGTAATACTGATGCAGGGAATGTGTTGCACTGGAACAGTTCAGAAAGTGAAAAAGTGAGAACCAAAACTACATCACAGATTTTCAAAGACTAAATTATTGCAAAATATCCATTTTTAGGAAGATACTAAGAAATTACATTTAACACACATACATACGTACATACATACCTACACACATACATACACAAGACAAGGAAAAGGCACTAAGCGGTGAAAATAGCAACAAAGATGGTTAAATGTTTAAAGTAAGTTGACTTGAACCATTTTCGTGTCTACTTGTTATTTAAATATTTTACAAAATACTTGCTGAAAGGATGGTTCAACTGCAAATATGAAACAACATTTTAAATTTTCAGGACACTCTTAACAGCTTCCAAACTATCTCCAAATGTATGACTTCAAGAGAGCTTCATTTACTTCATCATAATACTTGTAGCATTTTGTTCTGCATTACTGTTCCAAAACATTTTTTCTTTTTTTTTTTTTCCCAAAAAAGCTGAAGAATAGACCATTCTTACACTTTGACCAACAGAACTGTGATGATATCAAAGCTGGTACTTTTCCCTGCAATAGCTAGCTATGTGATTCAGTGATTCAGCTGAATAGATCTGAATAGGTGTGACTTATTGCTCTTGCAGTTTCTTCTGGCCTCACTTTCCCAATGAGGAGGACTACCCTCATTATTTGCTTATGTCCAGACAAGACTCCTTGGTCAATCGCTGTATAAAGTATAATTTCTGTGATTTCTCATTAGTTTCATATAAATTATACTTAAATGTGCATATGTAGGGCTGCCAAAGGTTTCACTGTGCCTAGAGTTGAAAAAGATCTTTACCTCAAGCCCCATGAGATGAAATTCCCAGTATAGACAGGCAAACTAGTGAACTCCCACCTTTCCATGAGACCATTGAGAACACAGTTTAAAGCTATGGTCAAACATGTTTCTGCTGCTTAGCTTACAACCCTCAATAAAAACTGATTTTGCTAATTTTGATTTTATCCCAACATACTGTATGGTATATCTTTCACAAATACAGAGATGAACAGCTTAATGATTTTTCAAAACATATCAATTCTAGAATATGTTTAATTACTGTCAAAGAAGGCTTGAAACACCCTTTCTCTTAGCATACACAACAGAATAGTGAAGAGATTTGATCAAAGTATCCTGTTCATTAATTAAATGAAGGCACAAATTGCCTGTAAGGTACCATTTCCTTCTTCCCTCTACTCTGTACAATCATCTGTATTCAGAAGTATTGAATACCACAACTTTCATAAGACAATGTAAATAAATCATAAGAGTCTTTGCCCCTTTTTTGTGTGATTTTTATACAATCCGTAGTAAAATATGTGTAATGAAGTCTGATTCATTCATCTGAACTAGATAGAAAGAAATCCTAATTCAAAAAAAGTGCTTTAAGTAACAGCTGGCTAAGGCAAATAACCGTAGTGGAAAGGGTGTGGGGAGAGTATGAATATTTCTAACTCATTTTAAATTCAGATCAGAATTTTATGTGGGGCTTTTATTAACCTTTCAAAAACTAAAACTGTGAAGACTTCTTCTATTAAAGCAGCTCAGGACTAGTCAGATGATGACTTATGGGTACTCAAGGGTTTATATTTTGGTTGGAAAGAATAGAATTTTGGTACGGTCATTCAAACCCTTAATTTGTGATATTTCCAACAGCTTTATCAGACCAAATGGCAATTCCTTACTGCACAACGTTCAGAAATCACTGGAGGAAATTATTTGAAAAGAAATATTCAAAGTTGTGTGAAGAATACAATACAGCAGGATAGTGACATTTCAGGCTTTCTGTATTCTCTGTATAAAACAAAAAAAAATTATTTAAGAATGATGATAATCTTTTCCTCTGTATGAAAAGAGCATGACTGAGTTTTCTGTAGTCTGAGCCTACAGAAACAGTGACAATTATAATCTGAAAGAAAGCAGTTTCCCAAAAGTAATTAATTCACAAAGTTAGAGTTGCATAACATATTTGCAATGCCCAGGACAGAATTATCCTAAGTCATGATGTTTCTAGTTACCTCAAGACTGCTTATCTCCCTGTGGCATCTTCTTTTTATTTTTTTTTTAACACATATACACTTGAGTTGGTATTGCTGCTTTCTCTGGGGCCTCTTACACTTTCACAACAAAAATTTGAAGTATTTTCCTGCTTTCACTGGGACCACTGCAGCTGAGTTAAACCAGAATTTTTTATTCTGAACAGTACATTTCTACTTATTAAAAGATACATGTGTTTCATACACGTGTTTAAATTTCTTATGAAATTCAGCCACAAGCAATACACTCAAAAGTACCCCTTACTCAAGGAATGCAGTTAAACAGCATCAAAATTTGTTGGAGAATTCCCAATTTTATTTTGTTGACCCAGTCTTTAACGTCAAAAATCTGTACTGCTTATACTGGACTATTAAATTTAGAAAGTAAGATTCTCTGGTCCTAAAAGCACTGGGTCAAAGCAGGTATTTAAGAAGTCCAGGTACCAAAAGCATTTCTGTCACAAGGTTCTCCATTTTATCTTCAAATACATAAAATGCTATTGCCTTTTAAAAGATTTTTGGCAGAGTTTAGGTTTCCCTCCTTTTTTTTTTTTTTTTTTAATTGTGTCAGGTACTTATGTACTGTCAAAAACAGTCAACAGGCTTTCTGGAGAAGAGAAAATCTGACTTGGGAGCTAGTCTTATTTTTCCAAATCCTTTGTGCTTTACCCAAAGACACTAAAGATTCCTTGCCAGACATACATACCTTAGGTTCAATGAAAGTTCCTAATTTTCATATGCCACAGTCAATATTTCAGTCATAAATCAATGGGCAATACAGGCATACTTAAAATCATATTTAAATGTCTGTGATACTGTGCTGCAACATAGGGCTTCAGAATTGCTGTCAATAAGAAAATAAGGAGGATATAGATGAAGATTGTTTTCTAGAGACACAGCTTCACATTTCCTGATGGATTTTGAGAGCATGTTATGCTGAGCAGCTCAGCACCTTGCAGTGTAATTTCTGGCTGAGCAGAAGCTCTCAATGGACCTCAGCAGGAACCCTAGTAATGGAAGTCAGACTCCAGAAACTTTAAAACAGGCAACTACTTCTTTTTCCTTTCCCATAGACTACTTCATATGCTTTCAAAATTCTGGATTATAAAATTCCTTGCCTTGGCATAAGGATGCAGCTTACAACAAGGATGATGTGGATGAAAATATTTAAGAAAGATATATATATATATACTTTTTTTTTTAATCCCCTTTTAATGAATGCTCCTATTGAAGAAATAAATTAAGTTACTTTAGACAGCCCATTCTATGCAGGTATGATTTACTGGATTGATAAAAAAGGGATCTTGGAACAGAGGTCAAAGTCAATTAAGGTTTTTTGTGTCATAAATTATTTCTTTTATGTTGTACACAGACCGGTCATTTAAAGATCAGCTGCACTGGGAATCAAGTTACTGATTATTTGCTCTGACATTCAGGTCTATGATCTTGTTCAGAAGCAGCTGAACACCCCTCATTTCTCAAAGGTGGATCAGAGACAGATACCAAATTCTTACGAAAGGAGGAGAGGCTGGAGGCTGAAATTCTTTCCCTGCTCTTTTTTTGGTTCAGGCATTCTTACAGCTCAATAAATGAATAAGCTTTTATTAATTCTTTAATAATTCTTTAATTAATTCTTTTATTAATTCTTTAATAATTCTTTAATTCTTAATGCTCTCTCAAATCAGTATTTCTCAAAATTGAAGTTAGCCTTCCTAATTTTTCTAGGTACAGCAGCATTCTGCTATTTTGGAAAGAGCAGCTTTGAATATTCACAGCAATATGTCATAGTCCCTATGGGCTGTGCTGCCTCACCCTTGTGTCATCTGTGATCTATCACCAGTTTCCCAAGTTGCTCTGCTGCTATTACATATCAAGAAGTTAATTTCTTTAGTCTAAAACAAGATATGCTTCCAATGGCACTGCTCTGAATAAATACCTACAATGTGCAAAAGAGATCAACATTAATCCAGTTGTGACTGTCACCACAATTTATTTACCAGCTGGACTTCAAAATTTTCCCATTTTCTTTACTCATCATTTTTAATCTGAAGTAGAGCCCACAACTGCCACGCACTTTTCCTAGATAAGTAAATCATGTTTCCTTTCTATGCTGTTCCCTCTACATATAGAAATAATTTTATTCTTAAATTTTTACAAGACATCACAATTTTTATAAAGTTTTAAAACATGGTAAGTCAAAGAAACAACATGGATTCAATCACCTCTGTGCATATTAATACGTGCTTGGTTTGGATACTAAATGTGATGAGAGGTGACAAAGTGCAGTTGGAAAGGTTATTCAGAGACTAGACATTTAGGCTTTTTTCATCTTCTCAAATTGCACACATTATGCAGGTATATCCTGGTTTTGGATGAAGTAAGAGTCCTGCTGATAGCCCACTTTCTCACTAGTTTGCAGTGAAAAACTGAGCTGCTTTGAAGAAGAAAGCATGAAGTGAAATTTTAGTTACAAAAACAAGTAATGGAAATTAAACTCATTGAGTTACTTTTGCAGCACACAGGCAGCACAAAGTTCTTCTCCTCTGAACCCCTCCCGTCCCCACCCTGTGACACCATCCTCATGAGCCCAGGAAAATATAAAGGAGAGCTTGACAGATTGAATATGAGAGTATTTTCCTTGGAAGGTATGAAAAAGCCTGTGGCATTTATCCAGTAATGCCTGTCTACTGACTCTCAGCACAGCTCTGTCTGCAAGTGCCTTAGCATTAAGGAGGGTTAATTTTTTTGCCATTATCTTGTGTAAACCTATCTCTGGCCTGCCTGATGGGTCTCACATCATTTTTATCACCCCACCTGTTCTTTCAGACAAAACAAGAATTCCTTTCTACTCAGAAGCAATTAAAAGCCTTAGAAGAGCCTAAAGCAACCATTCAAACACTCCACAAACAGCAATTCACAACAAAGATGTTTTTACACAAAACGTTTTCTTAATTGCTCCATTCCTCTTCAGTTTACAATTATAGAAATGCCTATAAATTTAGAGCCAAAACATGTTACCAAATACATGACTTACAAGGGGTGTTTTGCTATCATCCATCTCTGTAGCTATTTGTCATGTTTTAAACTGAGTTGGCAACTAACTGTCTCACAGGCACCCCATTCACTTTCCCCCACCCCAGTGGGATGATGTGAAGAATACAAAGTTAGACTTGGGGGTTCAGTGAGGAACAATACAAATGCCCAGCACCCACGAAGCCAAGCCAAACTCCATCCCTGAGCCACCATCAGTCCCCCGCTTCCTGGGTAATTCCCCAGATTACACACCAGGCATGATGTTCTATGCTCAGCTTGGGTCATCTGTTCTAGTTATGCTTCCTCTTGGCTTCCTGTGCACCTACTTGCTCACAGGGCATGAGACACTCAAACTGTCCTTGACTTAGGGTAAGCATTACTTAGCAGCAACTATAACATCAGTGTTATCAATACTGTTATCAGAATTAATCAAAAACACAGCATGGTACCAGCTGTACCAGCTGAGAAAAATGAACTCTATGCCAGTCAAAACCAGGACACTACTCCAACATTCATGTCACCTCATATAAAAGAATACCAAAACCTATTCTGTTATCACAATTAAACACTTGACATATTATTTCATTTTTAGAAAAGAAACTGTTTTTCTGTTTTGCATTTATATCCAAATAGCACTTTTGCTTTCTTTCATAGGGCTCCACACTTGTGACTTGTAATTTCTGTGCCATTTCTGTTCAGAAAAGATATTACAGGTTTACAGACCATCACCACAACAGCATTTTTTAAAAGAACAGCAAATGTATACTTTCTACTTTTACTACTTGGAGTGCTCAGAGAAGAAAGTCAGTCTGTCCAACATCCTCCAGTTGTAGATGTAACTCCATAAACTGTTATAACTGAGATGCGTTATTTCTGAGACCTTTAACGCTACTGGACTAGTTAGAAATCCTAATGTCATCTACACATGTTTGAGTTTTGATGCTTATCGTCCAGGTTACACAGGCAGCAATGTTCTGCGAAGTCAGAGAAATGTTGGACATGCTTCAGTTATCAAGTGTGTCTACAGCCAAAAGGAGAGATATAGGAAAGAGAGTATTAATACATGAATTTTGTCAGAAATATGTCAGAAAAAACACAGGACAAAATAATACGCTTTGCTGTGATGAAACTTTATGAAAATACACAGGAAGAAACAGAGAAAGCAAGCAAGAATATTAGTCCCCAAAAGCCCTAATGTGTTGTATTGCACTAAATAGTTAGTTCATTTTGTTATTGCACAAAGGTGATTTTTGCACACACATAGTTTAGTACAATTTGCGCATGGTTTGTCCCACACACACCCCCCTCTAGGTTTCGGTTTTGGTTGCCCCCATTGGCTCCTCCCCTCACCCCTCCCCCAAGTTGCCCCCATTGGTTGTGGTTCCTCCCCCTTGCCCCTCCCCTCTCCAGAGGGCAGAAATCCCCTTGCAGGTCAGGGCCCGTCCTCTTTCTGATCCTTGGCAGTGTTCCTGTGGGAATAAAGCTGGGACTGTACAAGAAGGAAGAGCGCCTCTTGTCTTTTGTCTTTGTTCGCTTATCCGGCTGTGCACTCGGGGTCTAAGAGCTAACCTGGCTAGATCCCTTGAGAGCACAAGAACTGTGATAAGTTTGGTGTCCATCGTGGTGGCCTCCCGAGTTTTCTCGGTCTGAGACCTCACGAAATAGCTGGAATCCCATCCGTGGATTTTATAAGCTTTTGGATCATCAACTACCCTGGTCGGGGAACGCCGTTTTTTGCATGGCTTCATGGCAAGGGACAGGACCGGTAAAATTGCCCCAGGCCCACGGTGGTTCGGTCTCAGGACAAAGAACTACTTTTGCAACACTAATGGACTGTGCACTAAGAGATAAACAAATGCATTAGCAAATGTACCCACTAAACCCAAAATTACTTCCTATAACTAGGCCCCTGCTACAAAACTTCTAGACAATAAACAAGAATTTATGCAGATACCTATTCAGAGGTAAAAGAGACTGCAGTGTACATTTTTTAGGTTCAGCAGAATTAATGATCCCGAAACTGTAGAAGAGTATGCAACAAATCAAAGTGACATACACTGTGCAAGATTTACTCAGTATCAGTCAGAGATTATGCTTCAGCTCCATCCACATACCAAGAAAATGAGTGTATTGGAAGGAATCCACTCCAGGATATCTGAGACAACAAAAAGTAATTACTTTTACTCACAGCTGTGTAAAATAATTATACTGTATACAGGTGACTTGTAAAAATGGATTAATTTTATAACCTCCCAAGACCTGAATGTGGCAACAGTATGTTAGAAATTAACAGTGTTTCTATTGCTATTTATTTTGTAGCTCTTAATCACAAATTAGTTTAGGAAAAAATCTATAGATTGAATACTGTAATTTATGCATAGCATGAGACTTTTATTCCCATATCTGCATGAAAAGGAAAAGAAAAAAAATGTGGTGATTTGTTTGAGCCTAAAGGTTTATTAATCAAACATCTGAGCAAATGCTAATTCATCATTGTCATACTGCTTGCTACATAGTAGATGACATGCTCATAGTCCTATTTTACAGAAAAATATGTCACTTACAAAAACCACAGAATAAGCCATTGCTAAATACTAAAAATAATGATTTCCTTGTTTTTAATATTTCAGTTTCCATGAGCTGACATTTTGCTCCATTTTCAGCATTGGAGTTGAATAAAAAAATTCAGGCATGACAGTAAGAGGTAATATTCTTTCCATGGAAAAATCCTGTATTATAGCCACAAGATTTGAAAACATGTTAAAATTCTCACTTACAGCCACTGATTAATTTTTTAACCATTCTTGATTAAAACATTACCTAGTCCCCAACCAAATTCATTAGTTAGTGTCTATTAATCTATCCATCTTTTTCCTTGTTCTTCTTTTTTAACTTACAGTATAAGCCTCATTTTATTCCAGGAAGCCAGTCATAGGTGTAGGCGTATCAGCTTAAGACTGTTGAAAAACAAAAGCTGCTATTCTTAAGCATATGCTACTGCTTTCACTGCTGCTAGGCAGCCACACGCTGTCTGTCCTGACCCCTTGCCAGCTCCCTCCGTGTCACAGCACAAGAGAAGTAAGCAAAGCCATGGAGGGATGCAGAGAGAGATGAAGGAACAAATGGAAGTAATAAGGGATAATGGATTTCACTAGGCTATTTCATCAACCTTATGCACACGTCCATGTGAAGACCTGTGGAAGAGATCCAGGGCTCCAGCCTTCTTCAATTATATGTGACTTCCAGCCACATGAAATAAAAATGCATCCTAATATAAAATGAGGGAAATTGAAGTCCCAAACCTAGATGGTTTGCCAAAATGGGGATTTAGAAATGCAAGTCAGGCTGATGCTGCCAGCAGCAGATCCCAGAGTCTCCAAAACCTTGCAACAACTTCATGTCATGAACATGGGCAGGAGACAACTCCTTAGGGTGGCACCTTCAGAACACATGCATAATAACAGCTCTGCCTCCAACTATGCCTCTTACAGAGAAGTGCAGAACCTGTTAGGTTCCTGGTATTACCATTTTAATTATATTCTCTTAAGACAATATTCTGTGTGCAAAAGCAGGCAGAGAGTAACAAATTCTAAGGCAGAAGTAACATGTCACTTAATATGTATTCTTTGCGTAGCATTGCACTTGTATACCAGCACATGGTTTTGCCCTCAGAGCAGGGCTTGGTCTCTGTTCTCAACTCTAACCCTAACCTCAATCTATGCTACTTAATCTTTTTTTTGAGACAATGGAAAATCATCAGAATTAACAACACAAAGTTGGGGAGCTTGTGTGATGGGTGCTCCTCCATCAATATTGAAAGATCACAAGGTCTGACAGTAATGCTGTGTAGGTTCAAAACAGTATTAGCATTTAGAAAACATGTTTCTGATCTCTATTTTAATAGGTGTTGTTAGTATTCTACAGATAATATTCCACATATCTAGATTATCTGCTAATCAACAATCATTGTTGAACAAACATTAAAAATGCAACATGGTAATGCCAGCAGAGAAAGTGGAAATTAAATCAATCTGATTCAAAAGATCCATAAGTATAACCTGAAAATACATTTTCTTTTTAAATTATATTTTTAAAATTTATTAAGATACCAGGGATCTGATTCCCACCTTTCACTCTCATTGAGTGATTAGTTATTCCCTGAGAAAATTCAGTTTTAGTTTTCCTAACTTCTAAACCAGTTTCTCTTCTTGAATGTAGCTCAAGGCTACATTGCTGTAGCACAGCCATAGTGTGCTGTCAAGACCAACCATCAGAATACCTGAAGCTCCAAATGGTGTAATTGGCACTTGAGAAGCACTTGAAAAGGCAGGGTGCACCTTCTACCCAGTGCAGCCATCTACACTTCCAGGAAGTATGCTATAATTTGAGAGTAGTTAACAGGGGAGAGGCTACAGGATCAGAAGCCAAAAAATCTTTAGAAAGTTTTGAATTTTATACCCTACTGGACTTGTCTATTCTCCACTGAACTTGGGGGAAATCCCCTCCAACTATTACAATCTACACCATATCAAGGGCATTTGTTTCCAAATTAAAACATACTAAAATGCCTCAGACTGCTCTTAAGCATTATTCATAACCATTAGTTCTGTAACTGAGCTAGTACCTGAACTTCAGTGGCTATTTCTCTTTACCACTTGGTTTGTCTGTAATATTGGCAACTTCTTGCATTGCTTAACAGACTTGTTTCTCCGCCTGTACAGATGATGACATGTATAGCGATGATGGTACTTGTTACCATCCTAAACTAGGCTGGAACAAAATGCTTTAACAAAGCATCTTACAACAGGTGAAATATGTCTTGCCCACATGGTAAAATGTGATGATGACTTTTAGAGCTGCTAACTACAAGAATTCATTTAACATCAAGACACAGATTTTTTCTCATCTGTCCATTAAAGCGTTAGTATTTTTCTAACGCTATTCTTATTTCAAGCTCAGCTTTTGGACAATATGTTCATAGATAGGAAAAGACACATGGCAACTTTTTTTTAATAATGTATGACTTTTTTCTCCCCTCATACTCCTTCTCTTTAGTCCTACTTATCATCTCATTCCCTATTCTCAAAATACTTCTGTCTCTTCAATACCTTAAATACTGTGAAATTCTTTGTCTTCTCACATATCTGTCACTGTACTGCCAAACGTCTACCTTTCTCCCTTTTTCCATGTTACTGTATCCATGATTTCACAACTTGTAGTATTCAATGTAATTATAATTTAGATTCCTAGCTGACCTACTACAAACTTAGAAGTAAGAGCAACATTTTCCCTGCCTTGGCTATAGATGACCTAAAGAAAAGGTTCTAAAAAGGTGGTAATGTCAAACTTTAGTCTCTCTTAAAGCTGCAGTTGTGTTGGAGATGTAATAAACAGTAGGGGAATTTAAGTGGCAATGCAGTATGTGGAGTGGGAATTTTAACCAGAAAATTAAAATGGAAATATCCTATTGGGTGTAAATTGGTTACTGAAATTAATTCCCATCCATACTGGGAAATTATCAGCTTGGGAAAAATACAGGAATAGTTCCAAATATGAGCCAGAGAAGACTCCTAATCAGGGCACATAAGCTCTATTGAAGTAGTAAAACTAGAAAATACACTGTCCTGCAGCTTGCTTGCACTGCCAAGAAGTGTTAGGAGCAGGAAAGATTGTTAGGCCTTGCAGCTGGCAGGTCTAAAAGACATGTGCAAAGAGAGATGGGAGACGCAGAAAGCCACCAGTTATCTTCAGAAGCAGAACTCTGCCACTGAGTTGGAAGTGCCACAGAAGCAGTAGGAAGATAAAAACCAACCCAAGTGTGGGAAAGAGAAGTAATGTCAGTCATAGCGAAAACGCTATGAGTCAGAGTGACAGGAAATGCCAGGCTGAGGAAGTAATGTTCAGGAATGAGGTGAGAAAATGGGGCTCCTCCTTCCTCCACATGGCACCCCTCACATATTACAGCTAGGGAAGTACATGGGCAATGTTAGCTATATGCTCTACTTTCAGCAAGCGGGCAATAGTGTGTCCTGCTACTGCCAGCAGACAGCTCCACAGAGTCTGCTGCCAGTGTATAGGACACAGTCAGGTTTCATCTGTTAGCCTAAAATAAAGAAGTCCCATCTGCTGCTCTCTGTTTTTCATAGGTACAATGGCTGTTGATAAGACCACAAACTACAAGAGATACTAAAAACTAATAATGAGTTAATTCTTAAAATCTCGTAACAGCTAAACCACTTCTTTCAATGTTCAAAAGAAAATCCAAGCAGATAAACTATGAAATCTGTGAAGCAACTGGAATGTTACTCCCACCTTCCTTTGCCTCAGTATCATTTTTTGTTGCAGTAGCACTGTCATTTTCAGGGTATTTATAAAGGATACGATAGGAAGTGTCTCCAGTCCTGAAGACACTACAGTAATTAAAAAAAACCTTATCAATATTCACAGGTGCTTTCAAAATCATATTCTCACCTACACATTGCTTCTTACTAAGTTTGCAAGCTGCAAGTTTTGCCCAAAGACTGGGACTTTAAGATGGCTTTTTTTTCCCCTATGCCTTTTTCTAGAGATATGTTACAAGCTGTAAATAACACTGCTCTCCTATTACGGCTGAATACTATACAGTGGTGCCACAAAACTGCAACAGACTGCTTGCAGCTGGATCCAAGTTTTTAAAGTAGGGAATGTATGCAAAAACTAGATTTGTCTCATAACTACATAAATTTTCTACTGTCCAGACTTATGCAAGGCCAAATAAAAAAAACCAGACTCATCAAAGCCAGGAAAGAAAAGGCTATTTTACATCTTTGTACACCCCTACCCTACATGAGATATCAGTGAAGAGCATGGCTGAGAGTGAAAGAATGAACATGGCAGCCCTGGAAAAAAGAAATGTTTGGCAGGGTAAGGACTGGTGTGCATTGTTCCCTGCTCTGACCTCCACAGTTGTTTTAATGCCTCCTGACAGTGCTACTAGAGCTGTGTGCATCCTCCCTTTCTCAAAAACGCTCTGCTTTCCAAGTAAATAAAAATAAATCCAGAAATTACATCTCTGCCTGCCCCTCTTTCCCTTCCCCAGCACCCTTAGAAGAATTCTGGCTAAAGCACCAAACAAGTCTGCATACATTTTCCTTTCAGTGTTGCTTTAAGTAGCCAATATATTTACATTCTGTATATTTCAATGCCTCCTGTATATCACTATCATCACTATCATTTATGTGCTTACCATACTTGGAACTGAAGAGTATTTTCGTTCCTTCATCACAGAAAAGCAAGTAGCTGAATGAGCTGAATCAAGCTCCTATAATTAAATTTTAAAGAAAACACTGCCTGCACAAATCAACTTTTGCAGTAATTGAATCTCTTACCACTGAGATTATTGCTGCATCTTTCATCAGTTAACCTTCAAAAATTACATATACTGTTCACTGCAACATTTTAAGAGGACATTGCAAAAAATTCAAAAATCATATGCTTCAGTTGATAGGGATAAAACCCCTGAAACTATAATGCCAAGTAGGCTACAATAAGAGCTGTCATGAACAGTCGAGCTACCAGTAACTAAGCACTTTTAAAAACACGCTATATGCTGGCAATGCCCTTTCATGCTTTTTTGCCCATTGTATACTCAGAGCTAGGCAAAAAAGCTGAAAATAATCCATCATATTAGTGACTGTGCAATGAAGTTTTGTTTCCTAATTATAAATACCATGCCTGTGCTCAGACAAAAGAAACCCTTCTGAACTGTTGTAAGCTTCTCTCATAAAGAGCTGCAACAGAATTAAAATACAGCTGCCCTGTTTTCAGTAACGAGGTCCTGAGTGCTTTGCATCATGCTGACTAACATCTACCCTTTTTCTGTCTAAAGTAACTGCAAAAATGAGCCGTTAATCAGAAAATCTTCTGCACATCTGCTGCTCGGAGAAAAGAGACGCTTACCTTCTGAAGACTTGAAAAGGCCTTTCTACTGCAAAAATAATAAAGATGCTTCACTGCTGCACTTCTGCATCCCTCATTCTCTAGCAGTTTACTAGAAATACAGATCCTCCACCATTTTCTTGTCACGTGGGTAGTGGTACTGCTAAATAAGGGTGATCACCTGCCTTCACACAGCCGGCTGTGTGAACCAGCAGCTACGGGGTTTTGGTTACAGGCACACTTAAAGAAATACAGAGCTGTGCTTCAGCCGTGAAAATTATGATTCCTTTCCAAATTCCCTGTGGAGCTTCATTGGAGCATCATCAAACTTTGATGCAGCAAGTCAGCTGGCAGTAGCAAAAAGGCTCTCTGCTGCTTCATTTCACTGCCTGAGGAAAGCTTATGCTGAGATTGCATGACAAAAGTTCCTATGGAGCTAACCTATCTTAGCCTTCATTTCTGTTTGCATGGATGGCTATGGAGCACATGCACATTCAAACATGGTTTGCATATTTTTTTCAGTTTGCAATTTAGCAATCGGAATGCAGGTGCAAATTTAAACAGAAAACCCAAAACACCAACAACCACCAGTTCAGAAGGTAGATTCTGAAACACAGACTATGTGCAGCAGGAAACAATGTCCACAGCCTGTATCCTGGTTGTGTTTCTTAGGGAAGAAAAGGATACTTCGTCCCAGGCAGTGCAGTTTCTCAGTCTCCTTTTATAAAAGTCTGTTGGGAGTAGGGTCCCTAAAAAATCCAGGTTCCTTTCCAAATGCAAAACAGCTTCAAATCCTAATCCCTACAGCAAGGCAACAGACCCTAGGACAGCCTAACATTCATCTGGTTTCTCTCTTCACACTGCACAGATCTTCCTGGCAAACAATGAGAAGTTCTCACACCAGACTTCTTAGCCATAAACAGTCAAAACCAAGCAAAAGCCTAACCCCATTTTCTCTTTTCAGTACAGCTCCACGAACAGTTACAGCACAGTGTAAATCACATTTCAGTGGCTCCCACCTTGTTCTTCATCATATTAGTAATCTTACAGAGAAAGTGGTCATTATCTGCTACAGATGTCCTGGTAAGTCAATCCCATTTTATAGGAACACAGTGTCCTAGGTTACAATGTAAGGTGCACCCAAAGTATGTATTCTATCCCCATCTTCATGAGCTGTTGAAACCAGGTGGGGCAGTGTTTCCCTTATCATCTGTTAATGGGCCAATCAATGCCTTGCCACATGACTCATAGATAACTCCCTCCGGGAGATATCTCTGGTTAATGGGCCATCAAGGACCCACTGCATGACTCATAGAATGAGATCATCCCATTGTGAGATGCTCCATCCAGCGGGAGGAGCCAAGCATTCCCACCTGGATATAATCTGAGACAGCACAGGCAGCACTCACTCCACTGGATTTGCAGAGGACAAGAACTACCAGACCTTTCTACAGGATCACTGCTTCACCAAGACCATTTCATCTGGACTGCTACTACCACCCTAACTAACAGGGTGTCAGGTTGTATTCTGACTCTGTCAGTGGTCTTTGGTACTATTGCATTTTATTTTATTTTACTTTATTTTACTTCTTTTCTTTTCCTCTTATTAAATTGTATTTCTGACTTGGAGTCTCTACTGGTTTTGCTTTCAAACCAGCACACACAGATAAATATAAAGCATTTCACGAAATTTAAAAATCATCACTGATATCAAAATATACTTCTGAAGAGGACAGTGCTGCAGACA
Source organism: Acrocephalus scirpaceus scirpaceus (assembly GCA_910950805.1). Taxonomy (NCBI): domain Eukaryota; kingdom Metazoa; phylum Chordata; class Aves; order Passeriformes; family Sylviidae; genus Acrocephalus; species Acrocephalus scirpaceus. The sequence continues at coordinate 31,130,195 of OU383776.1, forward strand.
CATCATCTTTGATGTTTTTGTTACCTAGCTGTACATAAAATTTCCAGTGATGGCGATGTTTCTAGCACTTTTTCAAGTGGCCAAGATTTAACTCATTTAAAATCAAAAGCCCATATGTCCAGTAACTACGGACCCAAAAGTCCATAATACCCAGACTCCCTGTATCCAGGAAATAAAACTATAAAGTATTTATGTACAACAGAAGTCATTAGTAGCAAGATTACGGTAAAGCTGTGAAATTAGTAATGTAGCAGAAAACAAGGTCTTAATTCTCCATGTGCAGAGTACCACAGGATATTTTTGAGATTTCAGGATGCTGTTGAGGAAACTTCCCTGTCCGACCATCCACAAGCCACTCTGTCAGTCACACTCACAGCACCTGAGCAGCGACCCCACACTCACACTGTCAGATCAGGTTTCCTTACCAGTGCAACCCCACCCTTCCCATAGCAGAGTCTCAATCCTTAAAATAATCGAATCATGGTGCAACAACAAAAGAACAGGTTGTGCTGCGTGCCTCTGAGGAAGGGCCATGAATGCGGGAAACTCTGGGCTTTTATACCCTCACTGTGTATGCAAAAGTCTCGGGGTCATCCAGCAGAGTCACCAGTCCCTGCTGTGTCTTCCAGTGTCCAGTCACCTGCTGGCGCAACATTCCCCCACACCCTTCATTGTGCAAAGGCCAGAACCAGTTCATGGACTTCTTAACAGATGCTCTGCTGGGACCACTTACCTCACCAGGGCTCACTGCCAAAATCAGGTCTGTGTCAACAGGGTTAAAGTTTCAAAGCTTGTTAGCACTTCAGGCTGAAGTCTCATCATTGACCACACTGATTGGAATATATTATACAATTAATTAGCTAAGAAAACAGTGGTGCTTTTAACAGTGGGAGACTTTTTCATTTACCTGCTACATCATACTAACGAAGTCCAGGTCTTTTTGCTTTACCAAAGTGGCTGTATCAGGCCAATCTCATAATTTAAATAAAATTTCAGTACCATTAGTAAATAACAGTAAGTTGTGGGGGTTTTCCCTTTTTAGGTTGTTTTATGGTCACTAAGTGCTTTTCTTTTCTTCTTTAAAGATTTTTATAAAGGTCTTGGTATTTGCCATATAAATATTAAAGCTGTTTTTACAAAAATGAGATCATCAGGACCTTCCTAGAAGCAACCTTCTCAGTTGTTGCTCCTTTACTTTCATGTGTGGTTTTAACCTTTAAAGCATGGTCCTTGTGTTAAGTCAAATGTCATGCTTTGTGCTGCCAAGTGGGAGACCTAAGTTCAATTCCCATTTCAAGTCCGTAACTTTGTAGTTCAGCAGGAGCTGGAAGCATAACTGAAGCAGCATGCCTGGTCCCCAGAGCGCCTGGAATTGCTTTCCAGGGGATCTGGCCAATTAATAAACTATCCTGACAGAAGTGAAAGATGGCAACCCCACAGGTTTCCAAAGAAAAAAAGGAAACAGATATCCAAAAGGAAGTAAATGTTACTTTATTTTTTCTTACAACAGATTTGCAAGCCTTCAAGCATCCTATATATAGTGCCTTGCTTTGCCCATAAAAGACTAAGGCAAACCTGAGATCCCTAACTCAGTCCTTATTTAAGCTTTGGGATGACAGAAGAGACATTTTGCGAAAATATTTGGTGAAACCTTTGGTCACTGGAGTCAATGTGAATTTTTTCCTGGGTTCAAGTCTGTCAGTATTTCAATTCAGTACTAGGCATTGATATTGACTTGAATAATTAACAGCTTTGAGATTTATTTGTATTTGGCTAAGTCACAGAGACAGCAGAGGCGTCTCAAAATTCTTATTAATCTTTAACAGTCATATATTTTTCTTTAATTAAATTGAATTATCTTTATTCACTGGCAAGCAGAGGGAGATGTGATGAAAGTAGGCTTTTCTATTAATATAACACTAGACTGCTTCCCATACTTGGCAATTTTAATAGTCAGCAGTACAGTAGTGGTCACAGAGGGGGATTTTGTACAGAGACAGTGGAAGAACTATCTTTTCGAAAACATCATTATACATGTGAGCAGAAACAAATAATTCCTGTTACTTTGAGAAAATGCTACCAGAAAGATAAATAAAGATTTCTTTCGAAGTCTCATTCTAGTCAGTTAAATACATTGTGGTAGTTCTTCAAAGGAAATTGTCTTCTGCTCAGTTTTGCCATCCGTTTTCTAAGCTCTCCCCCAAACCTTCCAAATATCTCTGTTCTTATTTCTACTGTTCTCACTGGTTCTTGTACCTCAAGTCAATACATCATTTCATAGTATTTTGCTCAGCTCTTTTTAAATATTTCTAATAAGGAAAAGGATAATACTTCCCTACAACAAAGGTAAAAGCAAGGTATACACTAAAATATTCTGAGGAATGTGCTGAGTGAAAACTAGCATAGCCATCTATAGTGCTCTCCCTCTGCCTCCTTGTTAAAATAAGTCAGTTGAGACTCCATTTTTTCATGCAAGAAAGGCTCCTCTTCATTGTACACATCATATTTTATAGGATTATCAGAAGGCACTGTGTTAGATTTGGTTACCAATATGCTCACAATTGGTTCATTGGTTGGTACATGATATTTTGCATATCTATCAAACGTCATTATTTTTAGTTTACATACTTTTTGTACTGATTCTCATGGGACAGATCCCTTGTTATTGCAGGTGCACTTGTTTTTCACTCAGGAATAGTTTGTTGTATTAACAAACTTCTCATTCTCTAAATAGCTTTGACTGGGAACTTGCAACATATTGCTGGTAGCTTAGCTAAAGTAGCAGAGCCTAGCCCATATTTTGTAAGACCTTTCTTTTATAACATCCTTTACCTGTCTACCTCCTGACCAATTCATCACCACCAACCTTCATACAGCTCTGTAAGACAAGACACCTTCTGTGAAGAAGAAAATTACCTCCTGTCTCCACAAATTTTACTGCTGGCATACCTCTAGTCAGCAGCAGCAAAGTTTGTTATCCTGCCCACCTAACATGCTGTATAAAATGCTGTTTTCTTTCTGGAAAGACTGACATTAGTAATGTGTTATCAAATCTTTTTGTACTTTTTTTAGGAAGCTCTAGGGTTTGTTACTTTTGGTGTTTGTGTGTTTCTGAGACAAGTTTATGTCTTTTCTCCAGTGTTTTAATACTAGTAAACATCCTTATTCTTCACTCCCTTCCGAAGCTTTTCCTTGCAGAAATAAAACAGGAGAGGATGGAAGAACTTTACCTCTAGCTGTAGACTTCTTTAAAACAGCTTTGAGAGTTGTTAGGTTTGACATTGGGATGAAGGGGGCAATGACTAGCAGACATCAAGATTTTAAGGCACTTCTTCATTCTAGTTTTTGTTTACACTTTCGGCTTCAAGATCTTAATTCTCTCTTCTGTGTAACAGCCAATTTTATTAGAAGAAGTGGCAGACATCTGATGGATGAAAGCAGAAAACAGTGTGAACCACATCCTCCACTGACCCTTACTCCATTACAAAAGGAACCTACTTCAGCACAGTACAGGCAAGAACTTTTTGCCTCTCCTCCCTTCTAAACAGGGGCATATGGATATAAAAGGGATTAGAAGACATTTACTAAATAACTGCCTTCATAAACTTTGGACTAGTAATTCAGCTGTTCATTGGCTGGATTTGAGTTTGAATACAAATGACAAGTTTCTTTAGTTTTCAAAGATCATAGAACCACAGAATGGTTTGGGTTGGAAGCAACTTCAAAGATCACCTGGTTCCAACCCACTTGTCTTGATTACGTAATCTAGAAAATGTGTATTCTGTTTCATGTGTTGAAAGCAGCTGGGGAGATATAACTCTAGGGGGGCAGATGCCTACTGGTAACGGGCCAGCCATTAAAGCCAGGTGGGGCCATGTTTCTTATCTCTTTCACCACCTGTCCATCCTCCAGGGAGATATCTTCTGCTAATAGGCCATTAAGGCTCACCAATGACATGACACATTACATCATCCCATTGTGAGATGCTCCACGGGGGGAGGGGGGGGGGAGGGGAGCCAACCGTTCCTACTTAGATAAAAACTGAAACTCAGGAATACCAGGTATCTGGTTTTCCTCAGTATCCTGGATCCTTGGAGGAAGACTGAACCCATCTCACCACCACTGGACTTTCTACAGGATCATCTCTACTCCACAGAACCACATCTGTTACTCCACAAGGATTTATTTGGACTGCTTCCAACACCCTGACCAACAGGGTGTCAGGTTGTATCCCTGACTCTGTTGGGGTTTTCTAGGATTTTTGCTTGCTTGCTTGCTTGTATTTTTTGTACTACTACATTTGTATTTTTTAATATTCCTAGTAGAGAACTGTTATTCCTATTCCCATATCTTTGCCTGAAAGCCCCTAATTGCAAAATTAGAATAATTTGGAGGGAAGAGGGTTTGGATTCTCCATTCTACGGGAAGCTCTAGCTTTTCTGTGGCATACAACTGTCTTTTGAAACCAAGACACCACTTCACAGGGGAAGGGAGACTTACCACTACATCATGTTGCTCAGAGCCCCATCCAGCATGGCTCTGAACACTTTCAAGGATGTTAACTAACAATAACTTTACAGCTATTCCGGGCAACCTGTCACACTGAAGAGTTTCTTTACATCCTACTTGGATGTAAATCTTTGGCAGACTCAGAGCCTGATGACTGGCACTATCAGGTGCCCTCCAGATATTGTATTGCATAATCAGGGAAGTCTTAGTTTCTCCTCTTATGTGACGACACCAGAGTTTCTTCACTAACCTCCCACAGGCTGGCAGCTCTGCTGCATCACATTGTTTTAAACTTTGTTGGTCATGAAGGGCAGTTAGTTTCAGACTAAAAAGTCAGAAGGTGCATATTAAGTTCTGTTTTAAGAAGGAACCTCTGTTTTTAAAACTGTCAAATAATTAAGAAAGCACTTCTAATTACATACTTCTACTGTATCAGTTGCTAGTTTTTCAGCTGTTTATGTAAGAGCTTTCATGAAGAGTATCATCTATAAATAATGATTCCTGTATATGTTTCATCGACATATTTTTTTGTGTGTTTGCTTTGGTTTCAAAGGAATCAAGGCCTCTGTGATCATGCTGTGGGCATGCACAGGGATGCATATGTCTGTTCTCCTAGAAAGTCTGAAGTCTTTATCTAACTGACCCAAGATATAATCTTACTACAATTTTATTAAATATCAGCTACCAAGCAGAGGGGAAACTGAGGGGAAAACCACACCACTAAAGCAATCTCTAGTACAAACAAAATCCTCACGGAAGAGCATTAATTACTTTTAATAACATTAATACTGGAAGAAACTTCCATTAAAGTTTATAATTTACTAAGAAAAAAAGGTAACAGGAAAAACCCAAAGCTAAGTAGATTTTACTGGTTCCATGCTCCCACAATTAATTGTTAATGTGGAGGCTGAATAAGTTCCTTATTTGCTTCTCTGGGCATCAGCATCAGTAGTGTAAAGGACAGAAATGGCCACTGCTACTGACTAAAAAGGCATTTAGTATTAAACAATTTCCAAGTGAGATAAGAAAAAAGACTAAACTAGAAGCTATAGTGACCAAATATATTATATACCAAGAATTATTTTATCTTTTTCTTGCAGGATGCACCATATTCCATCATGCCTTTATGTTTTTACTCAAAATGCAAGAACATTAATACACTCCAGTTTTGGATTTTAATGTGGGAATTAGTCTTAGCAAATACACTAAGTTCTAAGAATAATGAATACACTGCATGCAAAACTCCAATGCGAAATATTGTGGAGTAGTACTTCGGGATTTGCTGAAGTTCCTAAGAAACTGAGCATTTTTCAAAATGGATCTAACAATTAATAGCAGTAACATGTTAAACACCCCCCCCCATAAATCCATGGCCATAGGAATGTTTTTTCTAGTACCAGTCTAAGTTCAAAAATCTAATTTTCGTCCTGAGGTGTCTAACTAAGAATTTTACTGCATCAAAGTTATCTCCAGTCCAAAATGTGTCGGTTTATTTACAAATCATTCTAAATCAGATACCCAGAGTTTTCTTTTCCTCTCTAAAAACATCATGGGAATGTAAGTATGACAAGTCAAACCCCTAGGATGTTGCCTGTATGTAATTAATCAGCATGACTTAGACTGGGTCAGCATCTGCCTGTTTTTAATTTTAAATGCTTTAGAGAGAAAATAACAGATGATTATCCATGTCAGATTTGCAAGCCTGCAACTAGCCAGCACCCCTAAATTACTCTACCTGTTTCCTGTCCCATTCATTACTCGCGAGCAGAATTGGTAGGCATTTTGTGATTCTAAGATTTTTTACTAGAAATGCATGGTCAAAAAAAGCATCTTTATTAATTGAAATTAGTTGTTTTTAATGAACTCCCAGTGAAACCCTGCAGAGGTGTGGTGGTTTTTCAGGAAGTTCCAGAAAGAACCAATTGAAAGTAGTTACGTCTCTGTGAACATACAGGGTTAAATATCGGGAGTTCCTGAGAAACTCCCCCTTTCTCCTTCCAGCCAGGAACACAAGTTACACTCCCTGGCAGTGGCGAACCCCGGGCCAGGCCCTGCTGCCCTCTGGGTGGCCGGGGCCGGGCCTGACCGGGTCCCCAGGAGCCGCTGCCAGCGGGGGAATCGGCCGGGCCTGGCCCGTGCCAGCGGGCTCCTTTTCCCCTCTCTGGCTGCCGCACAATGAGAAAAAGAAAGGAGCGGGCTCCTTTTCCCCTCTCTGGCTGCCGCACAATGAGAAAAAGAAAGGAGCGGGCTCCTTTTCCCCTCTCTGGCTGCCGCACGTGAGAAAAAGAAAGGAGCGGGCTCCTTTTCCCCTCCCCACCGGCTGTGGCGGGCTGGGAGGGACGGCAGGAGGCTGCAGCCCAGGGCCGCGGCGTCTGGCCGGGGCAGGAGAGGATTCCCTTCCCCATCACCAGCGTGGGCCTTGAAATCCAGTGCCTGTGAGCCGCAGCGAGAAAGACCCTGGGCTGATTGAACTCAGCACAAAATGAAGCTTTTGATGGTTATCTCTTCCTTGAGAGAGAAGAAAGGCAGAGTGAACATAGAGAGGACCCAGCACACGAAGTCAGATAGAGAGAATGAAGGACTGATTGGAGGAAGGATGGAGGAGTGGCGAGTTGGCTGGACTTCTCGTAGGCCATGGAAATGAATGCTTTACATCATGGAGAAAATATGCATTTGGAGAGATTATTGTTTATTTGTGGATTTAAGCAAAGGTATTTGTGATAGACTGAGTAGATACTGAACTAGTAGCTGTGATCCTGTGATCCCATGAGATGTTTGAACAGAGAGAGATGAGAAGCCCTCTGCGCCAGTGAGAAGAAGTGAAGAGACAGCTCTGTTCCCTGAGAAGAAGAATTCTTTGCCTCTGGAGTTGTGAATCTTCAAATGGTGGTACCCCAATATGCCTGAGTCTCCATGTCCCAGAAGCAGCCTGGGAAACTGCTAATGGGAGGGGTCATGGAAGCAGGTTTCCCTGGCTGACATTTTTTTGTGAAAGTTAAAACCCACAAGAGAACTGTTCTAGGTTGTCAGTGGGATCCATGACTCTTTGGGAGACTCCTTGTCCTAAATAATTGATGAAAGACAATTTTCAAATGGTGAAACTGACTAAAAATCACAAGTTGTCTATGTTGCTTGTGAGAAAGTAAACAGTATGTGGGAGAAGGAGAAAAGTTTCATAAGTTTTATTTTTTTCCTTTTTTTCTCTTCCTTTAGTGTGTGTTAATAAAATCTATCTGTTTACCTTAAGTTAGACCTACTCTACCTTTCTCTCCTTAATTGTATCTCACAGGAGGAAAAACATTCAGACCACTACACTAAATTTGTCCAACAGAAAAAGAGGTGAACGTGAAACCACTACATAAAGTAATGTTTCTGCCTAATTACAAACCAAATCAGAACAAGAGGTAACACCAGAAAATGGCCTCCAGGGTTAACAAGCAAAGCACCTCCATGTCAAAGGACATCTAGGTATCCTAGATTTGCACCCTTCCACACAACAGCACAGATGCAAACAGCTTCATGGAAATTTTGCTTGTTTGGTTTCTCCAAGATTTCTCTTCTATAGGAAATTCCAAAATTTCTACTTTTCCTTCTGGAATGGAATTTACAAGCTTAGAGGATTGGGTGCAAGAGAAATGCTGTGCCAACCCACCATACTTCTGCTAGTTTCAAGGTCAAACACTCAATATTTGGTTTACTTCAGACTGTACAGATTTGATGAGTGCTCGTCTTCTGCTAACACTTCTGAAGATTCTCCTCTCTTGATGGCAGCCAGCTGTTTGCAAAGGAAGAGAGGTCAACAACAGAAGTATCCTTTCCAATATACTACAGTAAATGGAGTCAGGAGGGCCATCCCTCACTCCATCTGATGACACAGCAGAGAGTCACTTGGCAGCAGAAATACTGCCAGCACAGAGACTGCGTGTCCACCCAAAGCCAGGTCCATATGTACTTAATTCAATCTACTTCAATTGCCAGTTCAATTCAAACAGTTATAAATGCTTCTCTGATCTGACTAGAGCTTGAAAATAATCACAAACACCACAACTTTCCTTCATGCTTTTATTTCTTCTATAAGCAGCACGTTTTTCTGACTCTGGGTCTTGACTACTTCCTTTCTTCCTTCTCAGCAGTTTTGCATTGGGCAGAGATAGTGTATCACTTTGATCCCTCCATAATCTCATCATGTACTGGCAATATCATCAGTACCTAGCTTGGGCCTGTATTCCCTGGCCACATCTGTTTCAGATTTAAAGGCAGGTAATACAATCAGTGGGACTTGACAGAAGGAAGACAGATTTACTCTTGCAAGAAAGTGACCTTCAAACCAATTGCAAAACAACCCTAATTTGGCTCACATCAAGCAACGAAGAACCAAGAACCTGTTTACAGAAAGGGAGAAATACATTGATAGTTAAATAATGTAAATACACTGCATACTTCAGACTTGAAAGTCTTGCCATCTATTCATAATGGCACACACCTCAAAAACATAGGTTACAAATAAACAGAAGATTTTTGAAAGGAAATAGGTTGATTTTTACTTACCCTGATTTTTGATTGAATTCTCTGTCACTGTTGAGAAGAACTGTTTCCTCCTTCATTTCTTGTTCTGTTGCTACATTATTCCCAAGCCTCTGTTGAGAATTTGCTTCCCAGGTACTATCACCACCAACTACCTGCAACTCTGATGTTCCTGCAATGCCCGAACTCACATTCTCAACCATCAGGCCATCTGAAGGAGAACAGCTTTCATGTTCAAAAGATTTCTGAAGAGGAGTTTCTACTTGAAATTCTGTCCAAGTGTCAAGAATCAATTCCTGTGCTACAACAGATGCCAGTTCTTTACCAGGATGTCCAGACCCTGATTTTGTCATCTCTGTCTTGGCAGAAATTTTTTCAGGTGATATGTCACTTACTTCATTTTGGCCCAATATAATCCAACCCTCATCTTGCCCACAGCTTTCCTGTGATTTCCTTTCACCATCCAGCTTTTGAGGCATAGTAGAAGAATTTTTCTCTTCTAAATGAACAGCGTCCCATACAGTCCCACAAACAAGGTGATCTTTGGTTTCATTTGAAATGGAGATTGGCTGAAAGGTATCCAAGGAGCCTGGTGAAAAGCCTTCATGGGATTCTTGAAATGCAAAATTAATTTTGCTTTGTTCAAGGGTATCATTTGCTGCAGGTGTATTTTCTTCCTCAGTAACAAGGATGTAATCCATCTCCAGAGAAGCTGGAAGCGCCTGCATCCTCACATCTTCCTTACTCTCTGTACTTTCCAGTTCACAGCTCTTAGGGGAATTTCTTGGCTTTTCCTCCCTACAAAGTAGGGAGTCAATGCCAGCTTCTAAAAGAACAGGCAAATAGAAAATATTTTTAATTTTTGAATTACTGATTTAGTCACCATAACATGCTTTATTCAGTACCGTGAGATAAAGTTCTTTTCAGTTTGCTTTGCTCTGTTAATGTTTACTTGAATTTTATAACATCACCACCATCATCATTATTGTTAAAGGTTATACATTAACACAGCAATCATCCCCAAGGCACAAACAATTCAGTGTCTCACAGTCTAGGCCCTGTACAAACAACAGAAATTGTATTTCTACTTTACTGTTTAAAAACTTTAGATCTGTCTGAAAGAATGACACTAGAGCTCTTTCCACAATACATGTTCTGTACATTAGGGAAACACACAAACTCCACATTTCACTCAAAGCTTCCTCCTCATTAAGCAGAAATACTCCATAGACACTTCCTCCTTTCTCCGTCCTATGTATTTGCCCTGGAAAGCATATTTTCTTACCATTACATGATCTTCTACCTCCACCTGGTGGTGAGTCGGGATCGGCTGTTTCTGCTTCCGATTTTCCTGTCAAAAAATGGGAATCTGGTGGAGTTACTTCAGACATGCAGAGTGATGGTACTGAGTTGAGATTTTCTTCAAGGCATTTTGTGGATGTTTCAGACACCTTATCTTCCGTTATTGGGACGCCCTCTGCACCTTCCGGAGAAGCTGGCAGTGGTAATGGTTTTTCCAAAGAAACGCTGTCATAAAATGGCTGCTGTAACAAGAGCTCACCATTTGCATACTCTCTGGTGCCAGAGGGTTCAGCATCAAAAGATGCAGAGGATGGTGGAGTACACACTGCTGGTGATTGGTCACTGGGTATTTCCTTAAACACAGGAATATAATTTTCAATTACAGTTTCATATTCTTTTGGTGTGTCATCAAACAGTTGATTATTTGAATCAGATCCATCACCTTGATTATCATCAGGTAGAAACGATTTGGGAAAGAGTGTCTGTTCATCCTTTGATTTCCCTTCTTCTGCCTCACTGCCTAGCAGTGTCAGTATGTTCATTCGATCACATGTGCCTGCCAGGACATTAGTCACTGAGGTGTTCCTGACACTATGCTCTATCCCTGTGTCAGATTCATCCACACATTCTTCTGACCTATTCAGCTCAACACCAGTTATTGCTGTATGGTTAGTATCAGAATATTTTATGGCTTCACCCAAGGCACTAATTTCTTTTAAGCTTTGTTCTTCCCTATCAGATTGACTGAAACCAATGGGAAGCAAATGCGTTTGAGAGGTCGCTATTCCAGCTGTATCAGTTGGTGCTCCTTGATGGCTTGCATGAGTGAAACTTTCATGGAACATGTCTTTCAGATCTGAAGACGTCACTTTTGTAACTTCACTGGCAATTTCAGTTGACTCAACAGGGTAAAAAAACGGCTTATTTCCTAGACTGTATTCTTCTGGAATTGCAAATTCGGGAGGCTCCTGAGGATTAGAAGAGATAAGCTGATAGAATTCACTGGTCTTTACTGGTTCATAGTCTAGGGGGCTACCATTTTCAGAGTGCATCTCCACCTTCTGCACTACTAATTGACCCTTTGAATCAAAGTCTGCCTCTTTATTCATATTTGATCTTGTATGAATTGGCTGCCTATCTTTGTCTTCAGGCTCCACTGCAATCTGAGAAGATGGGACAGAGGCATGCTTAGTTCCATATTCCTGGCACACATCAGGACTGCTTGATGACTCTGAACTATTGTCTTGGTCCCACTGACTTAAAATATCAGGATTTTCACCATCTGATTTCAAAGTAACAATCTGCTCAGCATTAGTCCACAGGTCAGGTTCCACTGAAAACTGCTGATTACTTCCTTGTGTGTTATCCTGTAAAATATCAGGGATAAATGCAGTTTGGGGAACTAATATATTCCACTCTGGACTTGACTTTTCTGCCATTTCAAAAGGTAACTCTTGTACAGTGAAAGCACCTGGCATAGAGTTGTGCACTTCCACTCTTTCACAGGTGTCCTCTTGTTGTCCTTGAGGCATGAGATTTGCATTTCCCTCATTGTATTTTGGTAGATCCAGTAAAGTGATTCCTTCAACTGTTGTATTTGGTATAGCTTGTTCCTCATCTGAAAAGGAGTTCTGTGGAGTCAGTTGATTTTCCTCATCTGTAGAAAACAACTGCTCTATCAACTCTTTTTCTTCTTTATCCAGTATGATAGAATCAAATTGTTTGAACTGTAAAGTGTCTTCATTTATCTGACTATCGAGACTATTGATAGAATGTACTGGTCTTTCATTTTCTTTTTCATCAGAGTACAAGGGGGCAGACAGATTTTCATTACTACTTGTATCAGTGAAATGTGCTTCTGTTAGTTCTTCATCTTGTGACAGGGAACCACAGGACTCTTCTCTACTATTTCCTAACTGATTTACTACAGAGTGACTTGAAACAGAATACTGATCTTCCAGTTGCTTTTCTTCACAAGGTTGTGAGCTCCACAATTCTGAACTGTTATCTAGAAAATCAGATGTTCCTACTGTGGATTTTGGATTAGTTCTTGAATCAGCTTCCAGTGACATAGTCCACCTATCTACAGCTTTTGAAGAATGCTCTTCTTTATCACCACTAGCAGCAGAAGTCGATACAGGATCTTCATTCATTTGAAACAAATATGCGTCTTCCCCACTACCTGTTTTTTCATTGAAAATACTCACCTGAGTTCTTTCATCAAGTGTTTTACAGTGGCCTGTAGTAGATTGAATAGTCTTATGATCAGTAAAGTCAACAGTCACACCCTCCTGCAATACCTTTCTAGCTTCAATTGTTTCAGAATTTCCACTCAAGTTGCTTACCAGGACCTTCTCTCCCACCTTAGTTTTTGCAACTAAATTGTCTTCATTAACTTCAGAACTTGTTGCACTGGACTGAACATAACCCTCTCCATCTTCAGCTCCTTTGTGCTGCTTGTTTTCACACAATGAATCTTCATTAATCTCTTCTGGACATGCCTCTGAATTCTCTGAACCCTCGTTTATGTCAGCACTTGATAAAGAAGATACAGTATCGTCATCTACATGGGCATTCCAAAAATCTAAGCTTCTAGGAATTTTGTTCTCTTCGCCACTTGTTTCAAATCCTTCTTCATATTTATTCCCAAATTCCTGCTTTTTAAAAGAATCTTCAAGATTTTTATTATTTTTAATTACCCACATATTCCTGCTTCTTTCATGATGACTAGCAACTGGAAGGTCCCCCCACACATTCACAGATGCATCACTTAAGTCAGGACTTGTTCCACTTGAATGTGTATAATCATTTATTGAATTACCCCACACATTATTTTCTTCCAAATAGCTTTTGAGCTGTATATCTTTTGGAAGGCTGCTTGTGGTATTTGCTATTTCAAGGACTTTGCCTGCCCCAGGACTTGGTCCGGGAGATTGCAAATCTTCACACGGCTGTGAATCCCAAGCTATTTGGGGAAAACTGTCATTAAGCACTGCAAATGGCTGTCCAGAAAGATTATTGGCAGGTTCTAAATTTTCAGAGTTTTCATTTCTTCCAGAACCTACTTCAAGTGAAAATGAATTTTCCACCACAGACACATGTGTAATATCAGGAACACTAACAAATCCAGAAGGATTTTTCTTAAACTCATCTGTGAAAGAATTTTCATTGGTCCTCATCAGTTCTGAGCTATTTTTAAAATATACTAAATCAGTATTACAAATGGCTGGATGATTAGGAGTCACTTCATGTAAGTATTCTTGCCCTTCACCCAGAGGTTCTTGTGGTTTATCCACCAAAAGAATTGATGTGACTTGGCCATAACCATTCTTTCCCAAGTCATTCCAGATACCTGAGCTTACAGGCATTTTAGAATAATTATTTTCAGGATTATCACTACCCTTATCAGAACTTGCAGAAATATCTTCCATCTTGGGACTTGTTGTATTCTCTGTCACTGTAGTCTCTTTTGCAGCTCCCTCAGAAAGCAGCTGTGACATTTCACTATAATTGTAATTTTGTGGTAAGGAGTCATCAAAAAATTCATAATCTCTGCCTCCTTCAGAAATACTTGAAGACTCTAAACTATTCTGCAACACGTCTTTTCTCTCCTCCTGACTAACTGGATTGCTTTGACTGGAAAATGGCACATTCTCTGTGATTAATAATTCCAAACTAACACTATTTCTCATTTTTTGGGGGGGGGTGGCAACTTCAGTTGTTTGCTTGTTTTCTTCCAAATCTGTTTTACCTGAAGATTCATTGCCTTCTTGCACTGGTTTATTACAAATGTCATTAATCATCTGCTGTCCACTTGTCGCATGTGTTCTCCTACATTCTTTTCCTTCCTTAGAGATGACAATGGCATTATCCCAGCCTTCCTCACAACCCTGCTCACTCTGTAAACCCCACGAGTTCAGATGGTGCACTGAATCCTGACTATCCAGCTCTTCATCAATACTGGCAGTAGTTTGTGCTGCATCCTTACTAAGTATCTCACTCCCCAAGTCACATATTTTCAGATCCAAACCACTGTCATTTTCTGAAGTTGGCATAGAGGTGATTGTGTCTTCTATAGAAACACTGCCCACTGTTTCTGCATTGTCAGCTGCTCTCTGTCTAGTATTTAATTCATTTTGTGATGGTGATAAGTCATTCACTGTTTGATTATATGCTAGTATTATTCTTTTGCTTTCAGATACAGAAAAGTTATTTTCACTGGTACATTTTTCAGTTGAAAAACATAGATCAGCTGTTCGTTCTGAATTAAGAAAAGGTTTAGCAGAGGCAGAAGGAACTGGAATTTCAGAATTTCTTTCTTGTAACTGAGTGATGTTGTTTAGGGGTGTGTTGCAGATATCTGTATTTCTAGTATCTGAAAAAGGCACATTGTTAGGAGATAATGATTCCTTACTTGCTTTCTCAAGTTCTTTTGACTCAGCCAAATTTGTGTTCATGAATTTACCAGTAACTGTTTCTTCATCAAAACCCTTGTCCTCATTTTCTCTTTCATCTTCCACATATGTAGGTGATAAGTATGAATCAGATGTTGAATAATTGGTGTCTGGTGGAGAAATAACTAAATCTTCCGCTATATTTGAGGAACTAAGGTCCGAGTTTTTGTATGAGAAGGTGTCCTCCCATGGCACCACCACTTCTGTTACTTCTTTTCTGATGTTTTTATCATACATGTTCCAGGTATTTATATTTTCAAACTGTTTTGGTCTATGTTTAGGATCACCAAACATAGTTTTTTCCCCTGTGTTCAGCTTGGAATTATTTTGTATATTGTTGAAAACAAAATTTCTATTTTCAGATTTTACATGGTCTTCTATTGAGTAATACCTTCCTTTATCCCACACTTCTGGATTTTCAATCTCATTGTCCACTGTAATTTCTGAAGAATCTGATAAACCAGTTTTTGATATGGCCCATTTCTGAGGAATGTTCACTGATTTTAATTCTCTATCTAGTTTAGGCACATTCCATACATTTTCTGAGGATCTACCAACATTTCCTTCATCAAACTCGGTCCAGATTTTGTAAGAATCTCCAGCTATCTGGCTGCCTTTTCCTTCACCACTACCCCATGTATCTGACATCACAGGTGTTGGCTGGCTGACCTTCCACAGGTCTGTAAAGCTCTCCACTTCTTGCTTTGTCTCATCTAAAGAAGCAGTTTGCAAACATGAATGTTCACTGTTTTTCTCTTGATTCTCATGGTTCCAATTATCTTTTTTAAATTGATTATCCCACAGACCTGCTTTCATATATTCCATTTGCTTTGGCTGTTTTTGGAGGAACACAGAATCTGAGGCTCTTCTATCAGTATGTTCTCGTAGCAAGGGACTTTCTTTAGAATCTTTCCACAAGACAGGACTCTGAAATACAGACTCCTGCTCACTTGAACTCCATGCATCAACATTTCTGGAATCTAGGTCAAAGCCATCCCACCAGCTCCCATATCTAACACGAGACTGAGAGTAATCAGTGCCATCTATTTCATTTTTTTTTTTTATGACATCTTGTGAGAAAATTAAAGGCTGCCCATTATCTAATGGTGAAGTATCTACAAGACTATTCATAGGAGTTGGTGGAATTCTTGAATCAGCAGATTTCAACATTTCTGGCGAAGAAGAATCACCTTCAACTAAATCAATCAAACTTGAAGTTTTCTCACACATTTCTCCTGGATTCTCATCAAATTCAGCCAGATTGTCTTCCTCAATTTTTGTCGTAACTAAGTGAGTTGAATACTTTGTTGTATCATTTTCTAATAGGTTTGCCTCATCAAGTTTTTTCTTCAGAGTGAGTTGATGCCCTTCTGACGAAACACTATTGAGAAAATAATCATCTGCTGGGGAACAATAAACAGAATGAGAAGATGACTCAGATGGAGCTGCAGCCATGGGTGCTAGATCAAAATTGAAAAGATTGAAGTTATCGCTATTGTTTCGTGACTGAGACTTTTGCTCTTCAGCTATTGCTCCTTCAGGAATAGGGCTGTAGGAATCAAAGCCAGGCAGAAGACTGTGATGTGAAGCAGCACTTTCCGCAACAGGGCTATCATCACTAAGAAAAACAGAACTCTCCTTGGAAGACCGGCTACTTCTAATGGTAGCCAAGCCACTGTCTGGACTCACAAGGTCTACATTAACATCAATATGCGCTGGCATAGACCCATTTAGATCTTGAGGATTTTCTATAAAATTGGCAGAATTGGGCTGTGGTTCTACATCAGAACCATATAACTCCATAATACCAGAAGATCCTTGTGAAAGTGGAGCACTTCCAGCAACAGCTTCAGTAGAAGACGTTCTACTGTTTGATACCATTTCTGGTTGCCTTCTATTTATAACTTCCTTAATTAGAAGAAAAATTTGATCACAGGTCACCAAAGAATTTTCTTGATGATAAATGAGAATTTGATCACATTCACATTCTACAGGATCCAGCTCCAAATAAGGATTCTGACATTCTTCTAATTCACAGCAGATCTGTTGAGAAACAGGATATTTCAGAAGTCACTGCAGTCATGGACACAAGGTGCATATTGACTACTTCATCATGTAATACAGCCATACTTATCTCTTCCTATTAACCTATTGTTTGGCCATTTCACTGTAGCATCCTTATTATGATCCCCAAATAGATGATGTATTACAACAGAAGATCAAGAAAAAGTATTTGTTATATGATTGGTCAGAAATTATACCATTTGATTTTTCAGTTCACTTCTTGTTAGTAATAGAAAATCCAAATAAATTTTTGGTTGTTCCCTTAAGAAATCATAGCAAAATTTATGTAGTAGTACTTCAGGAATGTATTTCTAGAATAGGATAATTATGTTAATAAAATAAATAAATGCATTTATATTGATCTTGAAAACAACCAAGTCACTTAGCCACCTGTCCCTAAAATCACAAGTTTTCAAGACTGAGAAAAGGTACAAAAAGTTGCCACTGAGATAGCCTCTTCCATCTGGAGATACACACCGTTTAAAAAAATGGGGGCCACCTAGCTCTGGACAAATGTACACAATAGTAATAATTTATTTTGATTTCAGAGCTTGAATTCTTTCGGAATAACATATACATATATGAGTCTGGTTGCTACCATTTACAAGGTGTTTGCTTATCACTCATTGCCAAAGACGCATTTGTGAAAATCACAATACAAACCCAAGTCAAAACTAGCGGGGGAAAAACCCAAAACAACATTTTAACTGAATTGAAAAATCTTGCCTCTTTTCAGTATTTCTCATAACCTTTTTCTATTAGCTTGGTCTGACACAATAATAAATATCATAATCTTTCATTCTCTTATCATATAAATAATGCAACCATTTCAAATAGCTGCTCAGTTGCTGGTCAACTGTTGCTAGATTTTGACCTCAATTAATCAACATCTTGATACAGACTACTTAAAAAACCCCCAACATTCTTTTTTCCAGGAAAAACATCTAATTCTTTTTCCAGGTACTTACTTGATTGCCTAGCTCTAAATTTTCTGAGTAAACTGCTATTTGTTGTTTTGTTTGCTTCTCATCTGACAAGCATTTGGCCAAAATGACAAGTGCATCGAACCCATATTTATCCATGAATGCTTTCAGATCACCAATGAGACTCCTGTGTAATATGCAGTCCTGAAAAACATTAAGAAATTAAAAGAAATTTCAGCAACTTTTCTGGTTCTTTTCACCCAAATATGTTGTAAAAATATCCAAATATGTTGTAAATGTTAAAAAGCATCAGCAGGTCTAACAAGCAAGAAAATTCCATTTCACTTGTCAAAACAACTATGTACCTAATAAAAATCAGGAACCAGTCCCATGGCACAGTAATGGAAGAACACTACTATACTAAAAATGCAGGAGTACTTCCCTCTTGAATCTGCTAGTGAAACGTAATTCTTACTTATTCCTGTTACCTTGTTGCTTTTGCAACTTTGCTTAAAAGCACTCCAAGCTCTAGGCTAGTATATCCCCATGATAAAGAAACTGGGCAAAGGGAGTAGGAAACTTGCATGGATGAGCACGGAACTCCTAGTAAAACTCAAGAAAGAAATATATGCAATGCAGAATAAGAGGCAGGCCACACAGAAGGACTCTAGGAAAACATCAAGTTGCAGGGATACAAAGAGGAAGACCAAGGCCCACTTGGAACTGAGTCTGACAAGGGATATCAAGGACAACATGAAGGGCTTCTACAATTTTATCAGCAGCAACGAAAGGTTAGGGAAAATGCAGGGCCACTGCTGAATCAGATGGGTGTTCTGGTGATGGAAGACACAGAGAAGGTAAAATTACTGAATGCCTTCTTTGCTTCTCTTTACTGCTGAGACCGGCCCTCATGAGTCCCAGACCTCAGGGGAGGTCTGGAGAAAGGAGAGGAGAGAGGAAGGCTGGAGAAAGAAGGCTTCTCCTTGGCTGTCAAGGGTTGGGTTAGAGATCAGCTAGGCAGACTTAACACCATAAATCCATGTGATCTGATGGGACCCACCCACGGGTGCTGAGAGAGGCAAATGTTGTTGCTCTGCTGCTTTCCATCATCTTTCCATTTCCAAAAACCATGGGAGAATGGGAGAAGTGCCTGATGATTCAAGGAAGGCCAGTGTCACTCCTGTCTTCAAAACCAGCAAGGAGACCAGGGAAACTACCAGCCAGCCAGCCTCACCTCTGTTCCTGGAAAAGTGATGGAACAGATCATTCTGGAAATCAACAAAAAGCATGTAGAAGACAAGAAGGTCATCAGGAGTACCGGAGTAGTCAGGATGGATGCACCAAAGGCAAATCAAGTTGGACCAATCTGATGGACTTCTGTGATGGCATGGCAGGATGCGCTGACAAGGGGAGAGCAATAGATGTTGACTGCTTCAGCTTCAGCAAGGGTTTTGATGTTGTCCCCCATAACATCCTCATAGGTATGCTCAGGAAATGTGGGTTAGAGGAATGGACAGTGAGGTGGATCAAGAACTGGCTGCATGGCAGAGCTCAGAGAGTCATGATCAGTGCAGCAGAGTTCAGCAGCAGTCAGTGGTATTCCCAAGGGATCAATACTGGGACCAATCTTATTCAACTGGTTTATCAGTGACCTGGAGGAAGGGATCAAATGCACCCTCAGCAAGTTTGCTGGTGACACTAAACTGGGGGGAGTGGCTGATCCACCTGAAGGCTCTGCTGCCATTCCATGGGACCTTGATCAGCTGGAGTTTGGTCAGAGAGAAACCTAATGAGGCTCAGAGAGAGCAAGTGCCAAGTCCTGCACCTGAGGAGGAACAGTCCCAGGTGCCAGCACAGGCTGGGAATGACCTCCTCCAGAGCAGCTCTGTGGGAAAGGCCCTGGGACTCCTGGTGGATCACAAGTTGTCCATGAGCCATCAGTGCCCCTGTGGGCAGGAGGGCCAATGGAATCCTGGGGTGCATTGGGAAGAGTGTGGCCAGCAGGTCAAGGGAGGTGACCCTTCCCCTCTCCTCAGCCCCAGTGAGGCCACACCTGGAGTGCTGTGTCCAGTTCTGGGCTCCTCAGCACAAGAGAGACAAGAGCTGCTGGAGAGGGTCCAGTGGAGAGCCACAAGGATGATCAGGGGCCTGGAGCTTCTCTCTTATGAGGAGAGACTCTGGGAGCTGGACCTGTTTGGTCTGGAGAAGAGAAGACTGAGAGGGGATCTCATCCATACATACAAATATTCCAAAGGTGGGTGTCAGGAGCATGGTGCCAGACTCTTTTCAATGGTGTCTAGAAACAAGATGATGAGCAATGGCCATAAACTGAAACATAAGTTTCATCTCAACAAGAGGAAGATTTTCTTTACACTGAGGGTGGCAGAACACTGGAACAGCTGCCTGGGCAGATTGTGGAGTGTCCCTCTCTGCAGACACTCAAAACCCACCTGGACACATTCATGTGTCATCTGCTCTTGGTGACCCTGCCCTGGCAGGGGAGTTGGACTGGATCATCTCCAGAGGTCCTTTCCAACCCCAACAATTCTGTAATTCTGTGATACTAGTCTATTGCTATTTCTTGAAAAAATCATTGGGTTTTGTTAGAAAAAGGAAAATACTTTTTGAAATTTGCTGTGCCAATATTTCATCTAAAAAAACCCAGTTAAAATAATAGTATTGAGATGCAAAATCCACAAGCTAACTTAATTTTGTAGCCCTTTATATGTGTCCATGATGATGTTACCCTATTGTAACACACAATTACCATGTATTGTTCCTATAGATTTCCTTGTTCCTGCTCTTGGAATTGTGCAAATCTTCAAAAAAAACCACACACACACAAGTAAGGACTGAGGCAAAGTATTTTTACACTGCTTGTATCAAAAAAATTGCCTTCTTTCACACACACCCCACCCCAAATACACAGGAGGTAAACGTTTATGTTTCCTATTCTAGTTAATGCTTGGACTAGGGCATTTATGTAGAACTTGAAACATAAACCATACATCCACTTTTTTCAACTGGGAACATAATGCACAAAGTATACAAGCCTCTTTTCAGCACTCACTTCTGATAACTACTGGTGAACAAAGACTTAGAAATTTTATTTTTTCCTTTATGTTTCTGCTGTTTGTATTAAAATAAATTTTTTGTCATCTTCTAGCCAAGACTTTTTTTGATGCTGCCAACCTACACTGGCCTTGAATAAACAGTAGTTCCTCATGAACACAGCACAACTGTATGTGCAGATTAGCATGTTACTCCCCCGCACCTATGTCCTACCTAATAAATTACTGTTTTGGTTACAAATACATAAATACTATTTATTGATATATTCAAATGTGTCCAAAATGCATCTCCCTTCGTCTAAGTTAAACTTAAGACAAAAAAAATCTGTTTGTCAAATGCTTTGGAAGTCGATTCCTTTCTGTGACTTAAAGATGAAGTTCCCCTTTGATGTTTGCATAGCACCTAAAATGAGGTTTATGTGAAATTCCTACAGATTAATGCATAAACATTAAACAGTTGCCAGTTTTTGGTGAACACTCAGTGAAATCTGAGTAGAAGGTCATGGCGAGGAATTATTCTGAATATGCTTTGAATGTCCAAACCAGTAAAATCTTCTGAAGACACATGTACTGAGTAGATTAGAAGCAGTTTCAAAATGTCCTTGAGCATGAAAAAGTCACCTCAGTTATCCCATTCCTAACTGCAGCTGGAACAATTAAAATCTATTCAAATAAAAATCTGAACAATATAAGATTAAAAACCATCCCTGGTAACAGAAAATCCTTGAAAATCCCTGATAACTTGTCTAAACTCTCTTAAAGTTTATTCTTTTAAATTCTGTTGTGCCAGCAACAAAATTCAGATAAGCCCTTCCCAAGCATTCAAACATTTAAGTAAATAATGACAGTTGCAAACAAGTCTTAAAAACTACCAAAGACCATATATTGAAAGACACAATAGATATATGGACTCTCCCATGAATTCGCTAACCTAAATTAACAAGCAGAACCTATAAATGCTCAAAGAAAATAAAAAAAATCCTTCAGAAATGAAAAAATACAAATAATTTAAACAGTTAAGCTGGTACATCCCCAGTTAATTACAAGCATTTAAAATATGCTGTTGATGAATTAGTATATCAGGAAATATACTGAAATAACTAAACAGTGACAAAGGTCAGTTAACTGGTCATTTTTATACAGTCCTTTTACTAGCATGTGCTGGCTTAAGTATTAACTAATATTTACATAGTATGCAGCATGTAAACAACTTATGTAAGCATTATTAGTTGCTATAATGCACTCTAAGCATCTTATAAACAAAAAAATTGATTGCTAGCATACTTGAAATGTATGTAATTGAAACAAATAGAACCTAGTAGTACATACATTTTGCATAGTTAACAGCAATATAACTACTGAAGTTATTTAGTGTCATAATGTGTAATTAAATGGTGCTTTTGTCTAATGCATATAGATAACTTCTGCTGTAACACAGCAATATGCTGAACATTCTGAAATTTACAAATGTTTTTTGCATTAGTTAGGTAAGCAGAATGAGAAAGTCAAAGAAATCCAAAGAGTTTTGAAGGATTTTTGAACATGACCTGTTTAGTTATTATGTATTTTTGTTGAGAAATACCATTTAATATAAGTTGTATACTGCTGGGAAATTTCTTTCTCTGAAACTCTATTTTCTTTCTTGATTCTCAAGAATCTCTTTTTAATAGATAATGTAACTATAAACATGGATGATCCTTTAAAAGAGGCAAAATATCCAAGAAATATCTGAAGAGAATCTGTAACTTCTCTGTCTCTTGCAACACTGATTCATGATCACTGCAAGTGTACATTACACACACTTCTGACTCTTCTAAACTTACTGTGTCAATATTAACCTGACCAAATTAAGAACAAACCGTCTCTTTTGTTCTTCAGACTTCTCACATGGGGAGCACAATATGGCTTTTGTCAGAGGTGCTCCATCATTTTGGCTCAAGGAAACTGTCAGTACAGTTTGGGATTCGTTATTCATGGGCAGATACCCTGATGGGTCTAATGAAGCCTTTCTGCTGACAACTCATTTGCTAAAAATACCCAACCGTCACAAAATATAAATGAAGAATTTCGTATCCCACTACAATTTTCATGACTGATGTAATTATCACAATACAGAAATCATACATACTGCTACATACTGCATTCTCTTAATATTTCATGGTTGGTACTTCTGCATTCCAGTTTATTTCTATGTGATCACTGATAAAACTTTATGACATACTTAAATTGCAATATAATAGGGTAAACACCAATGATACAGCACACATGCAGAGCTAACAGTCTGCATGCCATTTGTTGTAAATACAGCTAATTACTAGAAGCCCACTCCTTTATTTAAAAAAAAATAAAAATCAAGGCAAAAGAATGTGGAAAAATACTCAATTTTTTGTAAAAGGTTTTCAGGTAAAGGTCACGAAAAATTGAAAGAACAGTATAAACATTATGATGTTTACAGGACTGCAGAAACACAGACAAGTGTATTTGTTGTTTTACCCCCTTTTTTTTTTTTAAATCAATACCATTGGTATAGATGCTCTACTAAAAATCACTTTTCTGTAAGGAAAGACTGCATTTTTCTATTGTGCACCTCGATATACCAAATAGCAGCTCTTCTGCACTGATACTTATCATTCTTCTGGAAAGAACAAAAATAGCAGCAAATTCTGCTTTATGTCTACAGTTTCCAAAGACAAAAAAAGGTGTTAGGTCCTAAACTAAAGAGTAGGAGAATCTGCATCTTTGAGCTTTTTTACCTTGCTCTATGACAATCCCAGTCATATATTCAACTTCAGGCATTCCAAACTTAAGCTGGAAAGAATTTGAACTGGAAACACATTGTGGAATGCTCACAGCATTGCAGAATGCTCATATCAAACAATGCAATGAGTGCCTGCTTAGCACTCACACCCCTTAGTACTGATGAAGGCTGTGGTTTTTACAGTCTATTATTTTCATTAAATGCAGAGTAATTTAAATTAAAAGAAAAAAGAAAGCAAAGAAAGAAGAAGGATTCCTCTTTAATTAAAAAAAAAATTAGCATGCTTTGTTCAATGAAAGCATGTTCATAATGGAAAGAGTGCCTTTTCTACAGCACTGGTGCATTTTATCATAGTGTCCTAACAATGATCCATTCTTTATGAATTCAGATTGCTAAAAACATTTTACTCACATTTGATACAGGTACAAATTCTGTATATTCAAATTCAGGCTTGTCCATTTTAACCTGTGTTTAAGTAGAACTTACAAAGATTTACATGTTTTTTGTGTATTTAGCACAACACATGATTTCTGGGCAAGACTGTGAAGTCTCAATTCATTCACAAAACTTGACATAGAAAAATTTTGCTCAGGTATACTGCCAACTGCAGCTTCATTATTCCCCATTCAGAACTAGCTGAGACAGCTCTGAATTTAACAACCAGGGTACAGCATCTTCATGTATCCTAAAAGACATTATCATATACACATAACACAAGATTGTCATTATCGTCCATTTGGCTTACAACATTCCTCCTAGAGCTGGAATACCTGCCTTTAGTGTCTATCACTGTCACCCACCTATGGAACATAAATCCTTATTAATAAGCAAGGCAGCCCCCCATAAGTGCTGAGATGTACAACTAAATCTCTGAAATACAACAGTCAGAAATGCTCCCTGGTGTCAGTGGGGTTTGTGCACTTGTACTCAAGGAATGTAGCAGGTCAGGAGGGCTGGAGATGAAGCCCTGTTAAGGCACTGCCACTACTGCACAACATAAACACTGAGTGCATAGCCTGAAGACATTAACAAACATAGGTATACTCTTGTGTATCTAATAATAATACTAGATTGCTGTGACTTCAATATCTAGAAGAAAAAAAGTTTTGCAGTACAGGAATCAGAGAACATCGAAGTACATCATGTAGTCTGGTACAGAAGTGAAAGTACTAGTTTATTTCCATCTCTAAGAGAAGAAATTCAAAGTGTTTGTAATGTGTCTCATTGTTAGTAGATGCTTTCTGTAATAGGAAAACCATCACTGATAAAGATGATGCTGCCAATTTTGAGCATTTCTCGTAGTTGAAGAGTAGGTAGTTTGGAGTGGCTAAAAATGCAAAATACATTAAAATAGATAGCTGTAATTTTCAAGTTTAAAGGCTTAAATGACACCTCCTTTTTCAAATGTGTCTTTAAAACTCTGCCTCTGTAAAATAAGTAAAGGGACCAACTAGAAAACTTGCAATCATAGCAGTATGACTTTTGCTCTAAGTAGAGAAGTACAGAGAAATGTAGTATGTTGAAATCTACTCCCTCCAAATAATTTTAAAGGTTTAAGTAAATTGGAATATATTTTTTTGGACAAAAGTACACAGAAAGGAAAGTCTTTTATTTTGAAACCACAGGTATACAAAGCCTAAAAGTAAAGGCAACTGCTTATGCACCGTATTTATAAGCAAAAATCCCCCATAGAAAATACACACAAAATATGTACAAAATTAAAATAAATATCTCCATACTAAAGTACAGCATAGTTTATACAATCTAATAATTATTTACCTCAAAAATTTATAGGAGAAAAAGAAGCATTATTTTTATTAATCAATAAGCTACGTGGACATAGCCTACAATACACTTTTTTATTCTCCTTTATATTATTCTGTTTTCTGATTCTGGGTTAAGAACTTCCATCTGATTTTTACATAGCTTGTAAAACAATTAAACAGTACTGAAAAAGATACAACCTATTACTTCAGTTACAAGGTTCATTTAGTCACATACAATATTTGATTTCACTGTTGACTGATTAGCAAGTGGTAACAAGCAAAAGGCTGAATTGACAGAGTGATGAATTAAAACATAAGAAACATCACAATCATACATATACTGACCAGGAGCTGTCTCTTTTAACCAGATAAGTCTCAGGTGTAAGGTTATACGTAATAATTCATACCTTACAAAATAATCCCCATGCAAACATGATAATGCAAAAACACATTTCTGGCTGTCAAGAAAATTTCTGGCAAAATTAATCAACCATTCATCCATTCAGGCTCTTTGCATATCCTTTTGTCAAAGAGGGAATATTAAGAGATTTCTTTCCTCTTTCACATGCTCATTGCAATGGTTTGTAAAATCCATCAAGCCTGAGTTGATTTATTGAACTGTCTCTTAGCTCAGCAGTGTAACTATAGCAAATGAACTGGTAACTTCTTAAAAAACAGCAGTGATTCAATATCTGGTTTACTTGATTCCTTCTAACTTCAGACTAGCAATTTCTTAAAGGCACTGACTTGCATTATTTAGTAGTTCTATCTGCAATTTTACACCAGCACATTTTGTTTGTACTGCCCCACATTTATATTATATTTTGACATTTGACAAAGGCGTTTCTGAATTATAACTGATGTTAGACTCTACCTAAATCTTCACATCTTCACGGCAGTAAGTATGCTTCTACTGCTACTCAAAAGAGCTTTCAAATTTAAATACAGTACTGCTGTGTACTATTATGAGCCACCTCACTCATTAGGCTATGAATACTGAAAACTAATTACCCCCACCTATTTCTTTAATTACACAGACAACTTTACATGCATATTCAACTGTTTTTATATTTATCTATTCCCACCACTAGTAATGAGAATTGTTATAAAAAGTAGTTAAGGCACAAAAGACAGAGATATGCCAAGCCATTTGAAACACATGGATTTTATTGCTACGCATCGTCCATTGAACCCCATGAAGTACATTCATCACTCATCAGCTTTGCATTTTTCTTCATAAAGATATATGACCTTTGCCTATTAGATTTCATTAGCAGGGCACCATACAAGGCTCGTCTGCAGATGACAGGATAGAAAGCTAAACAACCTCGCCTGAAGGATTTGTGAGAACAAGCCCATCTTCAATCTTTGTCCCTGGGAGGCACTTCTAACACCTGCCAACCACAGCACTATCATCAGAAAAACATTTAGAGATTTATCTTCAGGCTGGTGATTATAAGAGATAATTTGTTTGGAGTATGGATAAAGTTGGTCTAGCATAAACAAACTACAAGCTCAAATTATACAACAAACCTCATTAACTATTGATTTAACCACTGCAAATCCATGAACAAATGTTGTATCAAAATCTTAATTCTTCATGAAAATATAATCAAAAAAGAAACCAAGCAAAATGCCAAGCCAGGATGGCAGGCTATTCTTAGTGCACTTTTAATGTTTGCAGTTTAAACTAGAAATGGAGACTTGCTTTGTCATAACATCAGCAACACTATACTACTGCCATTTACCCTTAACATGGAGTTTTGTCTGGCAAGAAGTGCTAGATCTTTTAAGCTGCTGCCACTATAGAGGGATGAAACAGTGTTTTCTCTCCTGCTTTCAGGAACATTTCTTTTGTTTGAGACAAGAAGATTAGAGGCACCATTAAAAATACTTTTAACAGCAAGAAGCTAGAAGTATTATAAATGGATGCCAGCATAGGCAGACAGTCTGAAAAATTATATATTCACTGACACCTTCTATATTACAGGTATCACACATATCCTATGTTCCATAACAGGAAATAACTTTTCCCTAATCTTTGAAAATTATTTTAACTCAAGCTAAAAATAAAACCTCAGTCTTCAGCCAACAGTATATTTAGAAATAACACAGCTGCCTTAATCCTGAAGTCTATTTTTGAGGGCGAAAGGTTGGGATTTTTTTCCTTCTTTTCTAATGCAATGGCATTCAGGCCTGTCCCCTCTTTGGTAATAGACAGAAGAAATGCTGCCAGACTTCCTGTTACAATCCAAACAGAAGAGCCAGAAAATGTTTCCACCTGATGTTGGTGGAATATGGCCTAGGAGAATTCCATTGCACTTTCTCTGACAGCAACACAATTCCTTAATACCTGTATCCTGAGAGCTCATTTGTGTATAGAAGGTAGAAGGAAACCTGCAGTACCTCCTACACTCCAGCATTCTAAACAAATCATTCAGTGTGACTTGCATTTAATAACGTAATATCAAAATTTTTAACACTATAATTACTGTAGAAACAGCAAAAATCTTTTGGAAGGAGCTCAATAACTTCCAGGTAAAACATTCTAAAGGAGAAGAATTGTGAAAATATTTTCATGGGATGACATCTCTCATTACTAATTGCTTCTGGATGGGAATGGTATTTAATGTGAAATTCTTAGTTTATCAATAAAAAACCAAAGGCAAAATGACAAAATCTGCTGGGGAAGATAGTCATAACACCTGAGTGTTCCTCACACAGCAACATAGCCATTCAAAGTTATGTGGCAAGTTTAGCTTTTTCTTTTACTTTTTAATCTTTTTTTTTCCCTGTTAGATTTACTTTGCTAATTTATGTATTCAACTCACAATGTCACTTCAGGAATAAACCATAGTAGTTATTTAATTATTAAAGCCATTTCACTCCATATATATAGACAAGAAAATGATGTTGTAAGATAATTGATAGAAAATTAAAAATAATCAGCTGGTAATAAAAGAGCCATTTGTGCATGATTCTGTTCTATCACTTCAAGTACATCCTTAGTTGCTAATATGTCAATTTTGGATTGTTTCACTGAATCTCAGTAGTTGGTGAAGTTCTTCATCTAGTTACATCTGCCTTTCTAAAGCAGCTGTTTGATTCCTTACAATCTTTTGACTGCAAATCATTTTTCTCAAAAAATTTACTTCCATTCATGCCCTTGACTTCAGAATACTATTTTCTCCTACAAGCTTTCCTCCTCCAGGGCCGAAAATTCTTGACTTACATAATTTTTACTTTTTCTATTACTTGTCATGAACACTCTTGTTCCCACTTTCAACTTCTCATTCTCCTTCCTATTACCCCAAATCTCTCTAAATGCAAAATACAGTTTCACACTGAGGCACAACACTCTCTAATAGTACTTCAGTCTTTTTTATACTTTTATCCTTTGGTCCACAACAAACGTTCTCTTTCAGCACAATAGATCCACGTTTTTGAAAAACCCTATTCTAAACAGGTTTTCTTCCTATGGGAAAATACAAACAGCAGTTATTACCTTTAGATGTTCAATTTGCAAGCCTGAACAAATAGACCAATTCAGAATTCCATAAACCAGAAGTTAATGGAAATCATCTCACTGACTTCAGAGGATTTGGCCAGTAATCTACACATAAGAATTCTCCCAATCACGTACAATAGGCAGATGATATTCATGGTATTGCTTAGGCACTCAAGTTTAGCAAAAGGCCCTTCCAGGAGGTAAAAGTTCCCTGCTGAGCACGTTAGTATTTCAGAAATGCATTTTCAATTATTTTGATTAAATAATTTTTGCACTGTATGCTAAATCACTGGCACTTTGGCTGACCACCTACAGTGCCTTGTCAATATGGAGCAACTGTTTGGAATACAATTAAAGACAAAAGAGAATTTATTTTCTATTCATTCAGTTTCTCTCTCTGATGTGGGAAGCTGAACATTTTCCTCCAAAACACATAAACAAAAAAGAATCAAGGTATTACCAAAGCAACTGACTTTAGTCTCACCTGCAGTGAGACTGAACTAGGAACTAGAAATTGCACAGAGATGGTCAAATGCTGTACACTGAACTTTGCCACCAAAAGAAAATCTCAAACAAATAAGAGTAACAGTTTCTTTTAATTCGTTTAAGTTTCCTATGGATTATTCTAATAAGCACTTAGAGTTATGCAAACAAAATGCCTTTAGCAACTCGTTTGTTAAACAGTCAGTTCCTTCAGAAGAGAGAACAGGAGTCATTACCAACACAAGCAAAAACAGGATAAAACAAAGTTCTTTGTAGATGCCTGCCAGGGGACTCACACTTGGTTACATCAGGCTGAAGTTAGCTGTGGCACCCTTCTTTCTGTTTTACAGTAACTAAGAGAGCAGCTTTACCACTGCGATGGTTCAGTTTCCTGAGAATCAAATAAAAGCTTTCTCTAAGGCTGCTTTTCGACCTACAGGACCAAGTTGTCGAGCATACACGCTCTCTTCAGGTTGTATGCTTCAGAAAGTTGTTCTCTGCTCTCTCACTAGACAAATAAAAGTGGAAAATGAAATGCAAAGCAAAACAGTACCCTAAAATCAATCTGAAGTTAACCACTCTGAGATGTAAGACTGCTTTGGTGATACTGGCACATAAATGCAATTAAACAACTACCCAAAAGAACTGGAATATCTTTCATATTGTTCTAGTTTTACTTAGTACTTACACGAAATATTCAACGTATAAAAAAAATTATGACTAGGAGTATGTCAAAAAGGAAAAAGGTTTTTTTGCTACGAACAATAACACAGGGGTTTTGTTGGGGTCAGTAAACAAAAATGTGCATTAAGATTTAACATTACAGGAAAAGTGGCATGCAAAATCATTTTTTTCCAATACATTCAGCAGCCAGGTCAATTAGTTTCCATAATCTTCAGCTATATCAGTACAGTCCCTGCAGCACAACACGATTCTCAAATGGGCTTTATCAACTTACTGGCAATTACACTATGTTCACTAGTGAATCCAGCTAGCCCAACCGGCTCTGCTCACACCATTACAGCCTTCTTCCATGAACTTAAAACTTGAGCCAAGCCTAAACACATGCTTACTCTCTGCTTCATGGTTGCAGTCATTCATTGTGACCAAAGCATCTTTCTAACACAGTAAGAAACAGGTACTTCTCAGCAACTTCAAAGCAAAATTTCACCCAAATAAGCAAGCAGCCCATTTACTAGACTTTGTACTGTTTCCCATTTACTTCACTGACACCTGTGGCTAATTTAAGGCTTCAAAATTAAGGTTTAATGAAATTTTTTGTCATGTTGAATTTGCCTGGACATTGAAGGAAATGAAGTACAAATAGGGTGGTCAAGCTGTAATATACTTTATGTAAAATGTGCTTAAAAGGTATTCAAAAGGTATTCTTACTGAATTCAGGGATTTCTTACTGAAGTAATCCATGGAAGTAAAACACAAATCTTATTAATTAGGCTACATCCAAGGCTTTCTATCCTACTGGCTCATTTTTAGAATTCTCTCACTTCAAACTCTGTGAAATTGATGTCTTTTAATTCAGAGCCTAATTTATTTTCTGAAAATATTGTTAAAAACATTAGCATGTAAATGAGAAACCCAGGCTCCAAGTAGCAAGTCTTCTTTCAAAACACTTAAAAATCTGTATGGAATGACACAAGGGCTTTACCTCTGCTACACTGTGCTTTGAAAGACCATCTATTGCTGAGTGCTAGAGAGAGGCATATAGTGGAATGCATAATATATTATCAGAACCATGTAGTAGATGCTAAGTAGTAAAGAAAAGGCTCTTTAAACATGCACATTAAATAGTGCATCTACTACATTAATCTACTTTTAGCCTCTTGCACCTCTGTTAAGAATAAACAGCAGTAACACAGACCTACAGCCCCTTCAGTGAATATACTTGTATCATAATCCTCAACAAAGACATAACTTTAAACATCTAAATTGCAAGACACAATGGTCCAGAGCTAAAATAGCATAAAAGGCACTGACTTACCTCTCTTTACAGAGAACCACAAGCCCTGTTTTTCCTCCCTCAAACAAAAAGAACTGACTATAGTTCTGCTGTACTCTTCAGCAGAACATTCTAACATGTAATGTGTGGTTTAGCTTCATGCTCTACATTCATCAGGAAGAAGAGGGGGAGTGATGAGAGGAAACAGTACAAGACACAGAATTCTTTGCCAGCTCTTTTAGCAAACAGCTGCTTACAGGTATTAGGGAAAACAGGATATGATAAAAAAATTGAGAGCAGATATAAGGAAAGGAACAAAAAGAGAGTACCCATAAATTTGCCACGAGTTCATACCAGAAAAATACTTACAGAGAATTCTCTGTTATGTAGATTTCATTGACTACAACATTAAAAAAAATACAAGACAGAGGAAGAAATAGGAAACTAAGTATGTACAGTAACAAGTATTATGTCATCTGAGTATAAGCATTACCAACAAAGGGAGCAGACAGGAAGTCTTGATAAGAAGACGTTTAAATCTGATTTAGTATTTCTTTTTCACCCACCAGATGGTGCCCTTGCAGCATCCATGAACAAGCTAAGCAAATCTCTGTCTAGACATAGACAGGTCATGCCATGTGTTCTCATACCTGGTTCTGAAGGGACAGTTTAGCTGTATCATTGATATTTGAACTGTTCTTAAAAATACGAGACTTCTCAGATAGTTCTTGGCATACATATTTTTCAAAATCTCATTAGAAGTCTGACTAATTTTAGTAGCAGCATGATATACATGCCATACCTACCCCTATGGCAGCTGGTATCCGCTGTGGTATATGGATGTCTGAGCAGAATGACAGTTTGGCATCAATTAGGAGAGCACACAAACTCTTAGGAAACACTGGAGATTTATTTTGTTGCCTGAAACATGGTTTCTAACCTGGAAATACTTCATCTCTGCAGAGATGTGTATTTCTCCCACAGTGATGGAGAAAGCTTCACAGCTGTTCAGGTTAATGTGCTCCTGTTTCTCTGCTGACATTTAAACCCAAGGATACACAGCATTCTTGGAAACTTGATTGGCACACGGAAGTAAAATGTGTATTCAGTGTTAATCTCCTAGTCTATTACTACTGTCTTTCATAATCTACATGTATTTTACAAAATTCTTTAGTAAGAAAGGCTGTCAGAGCAAATGATGCATCAAATTCAAACAGGCCATCAAGATTGCTAATGGATTTTAATAGCAGCTATTACAGCATAATGGTATTTTCCCAACAGCTGTTTGTTTATAAAATTTTCAGTTTACAAGACCTTTATGTCCAATCCCAGGAGACATCTGTCAAATCATTTATAATCACTTGGTTCAACCTACATGTAAATGCTATCATGTTTGCACTGGGTGTGATTGTGTATGTGTAGAAGACATGGGCAACTACGACAGCAACTAAAATGCTGGGGAACTTTGGAAACTGTGTACCTTTTGACTTTAGCAGTAAATTATTAGGTGTTTTATATGTTTTTTTCTTCCCACTCTCGAACAGCTCATTGCAACTAAAGAAGAGCCTATTTTATGTCCCAAACTGACATATGATTATTTGTTTTGTTCCATGGAGCTACTGCTGTTAAAGATTTCAAAACATGGCACATAACTGGGCATAGCTGCAGCAACTGGCCAGCAGACAATTGCTCAATGTGGCCTGCAGAAGTGTGGAGAAGCATTAGAGGAAAAACATCTTGCAGGCTTACAAAGTTAGATCTGATCTGCAAAACCTACCAGACACAAAACCCAAAACAGCATGACTAAGGTTTTTTCCCAGATTTGTGATGGTTTTTCCCAGTCTGGTTGTTTGTTTGTTTGGGGGTGTTTTTTGGAGTATTTTAGTGTATGAACAAGTGTTCTCTGATATCTACTAGACAAAACCAGGAAGAAATAGGAAACTAGGACCCTGGCATGCTTTTTCCATTGAGCCACATCCAGAGCTGAACTGTGTGAAATGAGTGGGATTTTTTAAAATTACTCAGAAGATAACTAGTAATGGGAGCTAATTATGAAGTGAGGCAAGAGAAATTGATAAATTTATTGAGTGAGATTTTTTTGATGTAGCACACTTAGAAATGGCTGCTTGTCCAGCTCTCTTCCTGATTCTCAAGTTGTCTATATAAATTTCTGAATAACAGTTAATGCTGAAATCTGGATAAATGCCTCTTAATATATGTACTAATTGGGTACCTTTTTTCTAGAAACATCTAGACCCAAATAATTTTGCTTCAACAGTGTTAGCAAATACCCTACTAACAACAAACAATGGAGAATTTTTGAGGCTATAGGACAAGAAAAACCACACACTTCACCTTAAACAATGCCCTCTTTAGACAGCAGATGGCTCTAATTTTCCACAAAAGAAGGCTATGACTAAAATTTTCAGTCAGGACTCTCATTTCTATCATACAGGAATAGGGGAGTTATTATGCAGTAAGAATGATATGGATAAACAAGTTGTTAAGTGGGTACTGTTTGTGAGCAGCGTTAGGTAGCCACCTTACAAACCAGCAGTCTTCATACAATAAGTATTGTCCCGGGTAATTAGCTTATAGTAAATGTTAATTACAGCAGGCTCTGTAGATTCAGATTCTACCTCCATGCTTGCTAATCTCTGTAGTCTGATATGCACTTAAACATCTCAAGCAATCAGGAAAATTACTAAAAGAAGAATCGGTTTTTTTTTTCCTTGGAATGCCTTGACATTTATGTACTTTACATGGAGATGCACCACCTTTTCCACCTAGTCATTTCAAAGCCATACCATGACTTACCATTACCAGTCGGTTTACTCTGATTTTTCACATCCATTCTGCACAGCAGAGTTATAAGCAGTAATTTTCATGGCAGAAGAAGAATCAGAAAGTTTTTAAAAAACAATTTTTCTCCTAAGACCCATGGTCTAAGGTGTCCCTTCATGTCTGCCAAGAGAGTTATAGTCAGATCTATGGACATGCAGCTGATATGAGGAAAGCAATTAGAAAATACAATCTACAAACTGAAAAAAAAGTACTTTCTATCACTAAATCAATACTATAGAAGAGCTGGGCTTAACAGAAAACCAATGAGATTAGAATGTAAAACCCATAACTGATATTTATAAACTAGCTGGCCAGAACTGTAGGGGACAATAAAAGCAGTTTTTTCAGATACACTAATGGCAATACGCAATGTAAAAATAACATTGTCCTACTGCAGGACAAGGATGGTTATCTCACAAACAGGGACTTGGATCCTGAAACTGTGAGGGACCTGTTGCTCCAGCTAGACCCCTATAAATCTGTGTGTCCTGATGGGATTCATCCAATACTTCTCAAAGAGCTGCTGTCATTGCAAAGCCTCTCTCAATGATTTTTGGTCATTGAGTGTTGGGAACCCAGACAGGTCCCAGCTGACTGGAAGCTGATTTTCAAGAAGACCAAGAAGGAGGACCCTGGAAAATACAGGCCTGTCAGTCTCACTTCACTGACAGGTAAAGTTATGGAGAAGATTATTCTGGGGGTATTAAAAAACACCTGAAGGACAGTCTTTAGTCACAGCCAGCATGGCTTCATGAGAGAAGCTACTTCATCAAACTTGGATTTCCTTTCATAACAAGGTAACACACCCAGCTGATCAAGGGAAGCCAGCTGATGTGATCTTTCTGGATTTCAGTAAATCTTCCAACAATGTCTCTCACAGGATCCTTCTGGACAAAGTGTGCAACCCAAAGCTGGATAAACACATCATGGGATGGGTGAGCAACTGGCTCATGGGTCAGGTACAAGAGGTTACAGAAAATGGGGTGACATCAGACTGGGGATCTGTCATTGGTGGGGCTCTGCAGGGCTCCGTCATCACCCCTGTGTTCTTCAGCATTTTTATAAATTACTTGGATGCAGGACTGGAAGAATACTCAGCAAGTTCCCAGAAAACAAAAAACTGTTAGGACCTGCTGACTCCCTCAAAGGCAGGGAGGCCCTGCAAAGAGACCTTGACAAATCAGGGGTCTGGACAAACACAAACCATATGAAGTTCAACAAGAGAAACTGCTAGATTCAGCACCAGGGGTGGGGCAGCCTTGGATGTATGGACAGACTGGGAAATGAGATGCTGGAAAGCAGTGCCATGGAAAGGGACCTGGGGGTCCTGGTCAGTGACAAGTTGAACATGAGCCAGCAGTGCCCTGACAGCCAGGAGGGCTGACCCTGTCCTGGGGTGCATCAGGCACAGCATCACCAGCCAGGCAAGGGAGGGGATTGTCCCACTCTGCTCTGAGCTGGGGCAGCCTCACCTCAAGTGCTGGGGGCTGGTTTGGGTGCCACAATACTTAGATGGATATAAAGCTATTGGAGAGCATCAAAAGAAGGGTAACAAGGATGGTGAAGGGCCTTGAGGTGAAGCTGTATGAGGAGTGGCTGAGGTCACTTGGTCTGTTCAGCCTAGAGGAGACTGAGGACAGACCTCACTGCCCTTACAACCTCCTCGTGTGAAGAAGAGGAGGGGCAGGCACTGATCTCTTCCCTGTGCTGACCCGTGACAGGACCCAAGGGAATGGCCTGGAGTTGTCTCCGTTGGAAAGTTTACACTGAATATTAGGAAAAGGTTCTTCCCCCTGAGGGTGGCTGGGCACTGCAACAGCTCCCCAGGGCAGTGGTCACAGCACCAGCCGGACACAGTTCAAGAAGCATTCAGAAAATGCTCTCAGGCACAAGGTGTGACTCTTGGGGATGTCCTGTGCAGGGTCAGGAGTTGGACCCACTGATCCTTGTGGGTACCTTCCAACTCTGCATATTCTGTGATTCTGTGATAATAAATAGATGCATCGCCTAAAGTCTGACTCTGATTACTGAAAACTTACAGGCATCATACCAGAAAGAGACTTTTTTGATGGGATAGTTACTTGCTGAGAACAAGAAGTGATATCTTGGAGAGGTCTATGCATAAAAACCTAAGGAAAAAATACTGATTCAAAATGGTATTTTTTGCTGTTTGTATGGTAACCCTCCTACATCATATGGTGACCACATGCCTATGAATATGACACTGAATATCTTTGATTTTCACTGAGAAATACACAAATACATGGAAGAAATATTACTTACCTGCTAGTTCTGGAACCCAAGAAACTATTTGGATTTGAGCTTCTTTGGTCACAGCATTATTTTATTTTACTGGATGGCATAAAAATGAACATTGTTGTAACTTGTCTGAAAAGTGCACATTGTATGTGCAGGCACCTTCATCTTGGTATGACATAAGCTTCCCAATGTCTTAATTTTTCTTTGTGTCATCTACGATTTTTTCCAGAAGGTCTATTCAAGTACTTTGCAATAAATGAGACATATTCTGAGATGGTCTCTGCACTAGCAAGTTAGCAGAGACTATAGAGTCTTCCAGCCTACTTGTCTTGGGCTGTCATGACACCACAGTGACTGGTGAATTTTCCACCTTTAGTCAAAAGGAAATGTCAAGTGAAGCAAAAAATATGACAAAGAAAGCTTAAGAAATCTAAAGAAAGGGTGTGATAGGAGATGAAAGACCAGCTCTCTCCATA
Source organism: Acrocephalus scirpaceus scirpaceus (assembly GCA_910950805.1). Classification (NCBI taxonomy): domain Eukaryota; kingdom Metazoa; phylum Chordata; class Aves; order Passeriformes; family Sylviidae; genus Acrocephalus; species Acrocephalus scirpaceus. The sequence goes on from OU383776.1 coordinate 31,167,093, forward strand.
AAGCCTTCTTTCAAATTCTAACAGCTTTTCAAAGTGAGAAACTGAAAGAACAGTAATTAAAGAAAACACCTAAAAGTTAGTAAAGGCAACATTCAGACTTGAGGTGTCTACTTTTGTTTACTGATAGAACTGCCTGTGGAAAAAGCTAGGTAATTAGATATAAATACAACTTGTCAGTTATTAAATACTTTCTTTATAGTGTTTTCCTCACAAATTTAGAATAAATTAGTAGCTACACTCTCAGTTCTGGCAGAGCCATGCTAAACACAGTATGTGCATTTGTCTTTGTAACAAGTATTCTGGTTGATGTACTTCACCAAGTGTTACGTTCACACAATTTTGGTTTTAAGGTACAGCCATGCTCTGACACAACCACAGCAGAAATCAAGCACTGCCTGCAAGAGAAACTGTGTTGCAACCTATTTTTGGATTATATAATACTCAGCCATCTCAATTATTCCAAGAAGTTAGAAGACTTTTTCTTTTAGTTTAAATTGCAATTTTGAAGAACTCTGAGAACTTAATTCCTGCTACTGTTACATGCTTTCCATATGATCTCAAATGTATCCTGCATTCTCCAACCCCTGTACCATGCTGACCTAAGGAAATGTCAGTTGAATAATAAAACGAAGAGATTCTAAAGAGAAATTGAAGATATAAAGTATCTGAGAGATGACTACTCAAAAGCAATTTTCAGCTCTTCAATATGTATAACTCATCAGCTTACTCTCTGAATAGTTTTCTTTACAATAAATAAAGGGAAGGGAGAGGGAGTCCATGCTCTTTAGAATTTTCCTTGCATGTTCCTCGTATTTTTGCTGTTGACCAGAACAGTATACTATATACATATAGGAATGCTATCTCTTCCATATAGATTACCTTATTCTTCTGTAACAGTGCATTATGTTTCCTCGTACTACTGAACAAATATTGCATTTCTTGCTGACACTGATGAGTGAAATAAGAATTACATGGATCAGATCTCATAGATGAGAAGATTAAGCAAATACTGGTGTGGTTTTTTGCTCAAGTAATACATGATCTGTCAAGATTCATGATGATCCATAAGAACAACATTTCAAAGAACTTGCATGAAAATTGCGTATTATGTGATACTCCTCCACAGTTTGTATGTCATTCATATATATCTACTCCAAATGTTTTGCCTCAATAGAAAAGAATTTGTCTATTCCACAGTGGACAATATATGTAAAGTAAAATGTAACACAAAATTTCTAAGAATGCCAAACAGATGCAAAGCTGGAGCAGAAAAACGTAATGTATTGCTTGCTATGGCCACGATAAACCAGAAGCCTTTAAAAGGAACAGACAACTTCAACATTTCTTAACACAAACCAAATATATATCCCTGTGGCCACCAACAAGTAAGCTAGCACATATTTCCGTGCCTTAGATTTCTGCTAAATCCTCCTCAGTTATTTTTACTGATCAAATAATGCACTATTTATTCGATTATTAGAAACTACTCCTAAGCTGTTCATAGAACTGTCTAATGAGTAGGAGGTAATCTACCTCTGCTTTCATCAAGTTTCGCTATTTAATTTTATTGATACTAGGCATTATTTTAAGAGGGACACAAGGACAGGTAACTAACAATCCTGATAACACTCAATCCTCATCTTCATGGAACTTATAAATGCTGAGTAAACATTTTTTACATTTATCTCTCAAACAAGTCTTTGTCCTGTGTTCTCACCAAAAAATGCCCTCTTTTATGTATCAATAGATTTACAACAGCTAACAACTGCCTGTCCACTTACTCAGTCAGATTCTGATTTCAAATGAATCTCAGAAGATGAGAAAAGATGGCTTCAAATGAGTTAATATAAGTAACTGGAGACAATTTACATTGGAGAAATACTAATACCAATGCACTAAGAGATACCAATCTATCTAACCAAACATCTTTTCAGATAGAGTAAGTTTCCATGTCTTTCACGCTTTTTATTCTATATTATTTGAAGAACTCTTACTATTGATTTACTTCACATATATTAATGGAGAAAATGTTTCTAGAGCAAGATACTTCACCAACGAATGAAAACAATGTATAGAATCCTAATAAATACCGTTATGTCTGAAATGAATTATCTCAGTAGTGACTTGGGCTCAGATTTATTGTACAGTTCATCAATTTCTCAGCATGCTGGATAATGAATGTTTCATTTACATTGCTAATTGTCAAGCCATGGTTCCTTCAACCTTTAACCCTTATGCCTTATCACATTATCACCATATGTCAATATAATTGCATTCAACATCCAAAGCAACTAACTTTTTCATGAGGTCAAGAGATTCTCTTTTTTAAAGCTTTACGAGGGAGAAATCTTTAAAACTACCAAGAAAACCAGTAGTATATAGACAGTGGGAAGCTAAGGCAATTTTTTCTTCAGGAAAACTGCTTCCATCTTCTGACCCAAAGTAAGTTCTTTTCTGTTAAAATCACCATTTGCCCACTGTAACTAAATCATGCATGGTTCTGTGAAAAGCTTCACCTTTACTGTCTGTAATTACAAAATACTATTAACTAAGTCCTAATATGAAGTATCTTCTGTATCTGCCTGTGCCTTTTTAATCTGTGGAATTGTGCAGGTATTTCCACTTCTTGATCTTCATTCTGCATTGTCCCAAAAATTAAAGTATGTTCCTGTAGGAACCATTCAAGATGCTGTCTTAGGCTGTGTCTCTGTTATAAAAGCATTGCCACTCATTGCTTATATTTATACTTTCCGTCAGTGGAAATTAGGCTGTATCTCACCTCTAGCATAGGTTAACTCACTCTGCACTTGAAAATTCCTTTCTTTCTGTTGACTTCCACCACAAATACTTCTTTCATCCCTGAAACCTGCATTGTCAATTGCAAAGTTTAGGCCAAACCATACACAGAATAAGCTGTTCCAGAAAAAGATTTTACTGCTGAGTGTAACTGAATCAGTTTTACAGCTTGTATATGGTTAAACTTAAGAGAGAAATGTGCTCCTGGTTGGTAAATTACATCAGCACGGACTCTAGCGTTTCTCCATTTCTTTGGGACAAGAAACTTTGGCAAGGTACCTTCTTGAAACAGTTCTGAAGTACAGAAAGTTAGAAATTTATTTCTCAATATTTGAGTCAGAAATGCACTCTCACAGACAGAGTTAAGTAAACTGCATTAGAATAACAAAAATGGGTAACAAAGATGAAAGAGAGTAAGGCTAATTAATCTTTCATGAAGCAAAACTTTCACATTACATGGCAGATAGCACATATGTCTCAGATGTATCTGGTGTATATGTACATACAGACATAAATGGATGGCACACTTTTATATGGCATGCAGTGCCACACATCAGTGCCCCATCTCTGATAAAAATACCATGGCATAATCTTGAAGCCCACAAGTTGGTGGAAGCTTCAAGCTGGTTTATATCACACTTACACTGTTTTATGTCTTTGTGGTCTGTACCATAGCAGCTCTCTCCCCTCTTCTGCCATGATTTCATATCTCTTCTTTGACTCTTGGACTGTACTTTCTGACCAAACACCAAATCCATGAAGGCTCCCTTCTATCAGTTACTTTTATCCCTGACTTCAGGAACCTTGGTTGAGTCTATGCCAAGAGCACTACAAAATAATAACTGCATTTGAAAATTTTAAAGTATGACAAAATTGCAGACATGAACACTCAGTACATCTTGAAGTTCATATACCACTCCCTTGCAACTTGCATCTATTAGAAAAGGAAGTTTTAGCACATACTGTTGTTAGCATGACCCTCTTCCCAAACTGTAGATAATCCCTTTTCAAATCACCTGCAGTATCCACCCAGTAAACATCCATTTATTAGTGTTCAACTCATGATGTTCCTGGATGTCATAGAAAAGGACTGTTTCTGCTCCCTGCTAGCTTGGACAAGACATAACCTTCTTATTTACCTATACATAAAACATAAGAAATGCCTGGAATCAGAACCATAAACCCCCTTTGAATTAGATTAAGACCAGAAATGTATGTTTTCTTCAAAGTGTTTCAATCCATTAAATATATGTAAAAACATTCTAAAAAATCAAATTCCATGTTACCACTGAGAAATGAATATTCCCTCATGGACACCAGCTGAGACACAACGTAAGTATTTCATTCCCAAATATGAGGAAGTATATGAGTAGTATATGCCAAACAGTGTGTTACTGGGAGATTTAAGCATGTGGTTATTCATTTCTAGCTGCTTCAGTGAGGTCAAACTTTGTTCTTATGTTAACAGGTAACATCACATTTTGTGAAGGATAGTGACATCAAGCACGGGTCATCACTGACAGTGCAGAGAACCATTTGAAAACATGCTTGTTTTCCTAGTCTATAATGTGGATTAAAAAAAAAATAGCCAAATTCTATGTAACTTTAAATGTGTTCAGAATGTGAGTTCATGATGACTGAGTATACAGTACATGAAGGATCACTCATCACTTTATTTACTTTAACGTGCCAACTACTTCCAGTTGACATGAGAAACTAAATTAACATTTTTCTAAAATGGTTTAAGGCATAAAATCCAGAGTCCTGAATAGCCTGAATACCAGTGGCTCCTGACTTCAGCTATCTGATATTTGTAGAAATTTAAATGCATAAGTAGTGAAATGACTACTTTCAGGGTTCTGTTCACCTGGGTATCTTTAAAATCTTACTTTGAGTTCTACAGTTACATTGCTAGTACCCCAAGTCCACAGTGAGAGAGGCTGAGGCTTGGCTTCTGAGTAAATATTGTTTATACTACAAAACAAAATTCCATTACCTCAGAGGATCTGTGGAACTGACTGAAACACTATAAACAATTAAGCTAATGATATACATGATATACACGAAGGAAGAATTCATACTAGATGATAAAACAACCAATACTTTCTATTTATTCAGCTGTCAGTATTTAGAGACTGGTTTGCGGAGAAGACCAACAAGACTTAGCACACTAGAGTAGTACAAAATACCCCAAAACAGACAAAAATCAAAACTGGTCATTCCAATCAACTCCTATCCATAAGATGGAATAAGGGGAAATCAAACATAACTGCACATACTAATATACAAGCCAAATATGCAACCTGTAGTGACCATGCTAAGACAAATGTTTAGCTGAATCCAATGAAAGTGGTTTTCATTTATTTGAACTAAATACCTCCAGATGCTGCATACTGAGTATTTTCTCTTGAAGACATAGAAAAAAATGTTGCCTAAAGGAAATTGTATCAGGATTGTTCAATGTTCAATGCACTTTCTTGTAAATCAGAATCCTGAACAGTTCTGAATTATCATAGAATCAAGAATAATCTGGGTTGGAAAGGACTCTTCAGATCATCTAGTTCCAACCTGAGTAGGAACTGGAATTCCTGCCACGGTCAGGAACACATTTCACAAGATCAGGTTGCTCAGAGCCCCATCCAAACTGGCCTTGAACACTTCCAGAGATGGGACATCCCTGACTTCTTTGGGCAACCTGTTCCAGTGCCTCATCATCTTCAAAGGAAAGAATTTCTTTGTAGCATCTAACCTAAACCTACTCTCTTCTGGCTTGAAGCCACTTCCCCTTGTCCTATCACTACATGCTCTTGTAAATGGTCTCTCCATCTTTTTTCTAAGCTCTCTTAGGTACTGGAAGGCTGCAATTGGGTGACCCCAAAGCTTTCTCTTCTCCAGGATGAACAATCCCAATTGTCTCAACCTCTCCTCACAGGAGAGCTGCTCCATTCCCCTGATCATCTTATTAACTCTCCTCTGGACTCTCTCCAGCAGTTCCATGTCCTTCCTGTGCTGGAGCCTCAGAGCTGGATGCAGCACTGCAGGTGGGGTCTCAGCAGAGCAGAGCAGAGCAGAGCAGAGCAGAGCAGAGCAGAGCAGAGCAGAGCAGAGCAGAGCAGCAGAATCCCCTCCCCAGCCCTGCTGCCCACACTGCTTTGGATGCAGCCCAGGACACGTTTGGCTTTCTGGGCTGGGAGTGCCCATGGCTGGGTCATGTCCAGCCTCTCATCCCCCAGGATCCCCAACTCCTTCTCAGCTGAATCTATATCTGGAATATGCAGGTTTCTGGCTGGAACAGAGAGCATCCAGGCAGAAAGGAAAGCATAGATATTACCATTGTCTAATAGAGAGCAGGATGTAAACCACTGCTTTTTGAAGGCATTTCCTTTTGTAGCTATTTCATGTTTGAAATTACAATATGAAGTGCATAATGGCAGCCATTTCTATTATTCATAAAAATGCATCCATCTATGCTACGGATTCTTTTGCTCAGATATGCCTGCTCCTAAATGTAAAACAGATATTTTGGGGATATTTTTTAATATAGCAATGCAAACCCACCTGTGGGAAAAAACTTTCTTTGGGCTGGAAGCACTGATTAAAAGAGTGGTCACTTGAGTTGCTGATACATACAAGAAAACTACAGTGGACCAAGCTTTAAGGAGTCCTGGAAGGACTGTAATGGCAGTGAAGACCCTAGAGAGGAAGACAACCCACAAAGAGAAAAAAAGCATATACACAGTACTAAGAGAAAGTACTAGGACTCATTGAAGATGGGAAGTTTTCAGAATATTGATGCTACGGATTTCAATGGCTGTGGTTGAGGGAAAAAAAGTTATTTATTTTTGATTTATTTTATGCCTCTTTCTGTGCCTGATCCAAATCCTAGAAATGGCCCAGAAGATGAACACATTCATTTAGTTGGTGATCCTCTTGCAGAGGCCCAGAAAAAGCTAAAGCACCCCATAACCACAGCAAAAAAGGTGATGTTTTCCACCAACTGCCCTTCATGGAGAAAGCACAGCCCTGGGGCAGCTGACAGCATGCCAGACCAGAGCGAGAAAGGTATAATTTACACGCTGCCACGCAAACTCCAGTAAATCAACCTCATGGCAAGGAAAGCTTTTCAGCTTTTCAGTCTTCACAAACTCCCACGAGAGTGGAAATACACACATACTCAGCTATGTGCCACAACTATACGGGCAGAACCTGAAAAAGCTGATTTTAGTTAAAAAAAAAGAAAAGGAATGAAGGGAGAATATGAATATTTTCATTGCCTTTTTTTTCCTGTTCACTCACTATGTGTTTACCATAAATTAGACCTGCTGAGAGTGTAATGCTGAGCAACCCATATGGCAAATACTCAACAGAGAGATGTGAAAGGAAAATTACTTTTTTGTTTCTGAATTATATCTAGCCCCTTTATTTAGAAAGTCTTCTTTAATAGCAAATGCTCAGAAGCAACTCAGATAACACTTTTTATATTAGAAAAGGTAAAGTGACCTTTTAGTCCAAAACAGTATATTTTCAGAAGAATATGATTCAGTATGTGATGAAATAAGACAAAAAAAATACACCTAAATCAGTGTTCAGTTAAGATTTTGCATTCTAAAACACAGTTATAGAGGTTCTTGGTTGTAAAGTTGCCATTTATTCAAACTCATCCTCAAATCCTTCTTCCATTGAAACTATCTACAACTAGTCTAAGTCCATGGTGTTCAAACAACTGTAGAGCTGACCTAACAATTTCCATTTGAGGTACAAAATTAATCTATTCCAACTTTTTTCCTTACTAGACTGACAAATACTGATGATGAAACAAGCATGCACAGAGGGCTGTCATCCATGAAACCTAAAAAACAGTCAAGTTCTGAGTGTGGAATCCAGGCACAGATTGCTGACCAGATCTCTCTGGCAATCTTGCAGTGGGGAAAATAAAGAAGAATGGACTGAAGATGATTCCTGGACCTTGTTTACTCTTATCTTTCCTTTTTCTGCAAGTCTAGGTCTTCCCTTCCTTCCTTGCCCTCCACCCCCAGTAAAGGATGAAGAGAGAATCTATACAATTTCTCTGAAAATGTGACTAAGGCAACAACAGTAGCAAGATGGGAAGGATAAAATGCAGCCAAGTCACAATATATCTAGCAGTGACATTTGTCCTCCTGTAGAAAGTGCCAGAATTGGTAACAGATACCAACTGATACATTTTGTTCATAAAGGTAGCTTCCAGGGAAGGCGAAATTTTTTCCAAGGGCTTTAGTTGTTCATGCAAAGGAGGAAGAAAAATTGTCTGGCAATGAAGAATTTTTCAAGTTCTCTGTTTCATTTTATTACCAATGCGATAATTCCATTTGACCTGAGCCACAGAACAAAGCAGCCTATATTCAGACATATTAGCTCTTTCTCACAGAACTGAGAGACATCCTCCCACAACATGAAAAGGTTGTATACGTGCCTCAATTCTCCAGAGCTGTAATGCAAAAACTGTGATTTTTCATATATGGGGGAGATAAAATAAACAGTTGCTACTGTTGTGCTCTGGCATAAACTTCTGGCCTCAATAGGTATCAGCCTAAATGGTGTTTATATATTCTGTTTAAGAATCCTGGAAGGCAGACATCCAACAGGCATAAGAAATTCTGACACATGCGAGCTACATGATAACAGCTGAATAAAGTACCCTATTCTGCTTGTGTCTTGCCGGGTTTTTTTTGGTTTTTTTTGGGTTCTTTGTTTTTTTTTTTTGGTGGGTTTTTTTTTAGTCTAAACAGTAATGAAAACTCTCTGGCTTTGTACAAAATCCCAAAGATTATGCTACCATGAGAAATGAAAATCTTTCCATACCTGAATTTTCAGTCAAAGGATGACTTTTCTTATTAACCACAAATCACAAGTAAGTAGAAGGCTATAAAACTCAAAATACTGAGACTTATTCTTCTGACAAAGTAATTAAAAAAAAAAAAAAAACAGTCAGGAAAACAACAAATGTAGACCTTCCTAGACTTTTTTTTTTTTTTTTTTGTAATTAATAAACTATACTAAGCAACTTTGGTTAAAGATATTGCTTCATTTCAGAACTGCAGCTATTTCAGGACTAAAAATGGTATGTTCATGCACAGCATTTCTTATGGAGAAATTATAAAGGTCTTTATCATGAAAGAAATGCAAGATTACCCTGAAGGAATTTTCATTTTACACTTGATAAAGTCTATATGGAAAAAGAAAAAATGGTAAAAAAGTATGATGTTGTAGTACTCACAACATATACAGGAGTATATGTATATAGGAGTATATAGGAGTTCTGAGTATTGGTTTTTCTGGCTCAAAGAGCCTGCAGGTTAGACTTAATGTATTCATTTAAATACACAAAGTATTTAACGTACCCAAACAACTTAGCTACAGAGTTGCAGAAGAAATTATATTTTTTTGGGAATACCATTCATGCAGCAGCTTTATGATGAAAACTACATTTCAGTGGAGACACATAGAAGCTATGAATAATTCCGAATACAAAAGTGGTGACCTTTCTGTGAAAATGGTATCTGTCTCCTAGAAAGAGAGAAAGGAAAATTGCCATCCTCGGTATAATCAGTTTTTTTAGATAATCTGAATTTGAAAACTCAAATAAAGGCTGAAGGCTTTCAACCTAAATGATTTTGTAATTTTTTAAATCTCTGTATTATAAATAAAATATATTAAAATTCATATAAAATTAAATAAAGCCTGAAGTTTCCAGTTAGACTGTTTTGTCTTGACTTCAGGTCCTGAGAGTGTACCCAGTTACAGTCAAAAAATGCATCTTTCCCATGATCATCTAAACAGAGAACATATGTGCATCGTAAAAACCTTTCAGTGCACTTGATCTAGCTAATTCAAAATTAGGAAATGTTCCTATATCCTAAAATACCCAATAGTTTCAAGACTGGGCTTCTGATTTGGAGTAGAAGGTACAAAATCCAGTAGTGTATGAAAAAAACATAGGCTATTGTAATGTTTCAAGTGTTAAGCATTCCTTTACATTAGAGTGGAGAAGATGTTTTAGGACATGCTTTGCCAAATAGAACAAAAGTAGTATTTCAAGACATATCGGACAAACTTCATGGGATTTCTGCATCAAAATATCACTATTCTAAATAAATACTACATGATTTTAAAACTGGAGGGATTTTAAATTTTTTTAATTAAAAGCACAAAAGAGTGACAAAGCAGTCACCAAACAGAATATTTGTTTCTAAATGCACTGTATCTCTCTTCACATCCTGTCGACAGAATTGCTGGCTTCTGCAGTACTGTAACACTAACACTAGCAAACTCATAATGTATTTTTACTTATAGCTAGAGTTACACTATAATGTTAGATCAACAGTTCAACATTTTAATTCCTTTCCCACACACTAGTAAAGAAAAAACAAAAACTAAATAGTAAAAAATATAATTTCTGTAATATTCCTACTGTTATCTCTAACTATTAACAATTCCTACATTCTTAGCATTATAGCCAGATCTTAAAATGTTAAATGTTCATGCTAGATTTTACACTGATTTTTTTTTTAAGTGCATTGAATTTCATAGAAACAACTCTTTATGCTGAACGTTTCTCAAAACAGCACCTCCCGCTGTCAATGTCTATGCCCCATAAGCAGCTAAGCTGAGTGCTACTGACAAGAACTAGAAGAGTATACAAATGATAAATTAATCAGCTTTGTAGAAGTCAGAAATACAGGCCAACAATGATACGGTGGATTATACGATTTTACTTAGCTGAAAAATAGTGCATATTTTACAGCTGTATTTCATAAAGAAACTATCTTGATTTATTTAAACAAATTTCATAAATGATACAAAAGAAAACAGTTTATCTTTTTGAGCAACATACTGGTGAGCACAAGCACATTTTTACTGTAATGTTAGTAGACTGTTTATGCACATTCCTTTAGTAATTCTCATAGTTATTTTACTTTGTTTATTAACTTTTAAACCAAGGCTGAACTAAACCATCAAAGGCAAAATCCTGAATGATAGCTTGGACCAAGTAAGATCAGATGTCACACTAATTATAACCAATGACATCTATTCAATTTATTCAGATACTGAAATAAAAATGAAATCCTAAAAACACACCACTGCACACCTGAAACCATTGTTTACCTTGTTGTCCTAGGTTACAATGTAAAATTGTGCCCAAGGTTTGTATTCTATCCCCATGAGCCGTTGGAGCCAGGGTGGGGCAGTGTTTCCCTTATCTTCTGTTAATGAGCCTAACAATGCCTTGCCACATGACTCATAGATAACGTCCTCCGGGAGTTATCTCTGTTTAATGGGCCATCAAGGACCCACTGCATGACTCATAGAATGAGATCATCCCCATTGGGAGATGCTCCACCCAGGGGGAGGTGCCAAGCATTCCCACCTGGATAAATCCAGGGTATGGGATAGCACAGGCAGCTTTTATCCACTGGACTCCCAGAGGAGACAAGAGCTGCCAGACGTTTGTACAGGAATCACTGCTTCGACAAGACCATCTCATCTGGACTGCCACTACCACCCTAACGGGGTGTCAGGTTGTATTCTGACTCTGTCAGTGGTTTTTTTTTTTTGTACTATTACTTTTATTTTACTTTCTTTTATCTCTTTTCTTTTCCTCTTATTAAATTGTGTTTCTGACTTGGAGTCTTTCACTGGTTTTGCTTTCAAACCAGCACACTTGTGCATTTTTTAAGTGATACTACAAGTACAAAAAATTCTGATGCTTCTGGCTTACTATCGGTAGCGACGGTACTACAGAATAAAATAATCAAATACATATTGCAAAAATGACAGTTGAATAAATCAGTACATGCTGAGTTGGGAAGATTCGTAAATATAACGGTCTTAGCCAGTTTTACAAGTTTATATTTTTCTCAAATTTCAAGAAACCAAGGTAACATCCTACGTGACTTCATGCAAAAGCATCTCACTGAGTGGGGGAACTTCAGCTCGTATCACTCCCACATCATCTTCTGAAAGGGCTCTGACATGAAATCTCTAAGTAATTCTGATAATCACTGTAAAAATAATTATCATTTTTGGTTATTTTTGCTGCCATTTTATTTCAGATACTTAATTATGAGGAAGCACTCTTTTGAATCCTAGAATAACAGGTTAGAAGAGATCTTAAGGATGACCTAGTCCAAACTTTTTTGACAAAAGCACTCTAGATAAGGTAGTCCGCACCCTGCCCAGATGCACTTTAAAGTGCCTAATGTTGAGGAATACATCACTTCTCTGGGGATTATTCCAACGACTGATTGTTATAATTGTGAAAACCTTTCCTCCTGTGCCTGATAAGAAACTCTCCAGGAGTAACTTGTACACATTATTCTTCATTTATTCCATGTGACTCCTTGTAAAAATAGAGTCTCCGTCTTTTTTGTAGCCACTCTTTAAATACTAGAACCTGGTGTTAAGGTCTCACCTAAGCCTTCTCTTCTAACATGTCACGCTTCCTAGCCCTTTGATCATCTCTGTGGCCCTTTTTACCATCCTCTCCAGCCTGTCCATATCTTTTTTGTATAGACCAAAACTGACAACAGTATTCCAGGTGTGGCCTAACAAATGCTGACAAGAATGGGATTATCTCTGCTGCTGATGCCCAACATCTCACTGGGCTGCTTTGCTGCAGCATCACATTGCTCACTCATACTGAGCTTGTTGCTCACTACAGCTCCCAGCTCCCTTTCCATGGAGCTGCCCCCAGCCTGTGCTGCACTTGTGGATTTTTTTTTCCCAGGTGTAAGACCTTACACTTGTCCTTGCTGAATTTCAAAAGGTTCTTCTTTGCCCACTCTTCCAACCTACAGGGTTTTCCTGCAGGATGGCTCTCCCTTCCAAAGTGTTCACTTGATTTTAAATGCTCTGGATGACCACTTATGAAGACATGAAACAGCATTGGGCCCAACACCAATCCCTGGGGAACCCCATCGTGCCAGGTTGCCAGCTGGAAAAGGAACCATTTACCCCCACTTTGGGTGCTGCCTGTGGGTCAGTTCCCCAGCCACTGCACAGGCAGCTTGTGCAGACTGTTATGCAATAACTTCACCAGGAGGCTGTGGGAGATCATAGAGAAAACCTTGGAGAAACGTCCATGGCTTGCCCCACATCAACCAAGCAGGTTACTTTGCCACAGAAGGCAATCAGGTTTCTCAAGCGCAATTTGGCCTTGGTGAACCCGTGCTGGTATTTCCCAATGACCTGGTTCATTCGACTTGCAATGAATCCTCCCAGAAGGATTTATGTCATAACTTTTCCAAGGCCTGTAACTTCCTGGGTCCTCTTTTAAGCCCTTCTTGTAGATGAAGGTGGCATTAGCCTTCCTTCAGTCTTCTGGGTTGTCTCCTGATCACCACAACTTCTCAAGGATTATGGAGAACAGCCTCACAATGACCCCAGCCAGCTCTCCAATACTCTTGAGTGGATACTGTAAGATCCTATGAATTTGCAGGAGCCAAGTTCCTGTAATAGCCCACACAGCAATTTTTCCTTCACTGACAGTGAATCTGTTTGCATCAACATGGACTTTTGCCCCCAGCGTCTGGGGCCCAACTGTGCTGGTGACAACAGAGGTCAAAGAAGTATTGAGAACTGCCTCTTCAGTGCTGTTGGTGACTAATTCACCTCTCCCATTTAACACCGGGCTAGTAGCTTCCTCCTGCTTGTTTGTTGTTTATATACTCGAAAGACCCCTTTCTTGTCGTTTCTGACATCTCTTGCCAATTTCAGTTCTTTGAGTCTTTGCTTTTCTAACAGTATCTCATGCCCTGGCAACGTTCTTGTGGTTTTCAACAGATTTGTAATTCCTTTCCCATCTTTGGCATGCTTCTCTTTTTGCCCTGAACAGACTCAGAAGCTCACAGTTAAACCAAGAGGGTTTCATGTTCCACCTACTTCCCTTCCCTTTGAAGAGGATGAACTGGTTTTGTGCTTTCATGAGAGCAATTTTGATAAACACACAGCAGTCACTAGCTCCTTTATTTTCTGTGAAAGTTTCCCTTTCAACTGAGCTCTGAGCAAGCTGAAGCTTGCTCTTCTAAAATCTAAAACCTCTGCCTTAGTACTTACCTTCAGAGTGCAGACAGACCCCAAACTCCACAATATTGCTTGGAGATGACCCTTTTAACCTTGACCCAGAGGCATTTGATAGGGCTTCTACAGTCACTGTAGTTGACTTCTATCTATACATATGAGGTTCTCCTTAACTTAAAGTGCAAGTTCCCCTCCTCTTCTTCCCTAACTCTGTTTACAAAACAGCCTATAGCCATCCATTATATTCTTCCAGTCATGGGAGTTGTCCTATCATGTTTCAATTACTCCTATGATGGGTGTTGAGTTCCTAGAGTTTATTCTCCAGGCTCTGTACATTTGTGTAAATACACATGAGGTGCCAGGTCATGTTCTCATATTGGGAGGCCGCTGAGGAACAGTTGTCACTGCTCTGATTGGCCTGGCTTATTTCCCAGTTGGCTGGATTGGCAGCCAATTAAAACAACCACTTAAACGGTTCTCCTCACCAGGTTCCTTTCATATCTTTAGCGAAAATCACTACAGAGAATTCTCTCTAACCTCTCCACACCTTGGATTGTACTCATTACAGCTAGGGTACTTTGACTGACCTGAGCCATCAACTGGACAGCTACTGTCCCCCCAAAGATGGCAGTCTGATGTTTAAGCAGGAATATGGTATTTACATTAATGCACGTATGGCTGCATTACTCAGTTACATGAGGTTCTGGCCTTAGCCTCCTAATACTTCTGAAAAAGCAAATGAAAGTATGTTTAAGCTTTATGTACTATATACGTTATAAATTTTCCTAAGGCAGATATCACACACTGACATTGTAAGACCTTAATTAAGGTTGATTTATTTACAAATGGTATGTTTTCAACTCTCAGAAATGATGTATTTAATGTTTTATTTTTAAACACAATTAAAAAATAATATATAAATATATACATACTGCAAATGTAATACAGATAACAAATTCATTTAAGCCCATTTATGCACATTAGTGACACACCATGTGGCAGAAAGACTAGGACTACAAGAAGACCCCGTGGCGATTTATTTTATATTAAATCCCTAATGGCCTCTTCTCATCTTTGCAAAAATATGCACAAAAGTCCAGACTATGCAGCCATTGAAATGAATGGTTATTTATTTGCTAAACAAGAACCCTATGTTTAATGTTCCTTAGACATAAGGTAGTCTGCAAAAGTCGCATTCCTACAGCTCTATACATCATTTATTTTACATACCCTAACTTCTTCTCACAACAGGCATCAGAAAAATACTTTTGAACCGTATTGCTATTGTAAGTTGCTGAGAATTTTTGTTTCCAATTCCATTACTGGAAGATTAAATGTTAACATGTTTTCTTGGGATTTGCTTCTTGTTTTGCTCATGGACCAATCTGCCATTTAAAATACGTTTATATTTATACTGACAGAAAAAAGTTCCCGAATACACAATATATATACATAATTATAGACAGAAAACAGAAGTTCAAATCTTCAAAGACACATTGTAATCTCACTTATCTGGGTGTAATGGTCTACTGCCACTTTAAGTTCCTCTGAAACATAAAGCTACAAAGGGGGAAGTTGTTACAAGAGACAGAACATCCTATTGGTACCATCCCCAACTCATTTGAACTATGGAGGCTACCTAAGTACAGTCAAGCTTCCTGTGGCAGCATGAACTTGCAGGTCACTTTCTTGAAGAAACAACACTGGTGACAGCAGCCTCCATTGAGGCTCTGACACATTCTCTAAGCCTTTAAAAGTGGCATACAACCTGGAAACTGTCCTTATGAAGTATGGAGATGCCATGGCCAAAGGCATGAACCTCAAAAGACCTTCAGAACATACTCCCTTGTCTGTCAGTTAGTAGCAGAAAATCATAGAACTTGTTTTTAACTGACTGACCACTTCCTCGGGTGGTAGTTGTTTTTCCATAATCGTAAGTTCTGTGAGTAGTTAAGAATAAATTTTCATGGCCCAACGGATAAAAGTCCAAGAAGCATATTATTAATCTATGTTAAAATGAGCCACTTCAACTGAACATTCATGAAACCTGGATTGTTCTCCCCACACTTAAAAAAGCAGAGACCAGAGTTTGCTTTACAACAGAAGTACCCATCTCTCAAGAAGAAAATTACTTTCCCAGAAAGTAAAATTGAGAAGACATTTCTCATTTCCAAGAGAATTCCAGCAGAGAAGCAGCAAAAGATACTCTAAGGGTATAACAAAATATAACAGAAATTAACTGTAACACGTGCATTGAATTTTGCTACAATATCTTACTAGTAATCATTATTATGACTTGGAGAAACTGTCCAGCAAAGGCAACAAAAAAACCAGTGATCTGAGCCATGTCTCTTATTTTGTCTTTCTCTTCAAAAATAACGTTGTTATGTATGTAAAATTCAAGCAGCATACACTCTGACAAGCCAGTCACACAGGTCTGATTTCAATTTACAGCTTTAATGCCACCTAAATCCAGGACGACCAGATCCAAAGGTGGTTATCTCAAGCAATACAAAGCTGCATACGGACTCTTAGAGAAACCTAGACACATTCACACAAAATGCTCTATAGAAAGCACTTTAATGGAACATACTTTTGCATATTTGTCAATTATTAAGAGAAAAAAGTGACCTTGTGATACTTCTGAAGAAGCAAAACCACAAACACACTAGAGATTCAATACCCGTTGCCAAGCCTGTTCTTCATGTTTCCTTAATATTTAATCAGGTAACATCTGTGGAGCACTTTGAGGATGAGTACAAACTACCATTATTTTTGCTGAGAAAATCATGAATTCATTAAAGTTTGTTATTCTGAGTTCATAACAGAATTCTAAACTGAATAGACAGGTCTGGCCAGTTTTGTCATTAATTTTCTTGTATGTATTGTGCTTCTGACACTGGGTAAAGTAACTACATGGGATCTCTATTGCTAATAAAATTGAATAAAAAACAATCTTTTGCTGGCCAAGCACCAAAAATGAGGGTGTTTGGGAAACATTTCACCAAAGAGCAGTAATGCAGCAAATGCAAAATTCATCTCCATCCCAATAACTTTGCAAACATTATACCTAGAAAAAAAAAGAAGTTATACCCTTGAAAAGTTAGTCCTTTCTGGCACAGACTATTCACAGCAGAACAGTAGACAGCAAAAAGCAAAGGAAGGTCCCTGTGACTTCTAGAAAGAAATCCCATCAGAAATACTAGTAAAAAAATTACTTAACAGACTGGGACTAAAAGTCATCTAACGTCAATAAAATCTGTTCAGTTTGTTCTTAGAGGCAAACGAATCTCCTCTTCCCTCCACAATGACCACTAGCTATGTAAGAAAAACAATTATGAAACACTTAACTGCTTGACCAGCAGACCTTAATGTCTCTTGGCCAAGGTAAGTCAGCATCACACATTATACACTTCACTGAAAAAAGGTTGAAAATTTGCCTACTTTAAGAACTAAGAACATCTACTCTTGACAAAGTCAAACTGTGAGATCCAGCCAAAAGGAAGACAAGTTCTGAGTTACAATTAATTTGAGCATATAGAGTTGCAAAGATGAGGTCAGACAGATTTACTGGGAGCTTAGACCTGTGGAGTCTGTATTCTACATAGGTTTGTTTTCTACATAGTTACTAAATATGATTTAATGCAAAATGAACAAAAAGAAAATGCAATGCTAAAGCTAGTTCTTAATTAGCTCCTAGCTCTGCCCATTATTAACTGAAACTGACAAAATAAAAGAAAGATTTAAAACAAAAAGAAGACAAGGATTTCATTAAGAACTCTACAAAATCCCATTTTCTCTTCTGCGGATTTATCCTAAAATACTCTTTTTTTTTACTCCGAAACCCCTTTCTGCTCAGCCTCAGAGAAATTTTTAGGATCAAAATATTGTTCATAAAGCAGTGCTGTTTTGGTGGTAAAGATTACTTAATATTGAAACAACTAATTGAAAACTAATAGATTTGACTTCATTTCTTGAAGCTTTGCTATGCATTTTGTTTTGTATCTTTTACTATGCAAGCAGAAATCTGTGGATAATTATTAGCTGGATTGTAACAAAAATTTCTTCAACCACAGAAGCCTTTTATTTTTTGCAAAATGCATCACAAGACACATACTGTAAGAGATCTCTTAGGACATACAAGGTAAGTCAAGAGATTTTTTTTTTTAGTAGCAATTGATGTAAAAAAAGTTTTGATTTAGTGCTAAAGTAGATGAAAATTTCTTCTACATTTCAAATACTTTTATATAGTAAATGAAATATGCAAATGAAGAGACTGAAAATTACAAATATATACTATATAAAGATGTTTTTTTAATTGATATTTTCTTCAGACCACTTAGGTTCTATTACTAATCAATATGCCAGTATGCAAACTTCAATCAGAAATAATAGTGACATGTCATACTTGTTCACTGATCTAACTATTCATATTTTTGAACATTTTTTCCATAATATCCAGCAACATATTATAACTCTTCTTCAGATCAAGGCAGAAAGCTCACACCTTCAATTCACCCAAAGGTTCCAATCTGTTTATGCCACTGTTTTTAACACACCATGGTACAATCTAAAGGGAGGGAATAATCATAATATCATAATAATTTAAGTCAGATAATAAATAGCTACTGCTTCTCTCAAAGTTAATTAAATCACTGAAAATTCTGCTCATACTGAAAAAAAACTGAGAAAATAACTTGTTCACAACCTGTTTTAAAGATTTCCACACACAATTTCTGCATGCAATAAAGTTGTTAAATATGTTCTAGGTTTCCTCTTACCTCCAGTGTCATGTACACAGTGCTAATTGCTATTTTGATTTCTCCATCTGAAATCTCCTTGAGATCCTTGAGCATAACCTCCTCAATATTCACACCTGTTTAAGAAACAAATTTCCATATATACAATTATTATCTACAGCTGACAGATGCATCAACATAAATTAAAAACACAGCTTTGACCTTAATGCTGAACCTTCTTCCTGTATTGCACATCATCATATGAAAATATTAAAATTAACATCGATATTTTAATGCTTCATGTTTCTAGAGGAAACAAGTTTTTGAAAAAAGGAAGAGATATAACTAACAACAAGTATGAAGAATTAAGTCTCCTGGAACATCTGTCTTCCTGTGTGAAAACTTAATTTTTTAAGTGAATGTACTTCCAGCTGATGAAAAATGTATAGCTAGAAAATTTCTCTGGTTTAATATGAAATCACAAGTATAAAATTACTTCTGAAATAAGTAACATATTGAAAAGCACCTATGGACTACAGTGTTTATGGTGGTACTATGGTGTTTATGAAATATTCAAAAGCAGGGCACTTAAGATAATTTGTAAACACAGTCATTAAACCTTTCTGAGCTTCTTCACAAATTGATACCACCAACAGATTTTTCTAAGGTACATCAAATCATTCATGAACTAGGTATATGTTTACGTACCACAGAAACATTATCATCTGAAACACTGGCATAAACCAAGATTTGCAACCTGACATATTGGTATGTTTAAGCACAATGTATTGAAAATCCAGGTAGCCAGGTTTCCCTCATTGGACATGTTTGTCTAAAATGCTGTAAAGATTCTCAAAACAAATACATATTATGTAGAGGAATATAACTGCATCACATGACTGCAACACAGACATAACAGCCAAATGTCTGTGTAACGAATGCTGCAAGCCACCTATCTCACTGCAAGGCAACAACTAAGAAGTCCACCAACCTTTAAGGCATAGCAGTTTAACATCCACCATGTGTTTGCATAAATGACTTTCAAGAGGGAAACAAATACCAACCTGAGTCAAAGAAATTAATCCTTTCTTTATTGTTCCTGTACAGAGTCCAGCTACCACAGTCAATCTAATGATGAACATTTACACATCTGTAATTTAAAAAATTTTGTGTATAACCTATAGACTTTTTGGGGGGCTGCAACCTATTGTGCCTCAAATAACAAATTAATTAATTAATTTAATTAATTAACAAATTAATAAATCATTATTTCTGCCAGAAACTGAGGATTTTTTTGGCTGAATTGTCCTAATATTGTCTCAAATAACAGATAAATACGGTGAAATACTCAGCAGAGGTTACATCCTTCAAGGGCCTCCTGAAACTCAGCAGCATCCTACTGAGAGAAATGTTACATGCAATATATGCATATGTCATATGAATATATGCTAATTATGTACCTTGTGATACACAGAAAACAGAAGCTATAAGCAAAAAAAAACCCAAACCAAAGTGCATGACAGTGCCCTCCTCATGCCTCATGTGACATATTCAAATTACTGGCAGCCAGTACCATGCAGACTAAACCCACTACATATACTTGTCCAAGTTTTGCAATTGATATTACGGAAAACTTCGTGACAAACAGTACTAAACCATTTTCCGTGGCAACTGTAAGAAGTAAGAACTGACTTCAATAAAAGCCAGTTTCACTGCTGCTTTTCAATCTTAGACTGCATACAGTTCATTCCTGAACTATGATTATTTGAGTGGAGGAAGTTAAGGGAATTCATGTGAACATTTACAGACTTGAACTAAATTTCCTTGTAATATCACTGAAAGAAAAGGCAAAGGAAGCAGCACCTCAAATTCTGTCCTTATCTATCACAGATAGGGCAGCTATCTCAGGCTGATGGTCTGAATTTCAATGACTACTTTCTGCATATGGGCAGATAGAGAATAAAAGAAGACTCTCAGTCTGCATGGACCCTGCGCTTACCTGATATATCTAACAGAGAAATATCCCTAGGAATTTAATACTCACTCTTTGGTAAGAACTTGGCAGCAAATGCCAGTAAAAAAATCTAAGAGTTATTGCAACAATCTTCTTCAGGCTTTCACACCATCTCTTCAAAAGCCTGAAACAAAATTCTGGGTTCAAACATTGCCTCTTTAGATCACTCAGTATTTCTATTTGGTATTTCTAACATAAGAATGGAAAAGAATTGCAACTTTCCTGCTGCTTCCTTAATCTGAGTCTGATGTCAAATTCACTTCACCTGTACACAGCCCTCAATTAATCTGGGTCATAAAACAAAGTCTATTTCTACACCACAAAGGCAATTGCATGGGCTGACACATTTTATATGTCTATGTGAACCAACATAAATTCTTGATAAGCATACCTGTAAAAGCAATATATAAAATAAACTGTTAAGTTTATCTGTAAAAACAATACAAGATCATTTATGGGCTAAGTAGCTCCTCAAAAGAAATCACAATTCCATGATTTAGAATGTGTGCAACTTAATATACAACATTTAACTGTCAATGAAGATAACATGCTGCATCTATTTTCACCACACACAATAAAACATATTCTGATACAGTTACACGAATTTTTAACATATCTGAAAAACGGAAGGAAGTTGCACTACCTTGGGCATTAAACTGAGTCTCCTGGAGAACAGAGATAATTTCCTCTCGTGGGGGAAGATCTGGAAACTTTTTCTCCAAAACTGACAGTACTTTCTCCTGCTGCTCTGTCATTCTGTCAGCTTCCAATGACATGCACTTGAAGAGAATGCTCCCTGAAACATTGAAGGACAAAAAAATCAATGTCTCCTGTAAAGACTAAAGACCAAAGAGGTACTACAGAAACAAGAAGTTTTACTGTATTGCTTCCCAAGCCCGTTCCTTCTTGGAGGTTGTTTCCATGGAGAGTTCACTGAATTCACACCGAAACATCCTCCTAACATGAAGCTCCGAAATCAGAACTGGCTGCCTCTTACAGCTAGCTGGCTGGCCCCAGCACTGCCTTGGTGTGCAGCATGCTTCTGTACACTAACATGGCTGTGCAGCACAGCCAGCAGCAGCTGATGGCACACCAGCCTATATCTCCTCTCTCCAGGCATTAGACTAAGTGCTGGTGTGTTTTGAAACATAAATCCACACTGTCCACCTTCCCTCTACAGATGTGTCAGTGAACTCCTACAATCAGCATAAGGAAGAAATACTTTACTGTGAGGATGGTGAACAACCAGACCAGGCTGCCCAGAGAATATGAGGATGCCCCATCCTTGGAAGTGTTCAAGGCCAGGCTGGACCAGGCTCTGAGCAACCTGGACTAGTGAAAAGTGTCCCTGGTTCATGGCAGTAGTGTTTGAACTCATGATCCTCAAGTCATTGGTCACTGTGGTGTAACTGACTCTGGCTAATTCTTGTCAACGGAGACACCAAAAAAACACCAATTCAGACAATCAAAATTTTAAAATTTAAGAGAAACATAACCCAGTAAATAACTTCATGGTGATTGGAATTGTCTTACAATACAGAAGTGAGAGTGATGTCTTTTGAGACAACTATGTGCTGCATATTAAGTCACCCCTTTCTTTCCCTGAAAACTGGAATTCCATTTATCAATATACCCAAAAACAGTGTTTGCTTCCAATCACTCACAGTAAATTGAGGATAATAAAATTTTATACTGCAGCCTTGAAATTATTACTCCACTGTAAACAAGAATTTCAAACAAGTGTATGATTTCATTACATTATGCTGGGTCAATGAGCAATGGAGTACAGTAAGGACAATATATGAGTAAGATAGTCACTGCAAAACAAAGTGCTTAGGCTTTAGCACAGAGCAAAAGAGAGTAAATGAAAAACCCTGACAGTGCCACCCTCAACTTCACCAGATGAGCTAGGATCCAAACATCTGCTATATATTCATTTTCCTTTTCTCCTACATCCTCATCACATGACATAACAAATAACATTTCTTCAAAATTCACAAACCACTTGCAACAAAAAATAATTGTGCCATGCCTTATAAGTAAACACACCCTTATTAAATAAATCCTGTGTGGATGAAATAATAAATAATGGCTAACAAGTCAAAAGCTGCTTCCCATCAGATACCAATTTCTGGAATTAAATACAAATATATGAAGTTCCATTCTGTGTTTCTGCCAACAGATATTGTAACTGCCAATATTCTTTTAATTCGCAGCAGCTCTTTATGTCAGTCTTTCAATCACTTTAAGACAATGCTCCTGCTCTGTTTGATACCATTAAAAATACTCAGTAAGTACAGACTGCATGAAAATCATATACTCTGATCCAGATTCATATTTCTAAATCTAGGTACATAACATAACAAGCAGTTTTCAGACTTCTACAGGTAAATAACTGATATATAAAGTACCCAGATATCTATACCCGTTATCAAGGCCTGGTTTTCAGACCCCCTAAGAGGACGAAAGTTTCTCAACCAGCAGCCTCCATGATAATTCATCTAAAAATATCCCTTGTTGTTCAACTCCACAGCAAATAACAGTGTTTGTGCTACATATATACTCTTGAGATATATTCTTTAGCTTGGAAACAGAGGTGAGCAGAATGAGTGAGACACCCCACAACACGCTTTCAGTCAGCACAGAGCTGCATCTGGACAAATGCCAGCTCAGGGACCAGGCTGCAGGAAGTATTTTAGCAACAGCAATTTTCTGCTTTTTTTCTTCCTCCAGAAACAGAAAGGGAAATTGCTCATGCACATACAAAGGAAATGGAGACTCCAGCAGAAACTGCTGGATCTACAATGTGTGCTCAAAATCATCACACCTACTGGAGGGAGGTTGCAGCATAACCTGTAAAGCCCTCAAGCAGTATTAGGATGAATTAGGTAGTCTGTCCATCAGCACAGAACCTCAGATACACAATGCATGAAACTATAGGAAGCTGTGTGTTCTTCAGGGAATGGAATATTTGGGTAAGAGAAAAGAAGAGGAAACACTAATAAGAACACATGGAAAAATGCAGAACAAGAGGTGTGAGTTGTATATCCACCCAAGCTCAGCAAGTTGGAAGTCAACATGACATAACCTTCACTCACAATAGGCAGACACCTTAGAAAGGTTTTTAAAAGGCTCTGGTTTTGTCACTAGTCACACCAATACTGCAGTGCTTGCAACTGATAACTTTTGTACTAGGATGAAAGCCAGAAAGGGTTCACTCTCAAATTACTAGGGTGTCAGCAAGCCTTAAGATGAACATTTACTTGTCCTTTAACACTATGATCATTTTTCAAAACTGTTCCCATCACCAGGAAAGAAAGGCACACCTCTTCTCCCCCAGGCATCCTCAGCATTCCTGTGGGGTTAAGATTCCTGGTAGTTTAGAAAAAAGAGCTCACTTAAGTTACTTTTGCTTGACTAAAGGTCAGTAGTCCATTTAGTCATGTGCCATCTTATAAATAACTGCTGTAAAAGCAATACATGGTCTCAAAAATCTCCTGCAGATTTTACTGAGTGTTGGTGCGACTCCCCCAGGGTTTCTGAAAGCATAATGATGGCTGCTGTCTGCTTAAAAGTAGAGGAAAAAATATATAATAGGAAATACAAGATTCAATATTATTTCTTGTGTACATCACACTTTACTACATTATTTTTTCTGAAGAGGTCACTAGAAAATAGGCTAAGGCTCTTAGAAAAATGTGCATTTCATTCTTGTTTTGCAAAGCAGTTTGGAAGCGAAGCATTAGTTTTGCCAAAAGCAATTGCCGTGCATTAATATTAAACATGATCTAATGAAGGCAGAAGTCATTTTGGGAAAACATTAAGAACAGCACAAGCATCTCCTGAATTATAAGTTTATGGCTGAGAGAAACAGTACAATGAAAATATAGGCATTTCTCCTGTCAAGGTTTTGTTCCACAACCTGTAAAAATAAAGGACAGAGAAAAGGGGAAAACCAACAGTCCCTTATGGAAAGTATACTTCAACATTCCTCATGGACCCCACCCCCACCCAAAAAAACCCCAATTGCAAACCAGAATTGTTAATATATCCAAGTAAGCAATCTTTATTGTACTTAACAGGAAATGCAATGAAGCTGGAATAAAACCTAACTGGAGAAAAGAGAGGAGGAGCACTGCCTCCAAAAAAAACCCTGCTTCTATATATTAAAAAGAAGTGTCAGCCCAAGTAAGTGCAATGTTTAGTGCAGGTCAACATGATCCTTTCTTCCTGGCACATATATTAAGGATGCATCAATGCAGAAGCATGTGAATCATCTGATTAATGTACAAGACAGAACAAAAAAAAAAAAATACTGGCATAATTCCCGAAGTCCTTAAAAGGGTATTTCTTAACATTTGTCTGGGTAGCTAGAATAACAAACTAATCTTCTCTACTGAAAGTCAGACTGCCCCAACAGGGTATGAAAAGACTTCAAATATGCAGCTCATCACTAGCAAAAGCAGATTCACATTAAAAAAATTGCTGACACTTGCTGGAAATCTGTCTATATTTACATGTTGTGGTTTGCACCTTGTGGCATCCTTCAAGGCCTTATACAAATAAACATAAGGAGGCATTTTTGAGAGAGCCTTGACCCAAGATACCTGACAGAGAGTGCTTGGAATAACCATCATTGCCAGCTGGCTGCAACAGAGAATGTAATGATTCAGCAGTTTAATAGATCTTGAGTTTGGCAACAGTCCCCTCATAAACATCTCTCGGGAAATAAAATAATACAGGCCCAGGACTCTGGCAGGTTCTGTAATTGTTTGCTTCTGGCACAAATCCAGGGACAGCACAAGCTCTAACTTAAGCCAAATATGGCTGTACAACACTGATTTTCCAAGCAGGCTCTACTCAAAAGCCAAAGGGAAGAATTAGCTTATTTAATGTCTGATAAGGAGACAAAGATATCAGAAAAGCATTCACCTAAAAAACCTGATCTTTAAATATAAAAATGCCTAAATCAATAATGCTCAGTTTCACAGGAAATACCTTTCCTCTTGACTTTTTTTTTAAACATAGACAAGTAGGTAAAGTTTGCTCAAAGGTAACATTTATATATATAAACATCTGCCTTTTTATTAAAAATTAGAAATTGCTAACAGACTTTAAGAAAAAAGAAGTGGGGATAAAACAGCCACGCCTCCTCCCATGATACATGGTCCCTTTGTTCCCTATGATATATAGGTAAGGTGAATTTAGGAAGCTATACCTCATGATGAAAGACCATAATATATACAGAAAAACACAAAACCTAGACCTGGCAGGCTGTATTTAATCTTTTATTTTCAAACTGTTTTAGTTTGATCTGTCATTTACATACATTAGTATCTATGACTTCTTAATTTTTTTTAATTAATCTCATCAAAACTAGTGATGGGTTGACTGACTTTTCTAAATTTGTAATGAAAGGTTCTTAAGTACCAAAACCTTTTTCTGTTTAAAGAGATTGAGAGGACTTGCTGTATTACTTCACAATTTATCCATACAAGCTGCACTGCCAGGAGAAGTAGAAATGCATCAAGTCTCAAAAGCAGCTGTGTTTTGTTCCCTAAGCTTTGCCAGTAGCTTCTCATACCATGCAAAAGAAGGTATGCAGAGACTTTTTATCCACTAAGTTCCTCAAACATGCTCTACCAAATGTAATAATCAAAATGTAATTACTCATTGATAAAAAATCCCTTAAAATTAGCTACTATATTGTATACTATATTGGAAGCGCTATCTCTAATTTAAACACTAATAAAAGCATTTTATTTTAATTTGAATACAGATTAGAGGCACAGAACATGCTGACACATCCATATACAGTATTTGAACATGTCCTTCAACATTATTCAAACCTCTCCCTCTTGCCTCTCCATCAACAAACAAGTATTCTGATATTCCCCAAAAACAGTTTTTCTGTTCTGCCTCCAAAACCAATTATAATGCTTGGTCATTTGCTTAGATTCCTGGAGAGCTACTCAACAGAAATTTGGAGCTTACAAAAAATGTTTCATGGCAGGTTAACCAAAGCTTGTTAGCATGAAAAGATACCATAAGGGCAGGCTAAATCCTGTGTTACTGTTAACGCTTATTCTGTGGAATATTTTTTAAAAAAATAATCTTCGTGATTTCTTATAACATGTTTATTAGTTATCACAGCGATGAATATGATGATTTACCAAGACTGTAGTTGCTTCTGAAGTCTAAATGTAGACAAGTTTCCATAATCCTAATTAAACATGCCCACATTAACTTCTTAAAAGGACTTTTAGCAGTTTCATGTAATTAAAACTTAAAACCTATAAAATTCATTGAACATTAAATTCAGTAAGTAACTTAAAAGCAGTGACTGTTCTTTTTAATACCAGTTTGTTTCCAACTGGAAAGTTCTGCTGCAGCAAATAAACCAAGAAAATGAATACAAATTATGAACTTCCAAGACATAGCAGAAAATACTTCTGATTGTTGAAGCTCACTCCCACTTTGTACTCTAAGGGGCACACAGCACAAAAGAAAAGGAGAACACAATGAAGATTTGGTAACACTGTTTTTAAACAGCAAAAGTTGTGCACCACGCCATTAAAACATCATTCTATAAAAAAAGTACAACCATTGGGAGGGAGAAGCTTTAACTTGTAAATATTAGATTCCAATCCGTATTGTTGTCCACAATGCCCCTGGAATCAACGAACTGCACAGCTTTTCCAGCTACCCAGCTGGTATGTCGACAGCTTCATTTAATATTCTTGTCTAGTGATACAGCAAAGACCTCTCATGCCTGTTTTTAAATGCACATTTTTAATATTCAATATAATGTTACTCTTTAACAAACTCTTTACTCCCTGCTTCTTTTATGAAGCTTCCTGTGGTCTTTAAAGGGATTGTTAACCAAAGAATGGATCACACTCTTTCTGCATGAGCAAATTCAGAAACACTCCATTAAACTTTTCAGTATTTAATAAAAAGAGTAATCTCTCACCTCTGAGGAGATAAGCCAGTTGCTGAGTGATTAACTCTGGTGCCTTTTGAAGAATCTCTTTTACGACTAAAGAGGAAGAACAGGCTTGTAACTCCAGGCTCCTGTCACACTGCTCATCTGGATTGATGACTTTGACAACAGCTGATTCCAAACTTTCATCCTCACTATCAAGCAAATTTAGAAGTTATACATATATTTCTCTTCATAGCTGCTTAGACAACTCAGTAAAAAAAGTCCAACGTATTTTTTTAAATTCTGAACTACAACAGCATTGTTATAGCTACCTGAAGTCTCCTATAAAGCCAAAGGATGTCACAGAGGTCCTAAACCCCTGATTTTTTAAATTAAGTGTTCAGAGTTCTTTTACTGCTTGATACCTCACTAAGTACGACATATCCCTCATCAAAATCTTTGAAAAACTATGGAACAAAGTATTTCTACATATGCTGAAAACAGCCTTCTTTATATAGAGGAGATTTAGGACCTTCCCAACAGAATATTCTGAAAACTTATTTTTCATTTAGATACTTTATGTTTCTGTTTACAATAGCAGTAACCAAACTGATTTTAATAGTAAAATACTAATTGTAATTCTTTATAAGGAAGAAACACAGGAAGTGACAATAATAAACAAAAAGCAGATCTTACAGATAATTTTTACTCTGAGGAGGGAATGATGCACTGAGCTGATAGCACATAACACATCAACAGCTATGAGATTCACACATATTTCTCTCTTCAGATTTTCCCTACCTATAGTCTAATCTATAAACTTCTCAGAGTACAATGAGACCACAGCATGCTACTATCTTAAATGAAGTTCTAAGGACAATTGGAAGTAAACAGCATCTTTCACTCTGGGCAAGACAGGCAGACCATTATAAAGAGGCTCTTCATAAAAGATTAACAATGGCCTTATAAATAGTCCCTCTTAAGGATGAGTATAGGGACTGTGGTCTTCCAGAGATCAACTCTTGAGCCTTTTGAAAGGCTGTAGTTGGTAAGGACCACAACAATCCATCAGCCATCTTAACAGCACATATGGAAGTGTCTGGGCATCTGCAATTCAATATAAGATTCTCAAAGGAGAGCTAGCTAAGAAGCACGAAAAAAACTCTGATCACTTATCTAGTGGCCACAGGAAACTTCCAGATTATTTAACTAAATTAAAATATCTAATCTAAGATATGTGAAAACACAGGGTTCTAATAAGTGGAAGTTCCATTAAAAGTGATGCAAAGATGACCATTCACCTCGTTACATTTATTGAACATAATGGGAGACAAAATACATTTTAGTTTCCTTCTTTAGGTCTGTGTTAACACAGAAATATCAATATCAATACATAGAAAACATAATTTTTGAAACAGCTCAAACTCATATAAGCCACCTTACTGTACATAAAACACAATACCTTGTCAGCACATTGCTGTTTACAAGTGTTAAAGACAATTTCCCTTCAGCATTCAGCTGATGCAAATTGATCTCATCTCGGAAGATATGGAATGACTCTGGGATTTTCAGCTCTTCCAAAATAAATCTTGTCTCAGTGAAGTAGCTGAAGTCTCTTCTTGGTATGTTCAACACAGGTAAGCAAAGAGTATTAGGAGGACTGACCTGTAACACAGGTATGCATTTGTGAGAATTGGACCTGGTTTTCATCAGGACAGTATTTGAACAGAGAGCAATTAGAAACACCCTGGATTTTCTGTTTGGGGTTTTCTCCCCTTCACTTAATTAAAAGAAATTTTAAAAAGAAGGTATTTTGCACTTTTTTTTCTTGATCTGTCTCTGCCTCCTTCAGAGTACCTAGGAAACCAGAAGAAGAAAAGGATAAGGAATGAAGCAAAGGACCTGATTTTTTTGTGCTATTCAGTAAGCCATCTAATAATCACTCATTCATTTTTGTATGGAAAGAAATGTTAATTATTTATCTTTTAAAAACTCACTTTCAATAATAACAAAATCATTGTCCAGAAAA
Organism: Acrocephalus scirpaceus scirpaceus; assembly: GCA_910950805.1. Taxonomy (NCBI): domain Eukaryota; kingdom Metazoa; phylum Chordata; class Aves; order Passeriformes; family Sylviidae; genus Acrocephalus; species Acrocephalus scirpaceus. The sequence continues at coordinate 31,196,654 of OU383776.1, forward strand.
AATGTTTTTACAGCAATTGACTTAATAATAAGATGTCTATAACAACCTGGAACGAGTGAATTAAGACCACTCAGTCCAATTTTTCCATTACCTTGTCTAGAAAGTAAGCGTAGGTCAGGGTAGAAATAAGTGAATCCAAATCACACGGTTTATTCCCAAGAACAACATGGACTTTTTCCAAACGTTTGCTCCTGTTCTGTAACACATTAGAAGACAATTGCCATGAGTGGAAATGATAAGAAAAAGTCAAATCACCATGACATTTCAAAGGACAAGTTAAATATCAGGCTTCATTCTCAGTTGTAGCATTTTTCACTGCTGGCTGAAGGAATGGACTTCCTATGGGATAAGACATTCCTTGGCTTCAGAACTCCCAGAAAGACAAAAACTAAATTTCACAACACGTTGTAGTTTAGAACCCAATGACATCTGAATCTGACAGCAGTCCCTTTCACAGCAAAGTAACAGATGAGCAGCAGCTTTATGTACATGTGGAAAAGCCTTTCAAAACACCTCACAAATCCATTTTGAAAAAGAGTCCAAAAGAGTGTAAAAATGCACAAAACAAAATACACAGCAAATAAAACACAGAAAGTTGTAATTTTAACTTTACCCTTTTTTCTTCACTTAGCTGAAATTAGTAAACAGACCAAGTAACTGCCTTTCATCCTGAATCCTCAGAAGCTGAACACAGATGAAGTACTATGACCTTTGAATTGTTCTCACTTAATAAAAATAAGAGCCTTCCAAACAAGAGGAAAAGAGAAGACAAACCTACTGTGTGAAAGCAAAATACTGAAGGGAAGGATCTACCTTCTTCATAATTGCACACACAAAATATAAGATGAAGTTTTTCTCTTGTGCACATCATTGTCATGCTAGCTGCGTGGAAGCACTACAGTTTACTTACTTTCAATGCTTCTTAATAGGTGAAACATATGTGACTGATGCTAAGAGGCATGTTTCAGACACAAACACATGAAAGTGAACATTTTTGCTGTTAGTGTGTACAGGCTGATGTACTTTTGTACTTTTGATGTACTTTCTGCTATTTTTAATTGGAATTCTGGGTATCAAAATCTTAATCTTTCAACAGAAGCACGTCATTATTACATTACCCTTAGTAATCAGAAATGTGCACTTTTTCTTAAGCTAACCTTTTTCCTCTATGTCTAGTCTTAGTTCTACCTGGATATACGGAATAAAATTAGGTTCTCTTTCCCTTAATGGAACACAGCCATCAAAATACATTTGGGTAATAAATACAGGACATATTCTCCATTCCCTATATATCAAGAAAGACAGATAGCTTACTGAAGAATGCAATGACTGGAACAGATACATTCATTTATGCTCTAAGTCTTTACTAGCAACAAACTGTCTCCATGTACTCTTTTCAAGATAATTTTTGTAACATGTTCTTCTGCAGCATGCATTTCTGATTGATTTCCCACAATAAAGAATGAAAATAAAGCTCATAAGCTCATCTTTTTTTTTAGTACCCTCTCAATAAAGAATTTCTTCATAACGCCTAATCTAAACCTGCCCTTTTCCTGTTTAAGGCCATTCGCACTTGTCCTATCACTATGCATCCTTGTCAAAAGACCCTCTCCACCTTTCCTGTATTTCCCCTTTAGGTAGTTGAATACTGCACTAAGGTCTCCCTGCAGCCATCTGCAGGCTGAACATTCCCAACTCTCTGAGCCTGTCTTCATAGGAGAGCTGCTCCAGCCCTGCAATCGACTTAACAGATCTCCTGGGCACTGCAGCAGGTCCACGTCCTTATGTTTGGGTCCCAGAGCTGGATGCAGCACTTCAGGTGGGGTTTCAGCACAGCAGAGCAGGGGGACAGAATCCCGTCTCTGGCCCTGCTGGCCACGCTACTCTGGATGCAGCCCAGGACACAACTGGCTTCCTGGGATGTAAGCACACATTGCTAGGTTATAACGAACTTTTTGTCCACAAACACCCACAGGTCTTTCTCCTCAGGGCTGCTTTCAGTCCCTCGCCACCCAGCCTGTGTTTGTGTTTAGCATTGCCCTGGCTGAGGTGCAGCACCTTGCACTTGGCCTTGTGGTTCCTGAGGTTCGCCCAGGCCCATCACTCAAGCCTGTCAAGGTCCCTCTGTGGTAGTGGCAGTGGCTAGTAATACCTTTTTCCCCACTTTTCCTGCTTTTCTCTTCTCCTTCCCCTCTTGCAGATCCAAGATACATGATTTCACTGATATTTCATTCCAATATGCACATTTCATGTGCAGCTGAATAAACAGCTTTTTAGCATCTTACTATTATTTATTAACAATAACCCTCCAAATACTCTCCATATACACGGTCCATAAATACAACCCTGAAGTATGCCATCCAAGCATACTGTTTATTTTTCATGTCTGAGACTGCTTCCTCTTTCACCACCTCAGAAACAACTAGTTTGCTTAGCCTACTGCATGCTCATCAATTGTCTTCAGGAAATGCAGGCATATGCATGTAAGGCTTCCTCTCACAGGTCTTCCCAAGCAAAAACTTGGGCAGACAAGCCCACAATCCAGAAGACACAGATCCACAAATCCAGTAAGGCTACAGTAGGACTAAAAGGTGATTACCTCCTGCAGTTATCACAGCTAAACCTGAGAGGAAACATGAACTGTCAATATGTCTAAGAATTAAAAAATTTAGGAGGTTATTGATGAAACTAGAAGTCTTAAATTAAAATACAAAGGCGATCAGTGATTTTTCTTCATGATGATGAGTTTTTGTTTAGCTAGATTAAAGGTGAATTGTAAAATGCACAAACATTGGATGACTGGGATAAAATGAATTTTAAAAATTATGTGTCATTTTCAGATGGCATCAGTCAGCATAACTCAATTTAGATCAGTTCTGCTTAGATTAACATTCACTTACTGTGCTCAGGAAACAGATTTATGAACATTAGGCTACTTCGGTAAGAGATCTGATTCTCTGATATTTACTATGAAGAAACTCTCACATCTGTTCAGTTTTGTTGTCTATTAATACATACAAGCATTAGTATGACAACTGCATCTTTATGTAACTGCAGTAAAAATACCATTTATTGATTCCTACCTCCATCAAACAGCTGGTATATTCAAACATACTGCAATACTGGCAATCAGGTTTGTAAAAAATTTGATCACAACATGTTAACTACAAAGAATATTCCAGTCAAAAATTACATTGTCTCTACTTTTTTTTCTTCTGTTAATAGAGAAGCTGAAGTGATCTTGCAAGGTAATAAACACTGAAGACTCATCCTAATACAAACAGGAATGCCTACAAAATGCTCACTGTCTCAAGGCAAAAAAAACTTTTCCATTTCCTTCATACACATTCACCCCCGACCACACACTGCACAAATGCACACTCAGCAGCCACACACAGCCTTGCTTTCTGAGTCACTACCTGCTTTTTGCCTCAATTTCACCAGTTCTGTCCTTAAACTATAATGAAATCACTGCGTTTTACTGCATGGAATGGGACAGCACTTGAAAAACACAGCAATTCTTTGAAGAAGAAACAATATGGCTTAACAGAAGCATATTGAAAAGAAAGCAGCAGAACCACATAGCAATATACAGTGTCAGATCCAACACTGAAAACTTTTCCAGCCTTGTGGCTGAAGCACCAACCAGGGGGTACAAGCTTTACAAACACAGCTTTCCTGGAGGTACACAGGGGAAAATCCTAAGTGTCTGGACAAAGGTCAAGAAGGTAAAAAGTCTTTCAATATCTGAAGTCATCAAATTACATAAAAGAGGATTTCTGTACCTGAAATTCTACCTCCAAACCAGAGGTACCAATTTATTGAGTAGTCATTTTGGAGTACAACTTCCGTTTGCCTTGTAGTATCAGGCAGTATTATGCTTCCAGTGGCCTAAGGGGTTTTAACACGGTTATATATCTCTGTTGTCAGAGAAATGGTTTTAAGCCAAAGCAAAGTAAATTAATATTTCATGCAAAATACCAGTTAGTTAAATACTTAGTAAATCTTTTCACAAGAAAGCTTTATACTGGCCTGGGAAAAAATAGATGGTCTCTTATTCTAAACAGAGATATATGAGAGAATCCTTGTCTTCTCCCATTTTTGAGGTCAGTCAAAAAATTTATTTATGTAGTATCCCCTTTATCATGTACAGTATGTGACACATACCAATCTAAAGTACTACCTGTCAAATACTTAGTTACATAAGGATTCTTCCCTAAGGAACACAAGTGTAGTCACAAAAATTTCAAGTGTGACGTGTTTAAATCATTACCTATTGAATATCCATTATAGTCTTGTTTTACTTAAAAATCTGAAAAAAACCAAACACCAATACCACTAGCAGAACAGAATATAAAACAAAAGGGGGATTTTCTAATTCCACACCATCTGCTTTTGTGTGGAAAACAGAGCCTTGCCAGTAAGATAAACAAAGGTGGAAGGATCAAAAACGTAACACCATCCTTAGAAATGGCTGGATAGACATAAAACATTATCTGATACTTTGCTTTGAATGGGATACGGTAAGCAAAGACTATGACTAGTCTATAACAAAGACTAGGAGAACATCTTCACAGTTTTGCTGTTGTACATACAGAACTTGTACACATAATTTATCCAATCGTACTTGCAAGGAAGTCTTATCTTTAGATTCCTGGAACTTCCACAGGACAGGAAGTCTCTTTTCCAGTAATTTCTAATCATGAACTGGCACTGCCGACCCTTGATGATGAGAATGCAGTTCAGTATTTCTGCATTACCAACAGGCTCTGACTCAGAATTCTGCAGGCAGACAACACTATTCAAGAAAGAATTCTGAGGAACTACATACATTTATTCCTTTTTCACTTTTAGTTATTTTACCACTTGTAGGTAATCTGCTCTGCTTGTTTTTGAAATACCCTCTCTCTAGCTTATTACCTACATTTATTCACTTTGCGAAAATCCAGAAATGAACAATAATTTCTACATCAGGTTTTCATTTGAAAAAGAATAGCTGGAGTAATCAAATAATGCATAAATTCCACTTAAATATAAGAAAGAGGCACTACAGAACTCAGAACATCAATCAAAATCATGTTGGTTCTTTCTAAAATTAGATTTATTCCATCAATTGGCTTGGCATTGATTTTTCACCATGTTTTATAAGTTTTACATGTTCACACTCTCTCGCTTCTACAAATTTTTCCCTTCAGGATCAACATTTGAGACACTACTTCTATTAGATCATGGAGTGTATGAATTTGAAACACCCAATAGTATGTAGTTTTCAAACTGAATCACAGACGGGGTACATATATGCCCACGTGCACACATATTTTGTAAGTGTGGCTTTGACACCACGTTTTGATCCCATCTTAGCTGCTGTATCAAGGTAAAAATGCTTTAAGTCAGACAGACATTAAATATGCTTTGTCTTAGAGAATTACAGAAACCGAAGTTTTTATGATATAAGATAAACAAAATGACAAAGCAAATTCTTATTTTAATGGCCTTAGGCTCAGTAACGATATCACATTACTCCTCCTGAAAAGACAAAACAGGACATGGCCTCCAATGGCTGAAAAAGGAAAATGTTCCCAGCACAATGATTACTTAAGCTTGATTTAGCAGTACTTCAACTGTCTGTCAATAGGATTCTCTATGATAGAAGTTACTATAATAAAAATCAAAGTCTCCCTCTTTCATTTATACTGCATTAATTTATTTGTTGTTCAAATTAACCTGTCTTACATAGGATTAGTGTTCTCACCTAATAACCGAGTACACAGCATACAAAAACTCAGCTTTGCAAAAGAGCAAGTTATATTCCTATTCCAGTTACTCTTCAGTGCCTGAAGTCAGTCACAGCAAATCTTTGAATTTCCACCTCAAGCTATATAACTTCTCTTCCCACTTCCTCCCCACTTGCCACATAACATGAAGAAGTGAGACTGGGATGCTTATCTAGTTTACAGGACTTGACAGTATTTATCTTCCCTAGGAATTGTTTGGCTTACTGTAGGACCAAACTGTTCTTTGAGATATTAGACACAAATGACTTAAAACTAAGGAGTACATTTACCTGAGGAGCAGAGTGCCCCTGTCATGTGTCGGCTCTGTGGTGCGTCAGGAGGTGACTGGTAGCAACAAACCCCTACATCACACACTGCAGAGACTGAATAAATTACACAGAGCAAAGAGAAAGGGTATTGGAGAAAAACATGTAGGTTTGTTTTGGTGAAGGCAAGGGAATGCAACCCAAACAATGCAGATTTTTACCTGTCTCTCACAGACTTAACATCTAACCTCAGATTGTTTAAGTTTAGATGCTCCGTTAAAATGAAGGAAGCAACTTGGCAACTGAGAATAAGAGTCAGGCAGCACTTGAACATTGAATTTTACAGAAATCTTTGGAGTTAAGCTTCATATTTCTTAAGTCAGTGTAACCCTTAGGTGATGGGCACCAAGCTGAACACGAAACCACAACCTAAAGTAAGCCAACAACTCAGGAGAAGGATCATTAGTGAGCAAGAAAATCAAAGCTGGAAGAGATGATCAGGCCAAAGTCACTTCCACTTTTTCCTTTCTTGTTCAACAGGTTTTTATCATGCTATAATTCTAAAATGTCTTTGGTTTTTTACCCATTCTGCAGTAAGAATGATGCTGAAAAGATGCCAGCTTTTGTTCTGGCTTTTGTTTCATTTCAGTTTTTAACTTCAGCATTATTTCAGTTGCTCTTTCTTATTCCACAATGAAAATCAGACACCTACTCCTCTGCAGCAGCCAGTACTGCTCTGCTCTGCCTGCTCTATACACTATTCCACAAAAACTCCTTTATTATCATTAGCAGCTTCTTTTCCCATAAGGAAATTTTAATATTGTAATAACGTTTTACTCCTGTTGTCCTTCTGAAAGAAAGTATTTGGTTGATTTGATGTAAAAGCTGAGCACAGAATAAAAATTGGAATACTGTGCATGTTAGTAAAATGACACTGCACTCAGAATAAAACCTGACTTTAAAAAACCAATTTTTTTATTTGTGATGTTATGAGAATAGAAACATATGCCTCATTATGAGAACGCACTTTTTATTCATACAGTTATTAGTTATGTGTACACTGTTTAGATCTCTGAATTGTCCTCACTGTAACACTAATATCAGAGCCACAGACATATTGCAAATGAGAAAGAGAAAATGTGTAATTACATTCCTGTCCTACTTTTAACACGCATATGATTTCAGTGTAGGGCTAGTCACTAACTGTTTCTTTAATGCCTAATAATCCCTTTTACATAGATGACACTAGAGAAATAGAAATTTCTAAGTAGTTTATTTAGTAAGTTCATCTGGGCTCAGGCTAGGGGGAAAGGGGGTATGTTACCTCTCAAACATATATGCAAAGGATGTAACACATACATCAGAAATACCCACATATGGAGTGAACCTCTTTCTCTCATCATCTGGGCTGTGTCCAAGTATTCAGTCTGCTCATGAAGTCCAGAGAGGTCATTAATACAAAGACCCATGGAACACTTCCTGGAGCAGTCTGAAACCACCTTCATCAATTTGCCTTAGCAAAAAATTCAATTCAGATGTTCTCCACCATGACACACCTCCCCTGCAGCATAACCAAAGAAGTATAATAATCTACGTCAATACTATTGAACTAAGACCCTCACATGCACTGAGATGATTGGGCTCTTCTCAGTCACTCATGCTCCCTTTCTTTTGCACTGGCCATCTTTTTCCAGAGCAGAATCATGCAAAAATGTGCTAATTATGAGATTTAGGAGCTGATCCTCCATTCCATTTCATCAGCTTATACCATTTCTTTGGAAGTCAATAAGCATAGACCTATCAGGTATTTTGCCTCTACAGATATTCATCTTGTGATGGCAAGCAGCCTCCACAGAGCTTTCAGAATTGCTCTCAGGTGACAAAATATGTTTCAGCATAAACATTACTCAAAACCTTTTCTGAATCAGAGTTCCTCATCTATCCCTGAAGCATTAAGAAGAGATTTAAACATATTTCCTTGATACAACTGGCTCACTGCAGATTTTTGCTGTGTTTTAAGTACACTATGGACTGCATTAAATAACCTCATAATCACATTTAAAGGCTTAGTGATCTAGTGCCACCAATATCCTAAAATATATGATAACAAATGCAGTCAGCATTTTCCATACCATATGCTTGTAAATGTTATTCTGCAGGGAACCAATTAAAACTATGGAAAATTTGGAACACAGACATATGGAACAAAACAAAGCAACTTATCTTGTCACCATGGTGCTTGCTCAGTACATTGATTAGGGAATGGTGATATTACAGGACAAACAAATGTCACTTTAATTAAAGTATGCTGAAAGGCAACATAAAATAGCAATCTAAAACATTAGTTTTTGCTGTGCTCATGTTAGTTTTCCTTCTAATCAGATAAAGCAGGTAAAATACACTCCTGAAAAAAAAAATCTGCAAATATTCGTATTTGAAGCAATGCAACACTAGTCCTAATTTACTGAAAAACTTCCTCTTTTAACATTCAGTGAGAAAAAGGCAGGAAACTGAAACAGGATGTGTGGGTTTCAGGAAAAACATTTAAAATACTGCTGAGTATGTATGATTTTTCAGGGAAAAAATAAGTTTAAGTAGGGACTTACAAGTCTTTCTACGAAAATTTTGTGCATCAGGGAAAAGAGTGAATCTAATCCTTGTAACTGTCTAGCACAATTGACAGTGTAAAAATAGTAAAGGAACTGGAAGAAATAACAACCACTTTAAAGCAAAAAGTCATTGGGAGGTAGAATCATAATTACCTCATTCCCAAGGCAAGTTGGGAAGGATCTATTGGAGGTAATATGCTCAAACTGGTACTTCCCAATCCTTCTTCCACTTCAGAGCTCAGCACTGCAGTAGATAAAGTCCCACAAGGCACCACAGTGCTAATTAGAAAGATTACAAAAAAGATTAAAAACTTAAGAACCTTGAGGTTACATATTCTGGGTAAGACTCCTGTCTTACTACTCTTGTATTGTGCCAATGACACCTTGAACTGACATACATATGATGATACTGCAAACAGTATTTATGACTAAGATTATTATTTTCCCTCTGAAACACAGCTCCACACCAAAGTATTTTGTCTGACATATAATACACGTGTAACTGAGACATGTTTTTAATATAATGCACTAGAACAAGTGGTACAGAGGGGAAAAAAAAGGAATTAAGTTAATTCTGCAGTCATCAAGTAATGTTCCAGCACAACCAAGATCTGTCAAGAACCACAATACAATGACGACATCTTCCTCATATAGAATTATAGGCAAATTGTCACTAACTACACAAAAATCCCCACCTTGAATGGAAGGAAAACTGCAGTAATGGTAAATAGGATACTGATTGCACAAACTCCTATCTATCACAGTAATTCGATTTCATCTCCAAAAAGATATGCTACCGAGAGCTGAACCATAGAATAAGAGAGTATATAATATTAGAAATTATGGTAAGCATACCAACTCTTGCTTTAAAAGTACGGAAAATATTAGACAAAATCATTTGAAGTATAATTACAAAGTAAACTAAAGCAGCATTTGTATTATAAAGCTATAAAACTTTTTTTAAGGTATCACATTATTTCAGTTCATAAAAATTGGTAATCACAAACAGAATATAAAAGCTACAAACACAACTAGAAGGTTTTTTAGTCAAAGATTTGGCTCACTTTCATGATGGGTTTTCATGATGTATTATTTAAAATTCTATTAGGCAGAAGGAAACAGGAGATACAAATTGACAAATTCACATATGAAGAGGCATGACTAAGATATTCTCCTCAATGAGTTTTGCTGAATGCTCTTACTTAACACCAAAATGGGTAATTCATCATCCCTGGCAAATCTGCTGCCCTAGCTAATTCAAAAGACAAGAAATATTTTTTTAAAAATGGTTATAACAAACGAAGTAAATTACATTAATATTTCAACTTTTACCTTTCAATACCTCCTAGTTTTGTATTGAAGACACTATCATGTATTTTTAGTCTACAAAAATCACTGATATCTGCACCCTCCCCAACAGAGGGACTTGCTAGATTTTCTTCCAGCAGTCAAGGTCTTGGTTTCCAATCAAATAGGACACTGTTGGGAAAAGAAATCTCCACGGACTTCTATGTCTACTGTAGTTAAGAACAAATGGTCCAAAGGTAAGGAGAGGTATGTAAGCTAGCAAAAAACAATCTTCTTCTCAGGCTTACCTTACTTCAAATAAACCACAGAGCTCAAAACTTGCTTAAAGTCTGATTCTGAATGTAAAAAAATCCAAGGTACAACATCCCTCCTTAGGTCTTAAGCCTCTGGGAGAGGGGGTAAAAAAAAAACTTAAACAAACAAACAAACAAACAAACAAACAAACACTAAAACAAACGAACAAAAAACACCTACCAAAACCCCAAAGAAACAACAACAAAACCACAAAAATCAAACCCAAACAAACAATAAAAACCACAAAGAAGCAAACAAACAAAAAACCTCACACACAATGAGGTGTGGAAAAACCACAACCCCTCACAAAAAAACCCACAAACAAAACCAAAACCCCTAGGTCCATAAAAGGGACATATACAAGACAAAATACCTATGCACAAGGCTGCTCACAGCATCCAGGCCCAGATTTTCCTACTGGTAAATTCTGAGGACACTGCTACTCCTAAAATTGTAACCTCACCTCAGTTACTAGTAACACAACATACTCCAACTCACAGACATGCATTCTGTGCCAGTAAGACAATTCCAGTATTTGCAGTTATAAGAATCCTACAACGTGTGAACTGAAATTTCTCTGTACCTCAAGGTGTTCAAGATGTCAAAGGGATTCACTGTCCTTAGAAATACTGACAAGCATCCAGATAAACACTTGTCAGAACAGGAACAGTGGTAACATCAGAAACTGGTGATGATTTCATGGCTTTGCTGATTAAGGTCGCTGTCTGCACCCAATCTGTTATTTTTTTTAGCTTATTATTTCTGCTTAGTTAATTGCATACATCTCAGCATATCAGAGGACGATTACACAGTGTTTCGTGTAATGTAAGTATTTTTCACTGAAAGACAAAATGGAATAATTACATGTAGCTTTCCTTCCCTTATATGGGAAGCATATACTGGCCTTGTATTGCTGTTGAAAGGGTATCTGTTCAGCATTAATGGAATTAGAAAAGTCTGTTAAAAATAAACAAAGCATAATTCTTTCCTTTCTTTCACCAGCTAAGTTGAACAATAATTTTTCTTATCATCAGCCAAAGAGGAAATAGTATAATGGCAATATAATTATATTCAGTCATATTTGAACATTTAATCCCTAGCTGTAGACTGTGTTCATATCTATAAGCACCAACATATATATTGCCACTTCTGAATAAAAAAAAGCATATCATATCATAAAAAAACATACTGACTTAAAAGAGAATTGAGATACTCCACTACAGGATTACAAGACATTAGCAAGCTGTTAAAATTTACAGAAACCCACAGAGGGTTTGTAATTCAAGTCAATATATGAGAAGCAAATATTGAGAATGAGGTCTGCTTATAAAAATAGACTGCTATACCCATCTAAGGAGATCCACACTTGCTGAAACCACATGAATTGTACATTCTGTGATTTAAAGGCCAGCCCTAGAAATACATGGTAATGATGTAATTTGGGAGACAAGAATTATGGTAATTAGTATCACAGCACCAAAATAAAAAGTTTAAATTTTATTTATTTTTTTCCTAAAAACCAGCCTGTATGAGATACCAATATCAACATACATATATGTTTTAATAAAAGCATTACTTAAATTACCTGTTTTGTTATGAAAGGTATACTACGAACCATTTGGGTCATGCAACTTGCTTATCACAGCATTAGCAAGAAAATCTGCAATTCTCACCCTGCTTACAATTCGACTGTGAATTCAGTGTGAAACCAAGTGATAGCAATACTTAACAATAAGATGAAACTCAAAATGTCATTTAAAAATGCACAACACAATAAATGAAACCTACATCTAACTGCTCCTCATAAGGGAATTCTCTTTTAAGCATAAAAGGGGAAAAAGGAAAAGGGGGAAAAGGATTAAGTGCTGCGTGACAGATCACCCTGTCAAAAAAAGAAAAAAAGGTCATGGCTCAGCATGGCCTTCTTCAGAAACAACAGAAAAAAATTTTCCTCCCACAGATCATTCAGCAGGGGAAGCTATTAGCACCAAAGATGAGAGAAAGGGGAAAACTCATCTCTCTGTGACTGGAAACACCCTATTTTCAATGACATTTGGTTTCCTTGATTTGCATTGCTCTCTCATCTCCCAGTACAACTACCTAATTTATGTAGGTGTTTGTGTAAGAGCTAATAAGGAAATAGACCTAGCTACTAAAGCTCAGTGGGTTTGAGCTATTTTAAATTTTATGTATGTTTATTCATATTAATTAAATACCCTCAGAAACATTTTCAATTATGTAAAGTTGGGACATGCTCTAACAATAGTAACCAAAAATTGCAGACAAAGAATATAAGTGTAGTGAAAATAAGTTTCTATGATTCATGTTATGTTTGCCAGTGTATTTAGACTTTTGACAGAATCGGAAATTAAACAGGACACTTCTGCATTCAATAAATGTTACCATTCTACTTTTACTTTTGTCTTTTTTGATTTATTAGTTGCTATGGAGTATTTTGGGGGGGTGGAGGGAAGGTATACAGGGATATTTTTACTCGAGTTTTTTGTTTTGAGGACGGCAGCTCTGTGTGTGTGTGTGTGTGTATGATATTCAGTCCCCAGCCTACACCCTGTCTTACTCAGCAATCATGAAAAATAGGGTTCTATAATTTCCAGCCATCTAATAACTTAAAAGTGTCACACCATACTCTTGTTCACAACAGTACTCAGTGTTAACAAACAGGAGAGAATGGGGCTTGCAAGCACCCAAGTTCTTCTGTAAAGATGCAGAAAGTGCAAGAAAATTCCCTCACCCTGTCTGTTATCTACTTCCACAGACTTCTGTTTATTTTTATTACAGAAGTGGTTTCTAACTCTCAGTGCAGATAACGTGTTCCTCTATCACATACCAAACTATTTCACACCAAACTATCACAAAAACTAATTACTTTCTAAACATTCAGCAATGTGTAAAGGAGTCCTCAAAAGAAATGCTGTGGAGATTAACTGTTAAAAAAAAAAGAAAAGAAAAAAGGTATATCTGAATAAGGAAGAATGCCACTTCTGAGCTTCTCTGGACTGTCAAAGATGAATAGCCTATCAGGAGGGCTACATCTTTTTAATGTGAAGATAAATAGTCTTACAGCTATAACTGTCTCAATGTCATCCAGTCACCTACTGCAGCTGTGTATTCTGCAGGGATCTCTGAGGGATGGAGTTTATCCTGTCCTTCCTGTCAAAAACTGACAAGCCAGTTGATTTGAAATGTTGTCTCAAGAATCTGTGATGTTCTAAATCTATCTGTTAATTACACAGTTATTAATATTCAGGCTTGAAAATACATTCAAGAGCATATCAAACTATGACCACAAAGAAAACAGATCCATTTTAGATTTTGTAGAAGAGCTTGAAAAAAATTGTTTACCATTCCTCTTTTTATTTCAAAGGAAGAAATAAAAGCTCTTCATACATCACAGAATCATAAAATCCTTGAATATCTCAAGTTGGAAGGTATTCATGGGACCCTCAAGTCCAACACCCTGATTGTTGCCAGAGTACCTGACACCAAACTATATGACTAAAAGCATCACCCAGACTCCTTGAATTCTGAGAGGCTTTGATACTATGAACACTTCCATGGGAAGCCTGTTCTAGTGAATGACCACCCTCTCTTTATGCAAAGAACCTTTCTAATGTCCAGTCTGAACATCTCCTGGCACAGCTTCATTCCCCTTCCTTATAATCTATCACCGCTCACAAGGAGAGATAAAAAGTTCCCCTGCCACCACCCTGTGTCTTGCCTCAGCTTTCTTGTCCCTCAAGCTGAGCAAAGCCAAGTGACCTCAGACATTTCTTTGAAGTCTTGCCCTTGAGACCCTCAACTTTTTCCTTCAAATCAAAGCATTAACGGAACTTTATTTCTTTAAAAGTGTTTGTCAGAAAGTCAAAAGCTATAGCATGCCATACGGGCATAAGGGAAACCTAGTTTCCTCCTTCTTTAGAGGTGCAAATTTACCAAAGAGGTCAGTGTTTCTAATACATATGAAAGATTCTATTTGACGAGTCTTACTTGGTAAGGTCTCCCCTTACTCCCATCACCTCAGGAATTTTCTTGCCTATCTCAACAATTTCTAGAAACAGACTCCCTAGGGTTTCTGTTTCTCTCTGTGTATGCAAGTGACAGAGAATGTGAGTGTACAAGTGACCCACATGAAAGTGGTAATTTAATAGTACGGACTAGGTGAAAACTGCTAAGGCTGAGATGCTAGGTTGGACAACTACACTCAGTGTTTTCAGCCCCTTTCCATTTTCCTCAGTTTTACCTTCTTTGGCTATCATATAGCCTATTCCTAAAGAATCTAAAGAATCTGAAAACATTAAAATCCACACCTGTGCTTTAAAGTGAGTCCCACATTCTCATAATGCAATAGATCTGTAACAGAGATTTTCATGCATCTGAGAGAGATGTTTACATCTTACAATGCCTGAAATTCAATCATCCTCTGAGTTTTTAAATTGGACAGAACACACCAGATTACTCCAGCTACTCCAGCTGTAGCTTCTGATATTTTACTGTGGCTCAAGCAGTTATATGAAATATAGATGTATAACTACATCTGAATTAGGAAGCAGAAAGAAGATTCTGCTCCTACAGACTAGTGTCAATGCAGTATCAGTAATTATTATCTGGTTGGAAGAAAAGCAGCAAAATTCTAATCACTACTTAATAGGGCAACTAATTAGGTTGCTTTTGCCACATCATCAAGAAGAACAGATTTGAGATTTGAAATTTTGAAATATGCAAAGACAAACCAATTCTAACTAGTTAAGGTAAGTAATGAAGCACTCAGTTAACAATGGAGGACACATGGAGACAAGCAGAGTTCATATGTAGAATGTCATTTCACACCTTGTTTAGTATCTTTGCTTATTTTTCAGCACAGCAAAATGCAGAAGCAGCTAAGATGATCTGGTTTTTTAGCAAAAGACAGAATGTTATATGGTAGAACCAAAAGTGGCATTTCAGGAACAATCACATCCCAAAAGGTTAATTTATCCTAAAACATATGAAAGAACGAATTTGTAGCTCATTCGTTGATATAGAATGAAAAGACAAACTACACTATCACACTGTCACCAGCACTGATGAAGAACCACAAAGTACTTACACTGCAGTGTTCTGAAACTGTTGACATTTACTGAGAGTCTATACTAATTTCACACACACAGTACACTGCTCTACTCTTAAAAGCCACATGGCAGTACCATAGCTCTGCCTGTTGAGTATTGTACTGGTTGGAAAGGAGACTGAGCAGAGAGAAAAAATAGGGGAAAGGAAAAATAAAAATATAAATAAGTACCTCATTACTTCACCCTCTTTGGAAAATACAAAGTTGAGGAGAAAAGGACAAAAGAAGGTGAGTTCACCTGCTTATTGCTGTCGACATTAAAAGAGAGCATTTTTATATTTAGTGTTCCATTTTTGCATACTGGGGCCACTCTCTTCAATTTTACCTAGTATACATGTAAACAAGATCTTAGCATTTTTAGTCAAGCAGAGCTCATAGTCTTCATACTTACCCAAATACAAACAAAAATATTTCTTTAGATCAGTTCATTTTCTTTACCAACTTTAACTTCTGTTTTACTTAGAATATGCAAATAGATGGTCTTTACAGACCATGACATTATTATTGGTTCAATCATCATACGAGGGGGGGAGTTGATGGCTACTTTGATTGGTTTTTCAAATCAAGGCTCAACACCTTGATAGTAAGACAGGCTCATACCATATCACAACTATTGCACAAACTTTGCAAAACAGATCAAGCAAAACACCTCTGACCCAGCCTCAGAAACTCCTCTTCCACTGCACAAAAGGTGACAGTTAAAAACATTTAAGATGTTAACAAATAGCTAACATTAGATTATTTCATTCTTTTCACATGTACTTTAAAGAGGATATGAGCCAGTGTCTCTGGAAATCAAAGACTAGAATTCCAGTCTACACTACTCTCTTATCCCTGGAATAAAGGCTTTAATGCATAGTTATACCACTTCAGTCAATTAAACCTTTTTATTCTTCTCCTAGGATCATCAGTGCTGAAGTTCTAGTGTGTATCAAATTTTCAAGGAAGGGAAGGCATCCCTCACAGTAGCATGGAACTGCACTTTATATAAGTTTATGCAGTTTGCCTTTTAAAATATGCAGAATGCAAAGATTCATATGAAACTACCCTATGCCTCTTCTTTTCATACATAAAACAAATTTTATGTAAAAAGGTAGCCAAGTTGCAAAGTTTTAAAGCTCTTTGCAGCAACAGCACAGTTTATCTATCATCAGCCTCTACAGGCCATCACAGAGACAAATGCATAGATTTCTTTTAGGGTCGTAGAGAAGAAGTGCATCATCTCTTTACCATAGACAATGAATGATACCATTCAGTCTACAAATCCCTCACAGACTGAATGAGCAATTAATTTTGAATTTTAAAAGAAGTTTGTAATTCAAGTAAACTTGAATTACAGTATTTTTGCTAGTCAAAAAAGTACCACACATCCTACTTCAACTAAATCAAGAGAAAGAACAGTCAAGCCCATCTTTGCAAAAAGGAAAATTTCATTTGTTTTCTGCACTACAATTATTTCAATTGAATGGATAATTGCCATTTTAATGTCAGTTAAATTTTAGAAAAAATGTTAAAAATCAAAGAAGCACAGAACCAAATCCAAAACCTGGAGAGAGGAAGAGACTGGAAGTGAAATGGGGAGTTAAATTATATCTGTAACTTTATAAGTCTATTTACCTGAAAAATGTAAGAAAGACATGCAGACTAACTGAAGTGAACAAAATGGGCAGGAGATTTGTTTTAACTCCTTCTTGTGCCTTTATTAAAGTAGCTCTTTTAGAGAAGGGGGGGGTTGGGTGGAGTTTTGCCGTCGCCGCTGCCTTGCTGCTGCTGTTCCCTCGGGCGCCGCTGAAGAGGAGGTGTAATTCGATCCTGCGGCCTCGCTCCCTCTCCTCTCCGCAGAATCGGGACTCCTTCCTCGCGAGGGTTTCCCGGAAGTCTGATCTGCCTGGCTCGGTCTTGGGGTGTCTCTCCTTTCAGTCACTCTCTAGGTCAGCGAGAACACCTCAACCAGTTGGAGACCCTCTCCAGGTAGCTGGGTGTCCTCTTCCTACAGCAGTGTCCTCCATAAGTCCCGGTTCTGGGTGGGCTCGTTGGTCTAGGGACCATTCGCTGCTAACTGGACTTCTGCTTGGAGCTGAGCACTTCGGGGGTCTACTCGATTTCCATATCAGGCGGGGTCTCGTGGTTCGGGCAGGCGGGGAGCGGCAACGGCTTTTAACTCGGTGGAAAGGGGAAAGGGGAAACTCGGGACTTGGGGAAAAGGTCAACACACAGCCCGGAACACAGGGCACAACACTGGCACAAACAATTCAAAATAACAGGTATGTAATACTGCAACTTCAAATACAACATCTAATAGCACAACTATACAATACACAACATATACTATGCACAACATTGATTAAAACTTGGAGTCTCTTTGGCTCTATTCATTTCACTAACCTTTCCAAGATTTCATATAGACCTAAATACCCTCCTTACAGACACAATACACAGGTACATCACAAACAGCTACTTGTTCTTCTAAGTAATGTGACTGCTAAGGATAAAGTCTCTAACAGATTTATCTGTAAGAAAACAAAGTAAACATATATGAAACTTATGTGGACTGCATACAGGCGTTGTCAAGCACAGAACTTAATTTTCCAGGACGTTAAACCATCACCATAGTCCATCTGACTGCAAATGACTTTGACTGAATGCCGAAACCTTTTCTTAGTCAAAAGGCTGCTGACTCAACTGGTTATTTGCCAACTGTCTGTATTTAGGACTGTCCCTGTAAGTGTTCAGAAGTTTACTATTTATCACTGCTTCAGAAAAAGTCAAATATATTCCAAGTAGAGGAATTCTGCTTCTCATCTGACCTAGGGTGACTTTATGATGCTTGTATCCCCAGTCGTCTGTTCTGTATATTGTGTTCTGTATCTTTAAGATTGGTTCTGAGAGTGAAGCAGGGAGAAGGAGAAGTGCCAAGTTTGTTTTGAGAAAAATTGCCTGTCTCCTACACACATTTCTTCTGCTGGACTGGGTTAATCTGAAGCACAGACTGGCAACAGGACAGAGATCTCCTCTGCTCTTTGTCAGTTTTTGGCTAGCTGAGGCAGGGAAGCTTCCTGGACTGGTTTTTTTCTCTTCTTGGGACTGTTTAAACCTGTCTTGGGCTGAAAAACCCAGAGAGACACCGGGAGCTCACACCTGCAGCCCACTGGGGCCCAGGAGAGTATTTTTCCAGCGCCAGACGAACTGCTAAGAGACTGAGCAAGCTAAGCTGCCCATGGCAAGGACTTTCTGAATTTACTATCTCACTTCAGAGCAACGAGAGGTTTTATTGTTTCATATTTTTCATTCTTTATGCTTGTGGGCTCTTTGTTAAATAAATAGGTTTTTTCCACTTTTCTCCGAGGAAGATCTTTCCTGGACCAGTTGGGGAAGAGGCTATTTGGGTTTGCTTCCTGGAGGGACCGTATTTGGGGATTTTCTCCCAAAACTGCCCTAAATTAGGACATCCTCAAAGGGAAGTTTTACTCCTTCCACCCATCCCACTGACTCCAGAACAGCAAACAAGGTTCACCAAGAATATGCGTGTCTCTGTAAACCCCAAGTTCTAAGTCTCCACATATTTCCAGGATTTGTAAGAGCATGATAGTAGCTGAAAAAACAATTCAGAGTTTTCCTCTTCCCTACCAATTCCTCTTTGATCAGGATTTTGTAATCACTACTGTACAAGTGCAAGGAAGTACGTATTGAGAATGATAATTTCTATGCTGTGTAGCACAAAGAGATTAACCATTAGGGAAAAAGTCACTTCAGCATGACAGCGTCTCACAGACAAAAGGTTGGTTTAGCAGCTAACTTGGTAAGTTAGCAACAGAGACTGCATACAGCACCACTTCCACACACAAGACTAAATCAAAAAACCAAAACTGTGCCAATTATAAACAGACATCAACACAATTATTGCTACTTAAATAAAGCCAGATCAAAATTTCTTAAGTCGTATGAAACAGGTAAACCATTAAGTAGTACTAAACAGATACACTGCAAAATCAAAAACAAAATCAAAATCAAATTCAGACAGAATTTGTTATAAGGAGGCTTAGGATTAATAAATTACAGCTTGAAGGAAATATACAGAAGCAGGTTATGACTGTGCAAGATGGAACTGGGCCATTGCATTACATCTATTAGGCCTATTACACATCACACTGTTACTGTCAAATGATTAAGTAAACAAGGAAGGAGAACTATCTGACGTCCTCCAGATGTCATCACTTTCTGAAATCTTCCTAATCTTTTCACTGTCCGTTCTCTGTCCTTACTCTGCCACAATCTATTTGGATCTCATTAGAACAAGTGATATTATACCTGTAATTAAGGACCTCTCTAACTGTATTTGGGAACAGACTCCCTTTTTTAAGAATATAACAAGAATGTTATGAAGTCATTTAAATCCTAAGCATGATCTCCCTCACAACTCCAGGCTGACAAACGGGACTCTCATGCTGCTCCAGTCCTGCCTTTTCCAAACTGAAATGCCACACTTATTCCACACCTTCCCAACATAAACAATATCATACAGTCCAACTGAGCATGGTTAAATCTGAGGTTTTACTCCCTCTCCTTTTACTACGCCTCTCTCTCAGAGGAATATAGATCACAGATATATAAGGAAGCCATGAAAGTATCCTACCTATAACTCCATTCTGTAATCCTGGCATCATATTCCGTTTAGACACATACACCTTACCTACTGCGAAGTCCTGCAGGCCTGTTTAGACCACTAACCTTTCCTGCCTACCCTCAGGCTAACACTCTGGCTATCATTACCTGATGGTTTAATCACATAAATGTTATTTGGTTCAGCAGAAGTAACTTAGCAGCTTGCACAACCATGCTGTGGAAAGTCTTCCCCTCCTAGCCTGTGGCTCTGACTCTGCCCATACAGGCCTCCCTCTTCTCATCCTCCTTGCTCCAACACATTCAAGAAAATGCCTCAACATCATCTTGAAACCTCTTCAAATCCTTCTCTGCTTCATCTATCATTTCCTATTAATAAAACATTAAGCTTTGCCTTCAGACAGTCTATCGCAGAGGAACGGAAAGAGTAGTTAGATTTCCTTTTTCTCTGATGTTGTCCCTATGCTTAAAGACATGTTTTCAAACCTCAGCGACTTTCTGGCTTTTTCTAACTCCTACTTAAAACTGCCCTTTGCTAAAATACTAAGAAATAGGTTAGGAAACATAAAACCAAATATTACCACCATACTACTACTTTGCATCTATCCGCTTCCTCCAGTATGTCCAACAGACTCTCAAGATTGGAACTGAACCGATTATTTAATTAAGTATCCTTATGTAATCTAGCACAACAGAATCAGGGCCACACTTAAATGGTTGTGTGATGCCCTAGTAAACACCCTACTACACTGCATGGAAATGCCTTTGGAATTTGTGTGTAGAACAAAGTATAAAGTGTGTCAGCTACATATGCAATGATTCAACACCCCAAAAGTCAACCAGGATAGAATTTGGCCTAGTCACAACCAATATGGTGTGCTTCACTTATCACTGCACCAGAGACTGATGAAAAGCAAGGTACATAGATTACTGTTTAAAAATGCTATTTCTATCATCCCAAACCCTGAAAATCCATAGAGGAAAAGCATTTTTAATTCACAATTTCTGCCACGTTTGTAGACTGTCTGACTTTAGTGGAACTGTAAAAGGCTAATAAATTACCCAATATATTGTCCTTACATTTACATGTTGCTTTTTAAAGTAGTTTTGCATATGTTCATCTAATTCAGGTTTTATTTTGGTTTCCTTATATGCGGAGGCCTTCTCTCCCTCCTCTGGGAAACTGTTTTCCTTGCTAATAGACCTCATTTTCTGAAAATATTCTCCTTATTAAGCTTCTGCTGTTTTGCAAATACATATTTATACCTATGTACCTGAATGAATGATTCCTTCATTTCTTCCATTGCTTACAGCAACCTCATAGATCCAGACTGCTCTCATGTCTCAGTGCAGCAGTAATTTAATCAAGTTTTACATTTAGTTAATTTCTTTTTCTTGGACATCAATTCTTTAAATAATTTTCTTAGGATTCCCTGAATTCTCTTCCCAGTTAAGAAATATTTTTGCTTATGTGGTACCCACAAAACAAGGAAGTATTCCACTTGAAACTGTATCATGATGACAAAAACAGCCCTTCAATATTACTGTAACTGCCCATAACTATGCTTTGTTTAAAAATTTACCTCAGAATTATGTTGGTGCAATGTTTATATTTTTTCCCTTATTGCTAACAAACACTGACTCTGTAGTTGATGCTGCATGATTTCTTCTGAGAGATTTAAGTAATAAACGGTTAATCAGCCACAATGCTCTGATTCTGCAACCTTTTTAGGTGTATATACAACTTCTATATCTGAGTTTTCCAACTGGAGTCAATATCATTACTCATACTCTTTAATTCTTACATAGTGTAAGTGCCTTGCTAAGTGGAGTCAAGTCCCTTGTGTGCTGCTGAATGAATGCAAAGAAGACACATGAGAGGGTAAGACTTGATTCCTTGTCTAAATGTTTGAAAGCTTTTTTACTCCTCAGCTTGGAGATGTTCAGCAGTTTCTGGGAAAATAACTTCTGCTTCACTTCTGTAGTGTCTGTTACTTACGGTAAAGCCAAAACTATTCCCACTAAATCAAACATTATTTTCAAAGTACCCACTGCCTACCATTGAAATAAAAACTCCAGATAGGAAAATAAGAGGCAATATGAATAAGCATGTAAGTGACTCAGCTTGTTTTTAAACTGCGGTCACACAAATCTGCTCAAGTCATGCCATCATCACTAACTGTTCTTTGAACTTCTGTGCCTCAGAAACAAGCACAACATTCATTTTTCGTATCTATCAAAGCACTGCCTTAAAAGCCTTTTTTACTATTCTCAAGGGCATTCCCTGGTCAAGGGTCTGGCCCTCAGTTTGGAAAATGTCCAGTCACACAATCCAATATTTCTTTCGGCACATCTGTCTGGGGTCATAATACTCCACTTGTCCAGTGTGTTACCCTGCCAGTGTAACATTGGTCTAGTGTTCTGGTCTCTTGTATCAGTAAGAAATTAAAAGAACTTCAATTTTTAGAGGGTTTGGGGGTTCTTTCCCAAAAATTGTTAACTGCTGAAGATGACATGGCATTTAGAAAGATTATTTCCCCAGCTAACTTGCTATTCTCTGCAGGAGGAGGACCATCTTTCAATTACTAGTTTGATGCACTTTGCTGCAGTATGTGGTTATCCCAGTATCATCAGCACATTAAGCCTTTCCGGGGCTCATTCTGTTCCCTGACTTCCCTGATGCCAGCACACAAAGCATTAGGTTCTCCATTAGGCACAGACTTAAAGCCAGGGAAAAAGCACTCTCTGGCAGTCCTTGTTTCAGCATCTCTCAGAGGCAATTCTGTAATTTTTTTTTTTTAATTCTTACAGCTTCTTACTTGACAGATGCCCTTGATTTAGCTACTCAGTCATTCCACTTCACTGTAACCATCTGAAGCACATAAGATTACTTGAAAAATACCTAAGTACCCTCTTCAGTACACAGTATTTCACATCAGAGAATTATTGGGGAGGTACTTTCTGAATGTTTGGTTCTCTATTTAATTGACTTTAACATCTTGATAATTGCTCTGATAATCATTCTGAAATTACACCACTGAAATCTTAAACTTTTGATGTGTTTTCTTGAATAAATTATACAAAATTTTGTACTGACTGATCAGTCACTCTTCTCCAGCTGGATGGCTCACCTGTACCTGAAAGAGGCTAATCCCAAGAGATTAATAATGTAATACAGTGGGGAAAAGACAGTGTTTGTGAAATATGACATTCTTGTACAAAATTGTTCAACGGTTACGTAAAGTTCTTAAATAACTCAATAAGCATGCAAAGAAGGACAAGCAAGTATTGTATTTGGATCTTCCAAAACATTACTGAAAATTTTCCTATAGGCCAATAAAGAAACAAAATCACCAAAGAAAAAAGGAAGAATGTGAGAAAACAACCCATCTTCATTTTTAACTGTACTGAGGTACTGTACACTGTCAGATGTGACATATCATACTTTAAAAAGGTATTACTAAGCAGCAAAAACATCATGCATTCACTTTACATGATACTCTGAAAGCATCAGAAAAATGCCTTCTGACAGTAAAACAGAGTAAGTAGCATAGCAAGAACCCTTAAGAAAATGGAAAACGAAATGAGAAGTCATTGTACTACTGTCAGTCTTTTATTCTGTCATGACTTTAATCTGACAGGTGGTTCTGGGCTCGCCAGTTTTGAAATGATTAACTAAACTCTTCGGAGAAAGGGCACAAAGATGAACAGAGAGATAGAATTACGCTAATGTATGAGAAGGCAATAGAAAACTTCAGCTTGGAAATGTCTGAAAGAAGGAGGATACGGTAATATTTAACCAAAGACCACAGAGAAAGTGGAATAAAAATATTCACCCAGGTAGAAGCATCATAGAACACACATCAAAATTGTCAGGCAATTTAAAGCATACAAAGAGGGATATTGTCACTGTCAAACGAACCACATGATAAAACTGTAAATCTCACTGTCTCAGGGATTTTGTTGAAGCCAAAGCATAAAAAAACAAGCACATGATGTAGCCAAATGTATGGAAGATGGTTCTAGCTGTGGCTAACATGTTAGTTCAGCTATACATTTTGATCTAAGCTTTCAGCACCTGGTCAGCCTGTGTATTCTACTGTTTATAATCCCCACTACACAAGATAGGAGGGTTTAGAAGGATCTTTGATCTCATCTAGTCTCACCTATTCTCACTTTATTACTAGACTTACAAAAATATGGAGAAAAATCTGCAGAATTGAACCATAAATGTGAAAAAATATCAGTATGGCATTTCTTACATTCTGTCATGTATTGCCTTCTAAAATTCTGCCTCCTTGGTTTCACACAGATTATACATAACAACTTTAAAGATTGCTACTGAAAATTACTGAGGGTGTTTTACAGCTGATAAACTATGAAAGCAAAATCCATTGCTCTTTAAGAAGGAATAGTCTAGTTGAGACTTTATTATTAACAGATAATACAGAGAATTTTCCTCCTCAAAAATCAATGAAGGTACACAATAGAAAGTCTTAGAAAACAAAAAAAAAAAAGTGTCTCCTTTGTGCAGCAAAGTTTGAGGCTATAATTTGCTCTGTGCAGATAAACAACCTTGATTAATGTGGTGGCTGGATCCAGACCCAAATGAATGACAAAGCACTTCCTTATAATAGGTTCCCCTGCATGGTCTGGAGCAACCGTTCTTCTGGAGAAAATTTTCCTTTACTCCCACTGAGTAGTAATCATGTAGTCAGTGCACTGTAGTCTGTTTAACCTAACAAGCATACCTGTGATGTGAAATACCAGCACCATGACACTGGCATCACCAGGCCTCTCAGATACAACTGTAGGCCTTACAGCGTCTTCCACCGATATGGCTGCAGTGGCACAGCACACAGCAGCTCCTTCCTCCTTAGTCATTCACCCATTTCCCTGCATAGCTTTACCTTACATCAGTGTCAACACAAAGACTGCTCATAGTTTGGCCTCAACTCAGCCTATGGCTACCAGCTGAGAACGATTCCCCACAAAAGGCCTGACCAAGCTGAAAGGAAAACACATCATCAGCCTTTCATGTTGCAGAATGCAAATCTTGAATTTCTCTGGGTTACCCTTTTCAGGACACTGTAGTACACAGTAAACTGGTAAATTGAAGACGACCTGTAAGATTTATGGATCTGTTCTGAACTGAACACACCAGTGCTAAGATGCTTCATCCCCAGCCATGCTCGTCACACTCATACATGGAAACATCAGTTGGAAACAAAGACAGTCTCCCTCCACAATACCACTCCTGTAGAGGATGCCGCTTCCAAAACATGTCTTTTCCTCCCATGATTCAGAAGGTAGAAAGAGAATTCTGCATTTCTTTTGAAAACACACATTACAGGAATATAAAGGGCTATGCTCTTGTGGTGTATTCAGTCATGGTGCTCCCCACTTCATATAAATGAAAGAAATAATATTATCTATTCTCCAATCTCCATGGGCCTCTTTAGATTCTGGTTTTCTAGACAATTCCTTTCTGATAATCAAAAGCTATTCAGAAAGATTAGTGCAATATTTGCTTTAAGAGGTAAACAAATTGTTTTTACTCTTTGCCGTTTACTAATGGGAAGCATTATCATTGCACAATTAATGTCTATCAAGTAAGACTACCTATGATACACTTGAGCAGAAAGTTCGTCAAAACCACCACCATCGTCATCTCAAATTTTGTAATACATGAAATGCTAATGTAAAAAATCATATGAAGGATTTGTAACTGCACCGTGCAGTATCTTTTAGGAGGGCTACCAAAGTTACAATTGCTTATATGAAAACATAAGGGAAATATTTTTAAAACTCCTGAAAGTACATTATAAAACAACTTAGTTGGCATGTGACCAGAATTTCACACTTCATGTTTATTTACCCTTAATATCTGTCAACACAGTTAAATATCAAGGAAGCCACCAAGAGATTCATTTTCTCATCTCTTTCGCCAGTCCTCTAAAAGATTACTTGTTTCTCTGATTTCCAACAATGCATGCCAAGAAGGGATAGTATAACAAATCATCTTTTACAAATCATTTTGGATACAAAAGCCTGTCTGTCAGAGACAGAG
>OU383776.1:31222922-31350109 GCA_910950805.1 Acrocephalus scirpaceus scirpaceus
CTTTCAACGGAAATGACAGCATATTAATAACTGTCATCATCCAGTCTATATAGTAAAGAACCACTGGTAAAAACGAAGATGTAAAAGTATTATCTCTTGAGCTTCACGTATCAATGTCAAACATAATTCGCTATACAGCAGATGGAGAAAAAATTACATCACTCATCAGCTTAACATAATGAAGTGTCTAAGAATATTAAAGAGGTAAAGTTCAACCATTTCTAATTTTTGTCCTAGGATAGTTACATCAGGCTAATAAGTGCTGATATCCTAAAACATACTGAAGAGTAACGCTTTTTACCAGAAAAGCAATTAGCTGTAACATTATCTACATACTTAATTAAAGCATCAGATAGTATTTGCTAAACATAAAGCTACTGGCAGTATATTATTTTATATCCTAGCTATCAGAAATACAGAATGAAAATGATGATGACAAAACTAAAAGGAAGCCCAAAACTACAGACTTTTGTTTTGGTTTTGTATTTTGCACCGTAAAACCCAAACCACTTGATTCAACATCCTGGAGCACAAAACCTTAACTGACAGTGCCAGTGGAAAGCAATCACACTGTGGTAAGACATGAAGAGGGAGCAATAGTTGTGTGACCTCAAAACACCGCAGTATTGAAAGACCTGTGTAGAAGACAGTAGTGTAGGGCGAAAGAGCACTCTTCTCCAAGTCATGTTGAGGGCCATAACACATAGATTACTTCAGGAACTGAATTTACACAAAAACCAATAAATTCCCAATACAAATAAAACAGACATTTTTAATCTGAGTCTGCCACTCCTGTAAAAGAATTTGAATGGCTGATAAACGAAGGCTCCAGCCATGCAATGTCTCCTGTAACAGTAGCCTTCTCCCCATGTATGCTCTGGTCTACTTCTGCAACAACTTTTCAAACATTGCACCTTCCTGCTGCCTCTCTCCACCACAGGCTGTCATCAGTAAAGCCAGGACAAACATACACTACCTGGACAAGAAAAATGCTTCTCCTCTGTACTCAGGAGGAGTTCTAATAGTTACATGTGATGTACTATGCCATGTAGGCCTACAGTTCTAGTATTCATCGGAAGGGAACTGATTGCTAAGCCAGATATCTATGCTTGTTTAGGAAAATTTAGAGACCAATGTGAAATTAGAAAACAGTTTCCATCTCCTCTTGTGCTCATTTATTATTCTATATGATGTCTTTCTCAAAACATGAAACATTTTAAATCCTAAAATCACACAACAGTGTCACTTTTCACCAGAATTGTTGCTCCAGTCAGTACACAATTAAAGTGTAAAAACTCATTGTATTTTCAGTGCCAGCAGTAACATGACTAATTTAAAATTCCCCTTCAAATAATAGAAAAAAACCTGCCTACAATAATTACAGTGGTAATACAATGTTTAAAACATACCCCTAAAGAGACATCATAATCTTCTGGGGTAAAAGGTTTATCTGTCAGGTCCTCAAAGAAATCTGCTAAGGAGTACAGTGTCTCTTCAGCCAGTTTCTCATAGGTGGTCTCATCTAAAGAGCTACAAATGACACAGAGGTCCATAATTAGGAGGAAAAGTATGGAGAACAGTATTTTACCTATAATAAAAACATACCAAGACCATGACTTTGGATGAAACAGTAACCATGAAATGATAAAACAAGTAGTCATTTTTCTTAAGGTGATAAAGGTGACAATCCACCTTATAAATGAAGATGAAACGTTGAAAATAATTGGAATTAGAGATCTCTTAACTGAGGAAAAGGTACTTACTCCCTAAGATATACTAACTCCCATTTAGTACACAGCATGAGATTTCAAAGTAAGGCATTTTCATAAAAGGACTTAGTGTAAGAATTGCTTAGTTTTGAACTCTACAAATAAGAGACAAAAGCATCTCCCATTTAGAAATACATGTAATTTGCCTCCACAAAGCTTCCTGTAGCCATACATAGTTTAGAAATGTCAATATGACATGTCATGTTTATATATAGCATTTCAATTGGAATTACCCACGCAACTGGTAATTAGATGTTATTTAAACTGTGCTTATGAACTAACACTTATAAATTACAATCTTCTCCAGAGAGTCTCAAAGCACCCTGTGGCTATTATGTAAGGTTTTGAAAGCACCTGTGAGACCACTTCTCTTTTCCTCTTTAGTGGAAAAAACTGTAGAACAGTTTAATTAACAAGATGTAATTAACTCCCAGAAGTTGTTCCATCTCTATCATGTCAGCTTTTAACAGAGCGTGTAAATGGGTCTCCCTACCAAAAAACACTTCAGTAAAATAGTCTCAATTTTTGGTAATGCTTATGGCAATGAAACAGTTACTACAGGCTGAATATATAGTATGTATCAGTTGGTAAGAAAAAACATATCTTTAAAAAAAATTCTTATTCAGTTACTGAAATATGCTCTATGTCACTTATGTGACGGATACCACAAAATGCCTTGGGGCATGGAGAACAGAAAGCCTTTGGATTGGGCAGGATTCATGTACTGGTTCAGGGTACACTTTAGGCACTTAAAGGCAAGAGCCATTTCAGACATCTGCACAATCCTTTACTGCGTCCCCAACTGCTGCATCAGAAGGGGAGAAGTCTCCAACAGATGCTGTGTCACCTCCTCTCAGAACAAGCAGAAATTTCACATCCTCTGGCATACGTGAAATGGTGCTAGACAACCTGCGTTTAGGTACACAAGTAATTTGCTAAGCGACTTCCCAAATTCACAAAAAATGCTTTTAGCTGAAACTGTAGCTGTCCTTTACGTGACATCAACATTATATTCGTTTGGTACTCTTAGTATGTATATAAGTTATTCTAAAATACATAACCAATATTTTCACATGAATATCTCAAAATGCATTTTTACCTTGTGTCACTCTGAGTTCCTGCATTTCTCAAATTCATGAACCAAACAGTCCTGCTCTTCACATCTGAAGAATACTGTAATTTCTGTTTAAAGTAAGCAGAAGGAAAATGGAATTAAAGTTAAAATGTAAAGTATTTCCAACTATGTATTTATCATATAAATTAAAAAGCTCCTTGAAGTCCTTTCCATCCTCAAGTAAAATGTTCATATTCTGTAACACAAGGCTAATATGGAAGCAATTACACAGCTTTAGTCTTTGGATGATTGAAGCAATCCAGAACATCCTTGTCTTCATCATACAAGCAAATGGAAAAAAAAACCCCACACCCTCTCATTCACAGAAGTATGAACTTAGAAAAGAGAATTATTCTAACTTTTCTATTGCTCTACCACAGAATTACTGAAAGACTTCAGACAATTAAATGGCTTAGGCTTAGATTTTCATAAATATCCACTAGTTAAATGCTGCACTACCTACAACATGTGTCCCTCGGCTGGAAGTCATGAACATACTAAGCTGAAATAAACACAAACCCTGAATCCTCCTTACGTACAGAAAAGCCCAAACCACTTCAGATTCCAGATTTCCAAATTATGGAAAAGCTGTATTGCCATACCAGCAGTATCAGACAAGGGAACCAAATGGGCTACCCCGCTGAGGGAAACCAATACAAGCATGAAAATAAAGGTAATCCCCAAGTCAGACACAGTAGCAGAAGTACTTATGCTATCCACCAAGAAAAGAAGATGGCATGATTTTCATTTTCTTCTTAACTGGTGCTGGCCATTCAGTTTAATGGTAAAACAGCATTCATGATTACTTTCTGTGTACTCGTGCAAGGTTCTGAAAACTTCTGACTGAGTTGAAAAGCAAGTTACATTTGCAAAGAAGCTAGGTCAGTCTCTCTTCAAGTACGGAAGAGCAAATCACAGGCCGATCTCTCTCCATGTGCTGTAACATCTATCCACAGGTATTACCAATGAGCTACCTGTTAGTCCAAAACAAGGACACAGGCAGAAAGGACAGAACGGGCGATACAACGGTACAGGTCGACAAAATATACCACAGTGCCTGCATGTTTGACTGCATCCCTACAGAATTTTATACACGCTTACAATCAAAAGCTCCAAGACCACGAGGCCGTTCAGGCTCTGTCCAGACTGAGAGGCTCTAATTCCATCAGTCTGTACCCGTACTCGGTCTGCGACTGGAGGCTGCCAACAGCGGTGTCAGCACGCAGCCGCCTCCGCGTATCACACCCGGCTGAGGGCGGCCAGCACCGCCTTCCGCGCCTGGAGAGGGGCGGCAGACGAGTGCACCAGCTTCCGTGGGCGGCAGCTCCCGAGGCGCGGAGGGAAGCGGAAAGTATAAGGCAGGCGGCAGAGAGGGAAGGAGGGAGGACGCGCCCCGCTGCCGGCCGGCCTGTGAGGAGGCCCGGCGGCGGCCCTGGCTGCCGTTGCTGCCGCGGGCTGACATCGACCTGCTCAAAGCCGGCGGCCGGCTAGGGAATTCCCGCTTGCCGCCCTTCCCTCCCTGCCCGCCCACCACAGCCGGCGCTTGGCCACCACGGCCGCCCCGCCCGCCGCCGCACAGGCCGCGCCTCGCCCCCGCCGTCCGCCCGCCCCTAGCTGACCATGCGGCCGCCGCCGGCGGCGGTTGCGCCCGCCCTTGGGGCTCCTCTGATGCCACCGCGTTGCCGCGCCACCGCCGCCCGTGCCGCGGCGCGCACAGCGCCCACCGCCCCCGCCCGCCACATGGCGCCCGGGCCGCTGCGGAAGCGGCGGGGCGGGGCCGCGCCGGGCCGGCGCGCGGCACCGCCCCCCGCGGCGGCGCGAGCAGAGCGCCGGGGCCGCGTGGGAGAGGCGCGGAGAGAGGCGGAACCTGCGGGTTTGCTCTTCTTCCCAGCCCCTGCGGGCTCCAGCCTCAGCAGGGCCAGGATAAATTAAATCCAAGCGCTTTGCTACCGAGACAGCACAGGTGTATCAGAGCCGAGCAGGGTTTGTCCGCCCGGCGAGGTTTCGAGCCTGCGGCGGTTTCCCCGCCAGGCTTACCCCGGTGTCCTTCTCCCGGCGCTAGCACGGCCTGGCACGGCTGTCCCTAGGAAACGAGTGCTGGGCCCCGTGTGCTGCACAGGCCTCGGGGAGATGTCGACGCCGGCGTGCCATGGAGCCAAGGAGCTGCGGCGGCCATGCATCGCGGCTGCTCCCGCTGAGCGCTTTCACCTCGCTCTGCTCTCAGGGCACGCAATAATCGCTCGTGGGCGAATCTCTGCAGCCATCTGCTCAGGCAGAGCGGTCTTACTGAGGAGATTGACAAGGAACTGGAGCCTGGGAAGAGTAGCAATTAGAAGCCACACTACTCACCAAGCATTCACTCAGAGAATGAATTTAAGTTACATAAATGCTGGTGGTGCCATATTATCAGCAATATGTGAAGATGTAGTGTCAGCCAGACATGTGTTGTTACTTAAACTGAAAGAAAGAGACTAGGTTTTTCAAGCAGATGAGAGGTAAGAAATAATTACCATTTCCATTTACCAAGGTTTCTTAAAAAACCTGCACAGTTTCTGTGGGAACACAGACAACTTTCACTTCAGAGCCTTCCACTGGACAAGACCAAATGATGCAGTCGTTGCAAGTAAAACCATAAATATGAAAAGCATAGAAGTATTCAGAAGCTTACTGCTGGTTACTGTGTGATGTATTTTTATATTTCAAAAACTCTCAATTAAAGTGAGCAGCTGGATGCTCTGAGCCACCTGATCTAGTTGAAGATGTCCCTGCTTATGGCAGTTAGACTAGGGTTAGACTAGGTGACCTTGAAGGGTCCTTTCCAATTCAAACTATTCTATTGATTCTATGATCTTCCACTGCATTGGGGAATAAGCTACCAGGTTTCTCACCAGGATTTATAATTTTACAATATTTTTACATAAGCCAAAATTATTTTACTCTACACAAGGGGAAAAAGCTCATACAATTCAAGCCACTTGCACAAATTTCAACGGAAATTATGAAGTCTGTTTTAGCTAAAAGCTGTTTGTACCAAACCGTTAGATCTAACTTGGCCAGCTTTTTGTCTCTTTTCAACAGACTCCTGTGTCTTTCTTTGTTACCCGTGTCTTCCCAGTTTGTGTTCTTGTTGTATTTGTGGGAGAGGTTTTCATACATCAAGCA
Source organism: Acrocephalus scirpaceus scirpaceus (assembly GCA_910950805.1). Lineage (NCBI taxonomy): Eukaryota > Metazoa > Chordata > Aves > Passeriformes > Sylviidae > Acrocephalus > Acrocephalus scirpaceus. The sequence goes on from OU383776.1 coordinate 31,228,968, forward strand.
GATATAAGATCCTCTGTAGTTCCTTGAAGAACGACCCATTCTTAGCCCTGTTGGGAGAAGCTATTTATGTTTCTACAGGAATAATCGTTTACAGACTGAGATAAGGCTTGTAGGAACAAATTACTTATATCAGACCACAGAATACATTGGTAAAGCAAGCGACTGATTTTTTATACCTTGGTAGGGAAGGGGAAAAACAGCTAGAAGAATGGAGGAATACCAGTTCTTTTATGTAGTATTTAATCTAGTTACAGATGGTGCTTATTTATATAGCTTGCCTCTCCTATTAAAAGAACCTCAGGTGTTTTCTGATATTATCCAACTAGTTCCACAGTGATTTTTCTCTAGTCATCCAAGTCATACGCAAGTCTCAATAGGAAATGTTCATCTTGTATTTCTAAGTTCATGACAGATCAATGAATTAGTGTGGATTAAGTATCTTCTCTAGTACTAGCAATTCCACATACCTAATCTTTTAAAAAGTTAACAACAGTTAATTCAAATTTAAAGTTCAAGTTAGTGAATTTTACAAGATGGTACTACCAAGCAAGGATCAGTCACACAATTTCTAAACGGCTCAAGTTAGGGATTAGCAATTTTAACAATGATTTCTTAAGGTTTTTCATCTTGATTTCTGTCCCTTAGGCTAATGTTCATATCACAATATTGGTATCAGTACCTTTTTATGCTGGTGTAAAATACCTGTGAAGGAGTTGCAGATGCGGAAGTGCTGCAGGGTCGGGCCCCACAAAGTCTGAAAAGAGCTGATAGTTTTTTTACTTTAAGCAAATGTATGCATCACTGGAAATGTTTCAGCAAATGTCTTCTACAAAGAACAGGAGAGTGCACTACTGATCACTCCTTTATCACTGTCTAGTAGAAGGGTTTCGCAAAATACTGTTGAGATAAATGAAATTAAATTGCCTGAAGTATAAGCAGAGTCAACAAGAAAATAGATGCTAGGATATATGTGCTTTCAAACCATTGAATTATAGTACAAGGACACAAAGTGGGGTTTGTTCGTTTGTTTGTTTGGGGGCTTTTTTTTTACTTTTTATTAACTGAAGGCAACTATTTGGTGGTGCTACCACCAAAGGCAAAGCTTCACCTCTGAATGCCGTATGATTAAGTCACAAACTCTGATAACAAAAATTTGGAATTATTCCATACCTTTCTCAATGCTGGCATCAACTTGTGCTTTTTCATTCTGAGCAGCTTGCAGGGTCAGAGTATTCAGATACCACTGCCCGCAGATAGCCCATCTCTGTGATCTTATTCTTCTTTGCTCCCTGTGGTAAACTCCATCTGGCAAAACAGACCAATATATTACTTTAATACTCCAAGGAGTTGATTGTGCCCTATGTATATTATTTTTACTTGACATGATCTGCCTCATCAGCTCTACAGATATAAATCTTGAAGTCTATAAAGTCTATAAATTTTCATCAAGTGCTACCAACATGAAACACCAAAGCAAGATGAAGAGAACCAAAAATACTTAAACATTAAACTTGCGCGTCCCTACAAACTCTTGTGCTCTTTGATGTTTGAAAATTTATACTATTTTATGCACTAGAGAGCAAAATGGGTTCCAAGTTGTTGATCATTAATCACACACACACCTCTTAAGTGCACATGCTTTGGAGAAGGTTTCCCCAGCAGGCTCCATAGTCATACAGGATTTCCTTTTTCAAGTGTTAAATGACTGTTTTGATTTATAAATTACTGGGTTCAAGGGATTGTACACAAAAGATGTCTCAGTCTCTGAATCGTTTGATATAGACATTCTGGTTTTGGACAGAATTGTTGCAGTTAAGTTACGAATCCTTTGGGTTCTTCCTAAGAAGAAATGATTCAGATGCTATAGTTACTAGGCAATTGGGGAAAAATTGTCATGCATGTTCTTTATGAAGGTTAATTGGGTGCTTAAATATTTTTCCCCAAATAAGACTACTGACAAGTGTCTGCTTTGCACAGAGACACATTCTAAATATCCTGTACACTGTGCATGAAGGAGCAGACACCTGACACAGATGTACAAAATGTTTTTACTCATAGGACATGCAGATTGGTTTTGCTTTTCTGCAGAGGAATGCTGCAGAAAAATTATCTTGCTGACATTAAGCAATCTAATTTTAAAGCCTAGAAAAGTGATAATCATGAGATACAGGCTCTAAGCGAAGCCTTAGCCTTTGGTTTCTTAGAAAACAAAAAACCACAAACCTCTTAAAATTTCTCTGTACTGTGCATAATTAAGGAATTATTATTCTTACTCGTCAAGATTATAAGATTATGTCAAAGTAAGACAAAAAAAACCCCAACTACCACCATCCCCCACCAAGCCAAAACAAAAAAATCCACCATACCAAATCCTTAAAAGAAAAATTCTGTACAGGTACAAAGCATAATTCTAGGACTTAAAATGCCAAGTTCTGGTTTTCTCAATTTAGCAGGTTTACTTCACGTATTCCTAGAAGACATTATTACCAATAAGTTTGGTAGCTTTTTAAGTGAGACTTGTGCAAATTTTTAAATACACCACTGCATTGAAGCATAAAATCTTGAACTGGTGATCACTGGCATTTGGGATTATCTCTTTGTTACTGGGAAATTAGGAAACCAAAACAGTTTCTGTAGTTACCCTAAAATGATTGTCCATACTGAAAAACCTGAAATAGTTTTATAAAACAATGCCTGTTGACTATGTTTCTTCAGCTTTCCTGGTCTAATTTCAAGATTCCCCTTTTCATTATAGAGCTGGTAAAGACAGATGCCATATTTGTCATATCTCAGGAGGCCTCTTAAAACTACCTCATGAAGGTAAAGAAATGCAAGAATCATTAAGTCCAGTACAGATCAATAGGAAGATGACAGCTGTGATAGTCTTTAGAATAAAATCTTTTATTCATCAATAAAACTATAGTTTACAATAGCATTTTCTAAATAAATTATAGAATTTCTCTTTTACAAGAAATAAAGCAAAAACAAGGACAATATATGTACACAACATAAGGCCTTGTTATAAATAACATTTTTATCTCCTTTTTACCAACAGTGAAAGTATCTATAGAGGCTCATTTTCATATGGTATGTGCAGAGATTTGCCCTAACCCTTGTGCAACATCAGTTCCAATTTCCACTGACGTGGACCTAAGCGATTAGAACTGAGGGGGTCAAAAAAATGAAACTGATTTTATTCACCACTGTGTTTATTTTTTAAATAGGTAAAGTAGGAATAGATTTTGTGCATAGTTACAGAATGCATGCAAATGAAACCACTAGAGGGCTGATAAGAAAATATCACTTCAAAGTGCTATCACTCCAAAAAAGGCGATTGGCAATATTGTAAAAAGCAGCCGGGATACAGTTCTTCACAGCTGAGCAAGCAACAGCAGATGACAGCAGTGTGTGGAATGTTTCATGTCATTTTTGTCATCAAGCCTTTCTACGGTTCAAAGATCCTGGCACTTCTTAGAATAAGTTCTGTTGATTATTACTCTTGGTCTATTAGGCTCAGCAAATTCCTCCTTAAATGAGAAGTGCAGAAAGTGCTCTTCATGGTCACTTCTCTTAGTTTTTTTCTCTTCATTTATTCATTACTGGAAATACAGAAATGACAAGTTAAGAGTTGTGTTTACTTGTTTTCTTACAGAATTATAAACAGGTAACATCTTTCTTCCCCTAAACAGACTGAGTACAATTTGGCAGTGATTCTCTTATGTCCCTGACCCCTAATCAAAAGCATTGTATCTCTTTTCGTGTACAACAGCTAACCCCTATGTGTTTTACAGGCATTGCAGTACACTTGCATTATGTAAACTAGAACTACTTGCTGCTGCAAAATGCTGAACACTCTGGATGTCATAGTAGACAGAAAAATCTGAGAGCACTCAGAAATTCACAACAGCTTATTTTAATTTTACAGAACTGTGGCGTTTACTACTTAAAAGTGTCAGTCTTCATATGTTATGAATAAAAGTGCTGTCAGCTTCTGCATAATACTCTGAGATTTTCCTGAGAAAATCATTCCTGAGAAAAATCATACCTGTAAAAAAACTTTCAGGCACAATTGATGTTCTAGTCTGTCATTGTAGGACACGAAATAAAGATGATTGACTCTCATAATTCTTCAGAAGGATGAAGAGAATCAGAAGGCTTTATTTACAGTTTATCAAGCTCTTTTTATAACATGCTGTGCTAAAAGGCACTATATCGGTACATAGCATTGACACCTCTCAAATTCTATTGGTTTAAATTACAGAAATAGCAAACAACAACTGGTGAGAGGTTGTTATGAGAAAAGGAATACTGTTTACTTAAATGTTATGAGAAAAGGTAGTTATTTACAGAAAACTGTTTTGGGAAAAGGAAAACTGTTGAAAGTTTTCCCTTGGGAAGGAGCTAGCAATGATGAGCAAGCTGAAGTTCTCTCAGGCTTAGAAATACCGAGTCCACACTAGTCAACATTGTAGCAATCATTCTATTTCACAAAAAGAACCCAAAACAAACAAACAAACAAAACCCCCCCAAACCCAACAGAAAATTAGGTAATAATGTTAATGGATTAGAATTCTCTACACTACCCTAATGTAATAGAAATAGTGGATCACTTCTTGGCATCCCTGTAGAGTTACAGATTAATTGAAAAGAAACTATTCTTTGCTGAACATCTTATTATGACAACTCAATCTAAGGATAAACTGACAGCTGAAGAATATATTTCAGTAAATTGAATGCATCTCACTGACACATCCAAAATGGAGCAAGATGCAAAATGGAAACAAAGGAATCCATAATGACCTTACTCTAAAACCTTATTAAAAAACATTACAAAGATGTACGGTTCTATTTATTACATGGATTTTTAAAGTCACCTTTACATTGTGCTTTTTGATACAAGCACTTAACTGATCTTTAAATAGTTTGATAATGGTCTAATCTTGATTATGAACAAAAAAAATCTCTGAAGGCATTTCTTAAGCTTATCTCAGAGAAAGGTAGCCAGTAGATTTAAATCAATATATTTGTTCTGACTTCTAGTACTAGCCCTTGAACCTTGAGGAACAATATTTCACTATTGTTCTATGACAACCTTTAAACTTCCTACTGTATTGTTCACCAGTGTTAGGGTGTTCACAATCACTGATGCCATTGAGTACAGTGCCAATATCCCAGGTGCTGTTCACTCTCCCTCAGGAACTGTGGTCTGCCAAGTAAAGCTGACTGTCATATTAGCACCTGAATGTGCTAAGGCAGCTAAGTACTTGGAAAATACAAAACCATTTCATATGTGAAGTAAAATTGTTGGACAAGTGAGTAAAAGAAAGTGATATTCTAAAATCAATGTGATGTAAAGCTGACAAGGACTTTTAATTAATTATTTTAAATCAGTTTGGCAAAAAAAGTAGAAAAACACTAGTACCAATAAAAAAATGTTATATGAAGCAATATATATATATATATATATAATATTTTTATTAGCATTATCTTGTTTCTGTCTGAAAGCTCAGATCCATTTCTGACAAATATAGTGATCACTCAGCACAGCTTCCAACTCTCTGGACTTATGGTATTCCACTAATTATGCAATGAAACCATGACTAGCTAATTCTTGTTCTTTTTCCCTTTCATCTGACCCTTCCAAAACATTTCAGTGAAAAATTCCAATAAAATTTGCTTAACAGAGTTGGAGAAAAGAAACCTGATAATAACTTGTAGCAACTGCTAACTGTATGAGTCAATCACAGAAATATGGTTGATGGTACTAATGCCATTTAAAGAAGAAGAGATTTTCAGATGTTCATATTTACGTCAGGTACAGTCCAGTACTGTAGTATTCTGGAAAGGAATCCATCTGTTTCAAGGCACAGGACATGATCCTCTAGGCAACATTGTATCCACTGCACAACTTTTGGGGTTACATTTATTACAGATAAATGAAACTTTTTTTTTTGAAATAAAAACTGAGTTTGGCTGTGGCAATTTGGTCCAAAATGATAAATAAATGACCTTACAGGAATCATTCCCATAATCACTGCCTGAGATGTCTCACACTGTGTATGTAATGGATTTACAATGTTGGAACCTGCTTGAGGCTTTTTTTCTTGGAACATTTTTTTGCTCCAGTTCTCTTTCCATGGATATGTTTTTGAGCCGACTGATTTCCTCTTGTGGTGTTTTAAAAGCCCCAGGCAAGAGAACATGTAGTTCCGTGATAATATGTGCTGGTATTTTAGCACTTGGCTTCCTATGGCAACATATTGCTTGTGATCTGAATTGCTACCTTTTTAATCTAATCAAGCACCTAATTCCTGTGTCCGATTTTCATGCAAGGGTGACTAAAATGTTTCTTCTTACATAATGTTTCTTCTGCAAGAACATCTCTGCCAAACTATGTTAAAATGCTCCTTTGTTTTTCACCTCCAACCAGATTTCAGTTCTATGGGAGACAGAGGCCTTTTCTTTCACTCTTCTTTGGTATCATGCATGGATGGATACAGGGAAAACACAGATAACAACAGAGGAAAGGAGCAGTTAACCATACTGCATAAAACAAGTTGGTTTGCCCCTTTCAGCCTGAAACAATTTCTATTTTGAGGAGAGTGCTTGATTGGTTCTACCATGTGCATGTAACATTTTAAGGATTATTATGCTCTTGGGGGAAAGAAAGGATGTCTGTAAGTGAGAAGGTCTTAATTCCCTTCTCATAGTCCCAGAATTCAGGTTGAGTATGCTGCATTTTTCTACTAGTATCTTTAGACGAAATGGTGAGGCAGAGAAAGCCTCCAAAGCCTTCCATAAAAAGAGCAACATACCAAAATTTGAGGTATGTGTGCAGTGTGACTGCACAACTTCTAGCATGTTTTTACACGTATTCTGCCTGGGAATTGCTTTAATTTCAGCTGCACAAGAGCACCCTGAAGAAAACTACACCATGATTAGAATTAATTTGAAATTATGGGAGAGAGTACAGAAGAAAAGGAGAACTGATGAGTAAGAAGAGTCAGAAAGCTTTGACAGTTTCTAAACAGGTATTTTATAGACCAATATTTGTAAATCTGCTTACCTGTGCATCTACAGCAGCTTTGAAATACAAAATTAATCTTAATATTATTTTAAGACTTCCAAATCCTATAATGAAATTGGCATTTGGAAATAAACCACACCATAAGTAATTTTAAATGTAATAGTATAATCTATGCAATTCATCTGACACAAATCATAGCTAAACTAACCAGGCTCTAAATACATTGGGCTTGCTCATCACTACAGTTATTCCATTCTTTTATTTTACTGACGCCCTTTGCAATCCATATCTTCAGTAGCAGTGACTTTTAAGTCATATGTAAATTTTATGAGTGTTTCCTTTAGCAACGGGAAGCAATGCTGTATTTCCATGTGAAAACTTTTGTAGTACCCAAGAATTTTGCATTGTAATTAAATATACAGAAGTATTCTGTAATCAAAAAATAATTCATTAATGAAATCCTATAGGCAGGACATATATTTATTTAGGATCCTGTAGACAGGACATATATTTATTTATTTAAATCCTGAATTATACCAGATGACCTAACATATACAGCATCACAATGGAACAAACTTAAAAGTTTTTCACTGCTATTTACATGCATGTCCTTTTTCTGTTGGAAGTGTAAGGGAGATCAGGCCAACTTGAAGTAAATCAATTAAATACTTAAGCCTTACTACTCTGATTTTACTGATATTGAAGTACACTATATCAGCTATCTTTATAAATAATTGCATGGGAAAACTAAGAAAACACAATAGGATAGTTTATAATTGCACATGTTGCTTTTTTAGCTAGAGAAAGCACAGTCACACAATTTGAGACTTCACTGCAGAACAGGAGTAAGGTGACTCTTAAGTTACTCCTTACTTTTCAAGTGGAATTATCACTTTTAAGGCACTCCATAGTGATGCTGGACTAAGGTCTTCAGGATTGGTTGCACTTGTTGATCATAGATCACTGTTAAGGAGCTTTTGCAATACTGGACTTTTATCTTTTATTAATCAAATTCCTTAGAACATTGAGACACTGCTGTGTTCAACAGCATTTGCTGACAATGCCTGAACTGACACTAATAAATAGGGCTTCAAGGGAATCTTAAAAAGAGATCAAATTTATTTACAGAAGAAGAAGGAAAGCGTGTTTTGTGGATTTCTACGTCAAAGTGCTAAATGGAAGTGTGTTACCTTCTCTGTTTCTGGCTTATATGCCAGAAACCTGTTTACCTCAGACAGAATAATTTGTTTCAAACTGGCTGATCTATTATTGTATTACATATTCATAAAAGCATGAAGCCTTTAATGTTTAAAATTAGGCAGAGAAACATTTCAAATTTAAAAGTTTTTCTGCATCTCCTTCTATATTTTATTATTTATTATTATTTATTTTATTTATTATTTATTCCTTCTATTTAATTGATAATTAAATTTATTTGTGTGAATCAATTGGTATTGTAACTATGTTACTAGAATAACTGGAAATAATTTAGATTGTCGTATACCTACTGCTCATTGCAGATGATGCTTAGTCGTATTCTAGTCATAAAGGCTAGGTTTCTTTAGCTGTTAACTGGGTTAAAAGGTTTATGAGAAAATAAAGCAATATAACTTGAAAGTAAACTTGATTTGAGAATGTACCTAATAGTGCTTCTTAGAGTAGCATGTGAACAAAATGCTAGTTTGAATTTGGTCTTTTTTCAGAATTAAGGAATTATGGGCCCAGACCAGCATTCAGGTGTGAACCCAAGATGTCTCTCTACTTGTGTCCTGGAACAAAAATTCTTGCTGTTATCAGGTACATTCTCAGTTTTGACATCAGCAGCTCAGTGGGAGTTTGCATGGAGTTCCCTTAATGTAACACCTCAAACCCAATACTCTTATCTGTAAGAAGAATTTTGGTTTTTTGACAGCCTCTGTTCCACCTCACCTTACCTATCAGAATTTCCACACAAAACTCTTCAGAAAATGCCATTTTTAAGCTGCTCTTCATAGTAAATTAACACAATGTTATTTTTACAACAATTTTTTTTTCTATACATGGAACCAAAAATTCATTGCTCTTAATTTAGTAGTGGACTAAAATTTGTCCAAAAGGTTTAGCATTTCAAAGCAGGAGACAAAGACATCAAAGGATTAATGGTGCCTGAAATTACGCAAGTTAAAATATTTTTCATTAAAATATATAGTGGGTAAGACTACAGCAGCTTGCCTTGTGGTAGAAACACAAAGATTATTAATCACAGGGTTAAAGGAAAATCTGAGAATGCCATTTAATACTGCATTTTTCTCCTTGCATTTTGCCCTTTTAAACGTACATCTTGTAACCTTTCTGAGGTGTAGATCAGCTAATGCAGATGCCATTGGTCTGCTTTATTTTTGAGATGTACATTAGAAATTACTAGCCTGTTCCTAGTGTTCTCAAAACCATGCATCTTTTCCTTCTAACATTTAATCATTCTCCTATAAAAGCAAAATTGCCTTCTGGCCAGGACTTATGCTCTAGCATCTTCAGGTTTTCCCAGCCACAGGCTTATTGTTGTTTCCAGGTCCACTGAAAGATATTGTGAGGCATCAGGAACTAACAGATGAGTAGACAGAACAGCATCCTATTCCTGTTTCTTCCATAAACACCTCAGGATGCATACAGGGTACATGTGATTAAGTTAGAGCTCACTTCTACAACAATCTCAAAACAGTTAAGTAGGCATCAATACAGGGAATGGGACATGAGAGAGAAGGTAGGGGTGAGTCACTTCTCAAGATGAGTTTGCTTAAGAAGTAACGTGCTTAGCTATGGTATCCACTTTCCTTGAAGCTGTCAGCTGTTGCATACCTAGAGAGCTCAGGTGTGTGCTATTACCTTGATTATCAAATTTTGAATTTATTTTTCTTCAGGGTGCAAAGAAAGATGCTGCTAGTTCCAAAAAGCATCTATAATTCTCTCCACTTAAGACCTATTTATTTGTCCAGACCTTTCCTCAGGGGAATAAACACTGGGTATTTGGATGACATCCGAAGTTGGGTTTTAATTATTTTTCTGTTGATATTTATTAGTGTAATACACATATACTTACAGCATTATTACTATTATGTCTCCAAGACATAATAGTAATGAATGTTCTACAAGCTGAAAACTAAGTAGAGAGATGACTATCACACCCGAAGCTCATACAGACAGCTTTACTAAAGGTGTTACATGTGCCTGTCACTGGATTTTCAGAACATTCCACCATCCACCCTACAGACTTCAAACCTAAAAAGAAATACTTCACAGTGCTAAGCAGTATTATTGTTAAATAAGACTGTTGCTTTATAAACTAAATCCAAAACCTATCAAGAATAAATGGTTTCACTGTTTAAATGGGGCCAAAAGAACCACAGATCAGCCCAGGCTGAAAGGACCATAAGAGGCCATCTAATTCAACCTTTTGCAGGAAAGGGAGCCTGGATGAGATTATGGAGCATTGCTGTCCAGCTACATCTTGAAAATCTCCTGTGATGGGGACTTTACCACATCCCTGGGGAGGTTGTTCCAGTGAATCATTCATCATTATAATATCATGCTCATTATAAATCATTCTCCTTGAATCTTTATAATTGTAAAAACCCTTATTTCTTACATGGAGAGGAAATGGCCAGCTCTAGTTCCAGCTGAGCTTTGACCTTCATGTATGCAACCCTACATGCCCTAGCAAGGATCTTGTAGTCCCCACTGGGTAGCTGATGACCTTTCCATAGAGAGTATGCTTCCTTTTTGCTTTTAACAACACTCAAAACCTTTGTCACTCATTCTGCCTTCCTCCTTTTACTTTGTAGGCAGTGGACTGTTATTTTGCTTCCAGCAGGATGTTATTCAAAAACTCCTTGCACTCACATGCTGCTTTGCTTTCCATGCATGCTTCCTATTAAATCCCTTGCATCTGGGCTCTGAGTATACCAAAGCTGTCTTATCTAAAATCCAGAGTCTTTTTGTTAATACTGGTCTTCAGCATGCTCAGCAGGATCTTAAATCCACAATGTTGTTGTAATTGCTGCATCCAAGGCTATCATTTGAAGTTGTCTTTTCAGTTTGAGAGCAGTAAATCTAGCAATGCATTGTTCCTAGGTAACATGACCAGCACACTTAACAGGATGCAAGTCCTCATGTATTCCAAGAATCTCATGGACAACTTGTGCTTTGCTGTACTGTTCTCCCAACAAATGCCTGGGTAATTGAAGTGACCCATGACAGCCAGGTTCTTTTGGCTCAATACCTGCTTGAAGAGCCAAAGTAAGTTTTTGTCAGCCTTGTCATCCTGGTTTGAAGGCCAGAACATACACATAAAAAAAGATCCTCCTTGGTGATGAACCATCTAATTTTGGTCCTAAGACATTTGGTAGACATTTTGGGGTGTTGAGGGTTAGATTTGTTTCTTTTTTACTTACAGAAACTTTTCCCGTAAATTGTTAGGAGACTACCTGCTGGGTACTTAGGAGTGCTTGACGAAAACAAAGAGGCGGCCAAAAGTTGGGAGAGGACTGTAGCATTGGGGCTACATTTCTTTTGTCTCTGGGAGTTTCCCTCAGAGGGGAAAGATAACACGTGTTTTGGAGGCAGGTAAAGGACAGGGCTGGGGACAGTTTCTCTCTCTCTTACTCTCAGCATCAGAAGGAGGACGGCCAGGCTTGCTGCAGGAGTTCACTGTCACCACCAAGTCTGATCCTGGGAAATCTACTACCATCTGCTTGTGTATCCAGTAATACTGAACTTGCCTCCTCCTGCCCTGCTGGAGCTGGGCTGGCCCTGTTCCACTGCTGCTGTTTCTTCAACACTGCTCTGAGGGGTTTTTTTGCTACACTGTGGCCCTGCACGCCCCTGCCCTGCCGGGACATCCTGCCTTTCCAGCTACCATCGACTGAGCTTCTGATATATCTTGTCCACCAGCCCAGGATTTTCCACCGTTCCAGTTTGGTGCTCTCAGAGTACTGCAGGGGCACCAAGGTAAGACTGTCCTGGGCTTTGTGAAGCAAAGCCACTCGAGGTTCCTGGTTCTGTTTGTTTGTTAATGCTGTAGTTGTTGTTTGTTTGCCTTGTTATATATACTAGTAAAGAACTGTTATTCCTATCCCCATACCTTTGCCTGAGAGCCCTTTAATTTTTGAAATTATAATAATTCGGAGGGAGGGAGGTTGAATTCTCACTCTAAGGACGCCCTGCCCTCCCTAGCAGACACCTGTCTTTTCCAAACCAAGACATGTGGTCTCCATAGCTTACCTTCATACACTTAGATTTCTTTTTTATGAAGTGCAGCTCCACCTCCTCTTCCTATCTTTGCAAAAGAGTTTGTAGATATCTGTTGTGATCTTCCAGTCATGTGAGTGTTCCCACAAGCTTGTGACTCCTTTCACATCATAACTGTCAGACTAGGCATGAATTTGCAGTTCCTCTTTTTCTCTAGAATTCATGCTTTGGTATACTGTACACTTGAGGTGGTTAGACTTAGGGTTCTTCCTTTGCAAAGTGTTGGGAAGCAGTCCCCCCTACTCTAGTACACCTACATGCTCATCCATGCTTTTCTTACGAGCATTCAGGTGTCACACCTCTGAATCCTACTCTCAAGTTATTTATTTAAAAGCATAATTCATTAAGTCAGTGTGGTAGTTTGGGAAGGAAGTGATTTTTTCAGGAAGATTATAACAAAACCAATCAGGGACTAGGCATAAAAATTGACAGCTAACATAGCCATTAGGAAGATGATATGTGTCTGTGAACAGGGTTAAAAATCGGAGGAAGCACGGGAAGACTCCCTTTTTCTTCCTGCCTTTGAACAGGTCACAGGGCCGGCCTCGCTCCGCTAGGCCCGGCCAGGCCCAGCCGCTGCAGCCATCTCGGCCTGGGTGGGCCCGATGATTCCCGGGCAGAGGGAGGGGAGGAGACTGTGCCCTGTCCCAGCCGAGCCCGGGCCCAAGTAGCTGCTAACATCTGCCACCACGCCGCACTTCCATAACGGCCCGGGCCAAACCCCCGCCTCCTCCAGCAGCTGCTGGGCAGAGGAAGAGGGATGGGGAGAGCCCAGCCACACGAGAGATCCTGGCTCCAGCCTCGGCATGGCCTGAGCCTGCCGCCTTCGGCCATGTCCCGGGGAAGAAGCAGCGTGCCCTCTGCAGACCTGGGAGAATGTTAACTCTTTCTTTGCACAGATGAAACTTCTGAAATGACAGAGTGATTGAAACTTAGAGAAACACAGCATGGCACTGGAGAGAGAGAGAGAGATAGATAATATGGATTGGGGAGATGATTGCTCAGATTGTGGATTGAAGCAAAGGTATTTGTGATGGACTATGTGAATATTGATCTTATGAAAAGCTGTGATTCCATGAGAAGTTTTGAACAGAGAGAGAGAGATAAGAAGCCCTCTGCTCCAGAGAAGAAGAGAAAAGAGATCTCTGTTCTATGAGATGAAGTAAATCCTTTGCTTTTGAAGCTGTTTTTCTTTAAAATGACACCCCAGTTATGTCCATGACCCATAGGCAGCTGGTGGGAAACTGCTAATGGGAGGGACTTCACAAAAGCAGGTTCCCAGGCAGCTGGTTTTTGTGAGAATTAAAACTCACAAGAGAACTGTTCTATGTTGTCAGTGGGGAAATTCCATGGCAGACTAAGAGAGACTTCTCTCTTCAAAATGAACTGATGAAACACTATTTTATGGGTGGTAAACTGACCAAGTTGTTAGTGGGAAAGTGAACAGTTTGTGGGGATGGAGAAGTGTTTTGAAGGTTTCACTTTGATTCTCATTTTCTTCTTTTAGTGTGTGCTAATAAATCTGTCTTTATACTTCTTAAGTTTAAGCCTGCTTTGCTTTTCTCCTAGTCCTATCTCACTGTAGCAGGAAAAAGAGTGAAATGATTATGGTAGACACTTGGACCACTACACTAATTTTGGAAAGCAGACATTGGCAGACGTGAAATCATTACGAGAATTGGTGTTTCCACCTGGCTGCGAACTAAAGCCATCACAGTCAGCTAATCTGCTGGCAGAGTTAGGTTGTGTGTGATTAGTCGTTTGTCCACTTCCCATAACATTTCATGATTTCTGAGTCCCACTTTGTTGAACAGATGATTCAGGTCAACATTGTATTAGCAAGGAGCCAAATGAACATAAGTCCTACAGGAGCAGATTGATTTAATGGGCTACTTGAGGTCACAGTTAACTAAGTCAATTCTACATTTAATTGGGCACTGGTACTTGCTACTGTTCTGTGTCAGTGGAGGAAGGACAGACAACAACTCCCCTAAGTGTGCTGGACTATTAAATTAGCAGCTATTAACTGAGTACTATACACACTCAAGCATTGCTGGCTAATAAGAAGGGAAAAAACATTAGTGGCACAGCCTACAGCAAAAGAGAATGTGATATATTTCATCTTCATGTAAGATCAGACACAAATGTTTCACCTGAACACAAGAAATTTTTTTTCTGGACAGACAATCAATCACTGGAACAACTTCTGCAGGATTTGGCAGAGTTCCCATTGCTGGAGGTTTTTAAGCTGTGGTGGAAAAGGGTGTTAGATAATCTTATCTAAGCTCCCTTTTCCACAATTCCAGTTGGATTTCAACAATTTCAGTTGGACTGGATGATCTCTTGAGGCCCCATCAGCCTGAGCTGTTTTATGATTCTAAGATAGTATGGATTTCTTTAGACAAAAATCAGGTAATTCTAGGGCTAAGAAAAATAAAGAATGCAATGAATTTTATCTAGGAAGGAAACATACCTGCTTCCTGAATTTATACTGACAATTTCAAAACAGCCTAAAAAACATGCAAAAAATTTCACTCAACTAGAACTTAAATTGGGTGCCTACTGCCTTTATGTCTGTGGAATGTGAGCTCTGGGTACCAAGAGAACATTTGAAACACAGGTGCTATGAAGACAACAAAAGATAGACTTGACCTTATCTTTCAGCAGTCAGATAAATTGCTCACTGAGAACTGAAACAGTGAAGAAAAGATACATTTTTAATTAACTGTCACAACTGGACAACCCTTCAAAGCAGAAGAGGGTTAAAAGTACATTTAAAACATTAATGTACTTCACACTGAGCTCTTCTGGCTTCAAAATCAGTGACATAAACACACAACCTTCTACTCTGAGAAAATTTACTTTCTATATTGTGAAGTATTCTACATGAAAAGGAAAGATGTTGTTGATGTTTTGGGTTTTTTCCCTCCAATAGAAAACAGCAGAAAAGACCTCCTACCACTGGAGAAAATCTGAAAGGTGTTTTGGCATACTTCATTATTAATGCAATAGCTAATAGGCATATAAATTCTTCAGGGATTTGCTTTGGCAAATCATACCTATGCAAACTTACTCATGTTTCATAAAAAAAAAACCAAACCCCTCAATAAACCTCTGGATCCTAAAGTTATGCAGGAATTTCAGTCACTTACTGAGTCAAAATAATTTCAGGTGAAAAAGCCCATCAGAAACAGATTGACAACTTACTAAGTAGACATCCAAAACTGAAGCATTGTCATTTTCCATTTCCAATGTGCTCTGTTCTGAAGTCAGATAGATGGCACTGTCTCCCAAAGTGAATGTTGAACTTGAAGGTAACCCTTTACTGCAAAGAGAAGGGAGAGTACAATCAACCAAAACTCTAAGTTACAAAGCTCAGTCATAAGTGAAAATTTAAAAGTAAGTTTCTCTATTAAACATAAAAATCTTCAAATACTTGGAAAAAAGGAATTTAAATAAACAAACATAGATATGTTGGCAAAGGCTAAATAACTGGAAACTCATATTTGACTAATTGTACAGAAACCTCAGATTTTATTTTATGCATTTACTAAAATCTTATCAGAAAGTAATGTTATTCTTGAACTTCAATATTTATTTAATGAATGAAACTATGTCACAGTAAATATTACATAGTTTCATAAATCTCAAAATACATTACTTCCACATTACACATGGTGTAAATTTTGGCAGCATTTCATAATTCAAAATAGGGGAAAAAAGAGTGAGCAGTTAGGCACATTGTAACATTAGTAACACTGGAATTTTCCATGCAGACACAGATCACTAGCAGCTTTAATTTCAGAAGCAAAAGTGGGAGAACAAGAGTGTATTGTAATTAGTACACCTATGCAAGGAAGTGATGTTTACGGAGCAGGTGCACTCTATTAATTGACTGATTTTTTGTTCTCTGCCTTACAGAAATAATGTGAAACTGCAAATGCACCTCCACAGAAATCTCATTTTGTAACACACTTGGCCAACAAAGCTGAAACTCTCAAAGGTGTTTTAATGAAGTCAGATGTCTCTTATCACATCTTGACTAGCTGCCAGAAATTAGGCTCCAGGCTGCCTTGAGAACTCAACTGTCAGTTGTGCAGAGATGTATTTTAGAAGTTCTTGCCTATTTACAGACAAGGTGAAAAGCAAAAATTCTGAATTATAATTTGGTATGGAAATACGGTTACAGCCATCAGTCCAGATATGATTAATTTCTCCCTCCTGTTGCACTACTTTAAGTATATTTCAAGTGGGATAGAACTTCCAAAATGACAAAACTAGCATGCAGAGTTCAACATGCAGAAACTAGCATGTAAAGTTGAAAATCAAGTGCTCAACAAAATAATGAATCAATGTCATACTGGAACACAGCTTTACATTCATCACATTACAATGTTCCTTTTATCATATACCGCACTGGACATTTTTTCAAAAGCAAGACTGTTTCTCTTGCAGTAGGATGACCCAGGTCCCATTGGCTTAGCACTGTTCTCATATGTGTAACTTGAATTTTACAGAGCAGTATAAAAGAATAAAACCAAAAATCTTGTAATTAATCTCTTAACAGCAATACACATGCTGTCAGCAGTTGGTAACTGAAGTTCAAATTTCTTCAATAGCATCATCATAGCTGCATTTACTGCCAGTTTTAATGTAGACTGAATTTAATGAGACTGATAAGGCAAAGACATATTGGGGGTTGCACAGGAGAGAACAAGTGAAATCCCCACACACAGTGTTTCAGAAAGAACAATTCAGAAAAACATTGTTTTAATACAGTTTCTACAGTGCACTGAGTTCTCATCCTTAATTCTTAGGCTGAAAATGAAAAGCCAAGCAAAAAAAAAAAAAAAAAAAAAAAAGCAGCACTTTACAGGTACTTTCTCTCATTCAGTAATGACCAGCCATAAGAAGCATGCTCAACTATGCTGTTGCCCTCCTCTGGCTAAAACATTCTGTTTGATCTTGATTCTTAATTAAGAAAAGAAAAAAAGGAGCAAAACTAATTCCATCATTAGAGAACTGGGAAACCCTTGCTTTACTTTAAGCCACAATTACATGTTGGTTCAATCATAGTCAAATTTTCTTTCCCAGGGGGATATCCCCAGTGTCTCAGTGCATCTGTTCATAGCATTTAAGCATTCAAGTCTTTTTCTTCCACCCAACTGCATATTATCATGAAGCATGCGTGAATTTAATCCACTTTGAATCAGATTCAGACAAAGTTGTCTAAGCTTCAGAAGCTATGAGTAATGTGTGGACAGACAGAACATTGAAACTTAACACACAAAAGTTTATTTACGTAGAACACCAACTGGTAAAACGGGTGCTTAAGTATTCCTTAAAACAGAAAAACCAATACCTATAAATCCCTGTCACTGGAAAAAACAGCAGAACAGGATTTCAAAGTCTGGATGCTTCAGGAAGCTTGACTGTATAAGAGAAAAAAACCCACAATCCCTCAGAGCCTTCCAAAATTTCAAGTGGTCTCCACTGACAAACAGCAGCATAAAGGTTAGACAAAAAATTGAAAAATATACAGATAAGAATGAAGAATAACAAAGAGAAGGCAGAAGTCCAGCCTACATATACATCTTACAGAAATGAGGCATAGAATGCATAAAGAGAAAGAAGAATTAGATTTCATATAGATTTTTTTTGTTAGGCTCAGGTGTACCAGAAGAATTCAGCAGTCTTCCTTATACAGCCCACAGTATCTTGGCATTGCTCTAAAGAGGGAGGTGAAGCACCCCTTTATGCATCATGGGATTTTGCTTGAGTTTGGGACTGGAGAGTCCCATGAGACTTGCTGAAAAATACATTGAAAAAAAACTTTCTGTATTCTTGAAATATTTAAAACATGAATTGCAAAACATCTACAGTTTGAAATATTTAAAAATATTTTAAAGCAAGTTTCAAACATTTCCAGGAGCACCATTGATGTCCTTCAGCTCTTTGCAATTCTAAAAGAAATGCTGAGTGAGACAAGAGTCATAGTGCTTAGGGCATTCTGATTTGTCATGTTTAATTCATTGGTACTTAATAGGAAAACTTTTCCTGGAAAAGGAAAAAAATCTGTTATCACTTCTGCTATAAAAATAACAATATAATATGTAAGCATTAGATTTCCTAAGATAAAACAAACCCTTTCAAAGAAGTGATCTTGGGCTAATAAATCAATTTTCTAGTGGGAAGCAGACCCTCTAGATACTAAAATATCTCTGCACCAAATATAAATCTACTTGAGGAATGGAAAATATTTGAAAATTTTAATAGAAACAAAAATTGTCAATTCTGTTCTTTTACTAAAGGAATACTTGACATTGCTTATGACAAAACCACTTGACCGAGAAACAACTGCATGGAAAAGAAACCAGCTGTCTTCTGACAAACAAGAAAACCTACATTTACTGAATAGCATATGTCATGATTGTCTTTTTCTTCTTTTTCCTTCTGTTTTTTAGGTCCAGTCATTTTTGTGCTGAAAAATAAAGCCATTTCCCTCTCTCCATGACTCTTTCATTCCTAATTCCTCTTCACACTGTCTGTATAGCACCTTGGGTTTCCTCTGCTTTTTCAACTGAGGAATAACTTGGTGAAAATAATCAGCTTGCAGCCTGGAAAGACACTCCTAATAAGCTGTACGTTTATGACAGCTGCCCAGTCTCTCTTTTTCACTTTAATCACATGTCCCCAAACACTTCTCTGCATAACTACCAATTAGTTATGCTAGTTCTAATCTGTACCAGGCCAGCTTTACAAAAGCCCTCATTACAAGACAGCCTCAGAAGCTGGCTCCACCTCAGCAAGTCACTTCTGTCTGCTTAGCCTCAGCAGCAGCAGTTTCTCCCTTTCTACCACAAATGCTTACCACTCTCAAGGACAGATGGTGCTGATCGCCTTTCTTATATTATAATCCATTTGCCTCTCCTTTGGGAATTATTACATTGGATAACAGAAACAGAGGGTAATTCTGAAGAAAAAACGCAACCCAAATAGAAAATCCGGTGTGTGCTTCACGGTATCCAAAACTACTACTGCTCTCTTTTTAATGAGGAAAATAATACCATCTGTTTTCTAAGTTGTATGGGCATATACTGCTCATTAGTAGGAGTCAAGGAGATGTACAAATATCACATTATTACTACGCACACAGAACTCTCCTCCTTTATTACCTTAAACCATAAATTTCTGACAGGTTACAAGCAAATAGTTACTGTGCTATTTTGCCTTGAAGAACAAAGAAAAAACCTGATAAAGAAGGTGCCAAACTGTAATTCTATTAAATAACAAAGCAGAATGTCATAGTCAATTATATATTTAAAGATTGAAAGCAGGCTTAAATTTGTAAACAAATCTTTAATTCAGGCTTTGTTTCAAAGACTGCTCCAAGCTTTCTGTTTATCAGAGACAAATGGCAAAATGATGAGTCCTGCATCACATAATTTTCTAATATTCAAAAGAAGAACTCTGGCAAGAAAAATCTCAGATGTGAATCTACAGTTCATTGTAGCATGGGGGTTTTTTGGTGGGTTTATTTCCCTGCTAACTTTTTTTGAGAGGACTGAAGTTCCTTCAGTGAATCATGAAAACATAAGTAAAACTTCAGAAGTAAATATTATTAAGTGCCAAGAAGAAGGAATGGCCTCCTTGAACTGCTGCCAAAAGAAGTGGGTACAAAACAGCAGATGCCCAGAATCTTATGGAAGTTAGTTCAATACTGAGCATGCTTAACAGCTTTCTTAACTCCTAAGAGAAAGCCATTAGCTATGACAGGGAAGCTAATGAATTAATTATTAGGGAAGCCATTAGCTATAACAAGGAAGCTCAGTATGTACATGAATTGTACACACCGAGATTGTGACACACACCACTACTTAATGAGAATTAAAAACTGCCACCAGGCCCTAGCTGAAGAGGGCACACCATAGACCAGCAAAGATGTTAGTTGGCAAGGTCTATGGCAGATCTCTTGGCTACAGTGTAGATGTTTTGGCAAAAGATGTGGAGAGAACCATACATCTGTGAATGCTGGTACCACGTCTGCTGTGTTAGAGAACATGCCCTCTTGTAATGATGAAGTCCTTACCTGGACTGCAGACACTAACAATCTGATTTTGTAAGATAAGCATGCTAATCACATAGCTGGCAACATGTCCTGCATTAGAGGTTATTTCATTGACTGAATCACAACTGGAAAGTAAATGAGTCTAGATATACAATCAAAGTGTAGACCTGCTAAAAACTTTTAGAATTATTTTGGAGTATCTTTACAGTAAAATATAATGGCATTACTCCTAGGTTTTCTTTACAGTTTATTTTTTAGAGAGTAAAGTATATTTGAGATGCTTTTAATCTGAACTCTTTATTCAGTCAACTCTGCCATTCTCTTTTCCTGACTGATGCTGATACAAAGCAGTTCTGTAGTTTTATTTGATGCTTAAAGAAAACAAAACCCTTCAGTACTCAGTAACTCTGTTTCTATCAAAGAAAAAACTTTGGAAAAGATCATGAATATTGAAGTCCTACAAATAACTTGACATAAGTTGAAGTGAATTTCTACTAATACTTATTCATCAGTAGTTTTATTTCCTAAAGCTTGTGTAGAAACATTTTTGTTCTGCGATTGAAATTTCATTCTCATTACACCTCAAAACATGCCTCATTCAAATTTTTATAGCAAACCATCACACATATGGAAGATGCCACATCAGTGAGAATTATTTCAACTTAATGGAAGTGGAAACTGTAAATATCACTTCATCACTTTCAAGTAATGCTGTAAGTGATTTTACTTTTTATGTAAATACAGTTGTCAAATATTTAACAGGAGGTAAAATCCTACTGCCTCAAGATTGCTTTTAAAATAACTTGATTTTTTAGGCAACATGCAGGTTACAGGAAAGAACTACATCTTGGCACATTAGTGCATTTGCCAAATTTATACATTGAGTAGTTCAGGACTCAAAACTATTCCAAACAATATTCAAGATGCTTGAGTGGCTATCCTTCCTGATTAAAACAGGCAAAGAAATGGCTCAATACAATAAAGAAATCTGCAAGCAGGCAAGGTGACAAAACACAGCACACTTCAGGTGCACAAGGGAGCATACAGGCACATACAGAGATGATCACCCAGCAAGACTTACTGGCTTAAGCATGGTATTGGACAGACACAGCTGAAGTATATTCTAACACAAGTCAAATCACATTCAACCTAGCTCACTAGCATCTGCACAACTTTTCTTAAGACATTCCTGTTTTTATACTTCCTGGATTAAAATCAGACAGGGTCTAATCACACCCATGGATGAAGTTTCACAAAAATTTACTTCAGAAAATGGTTGTTATGGAATAATTTAAAGCAGACTATTCAGCACTGTACAGAAGAAAACCCAATTTTTTTCCTTTCCCATGCACATCATCATTTTTTGCAGCTGTGTTAGGCTGCAGCCAAGATATGAAAAGTACTTCCTACCCTGACCTTAATGTAATCTGGTTTATGGCACAGGCCCAAGCAAAGTTTAGATATCCAATTTAGTTTTGGAACATGAAGGAAAATTCATATAACATTTTTCACCATGCTTATACTTTGTATTTAATGATCCCAAATTACAAACATATAAAATGATAATCCTGATAAATCCTACAGGCTTTTCCCTCCTTCACTGGAAAGGTTAAAGACTAAGTTACAGAGACACTTGCCCTTTCTGCTTCTTATTTTGCAGAGCCCCCTTCTGCTGAGCATAATGTTAAACTTCTAGCAGAACAGTGGGGAATCCTCTAACATATATGGCCTTTACCTGCTAGAATAGAGGGTAGGTTGATCACGTTGACAGTGCTCATCTACATTCAAGAAAGAAGAAGAAAGTGTGGTTGCCAAGGAAGCTGCTTCAAACAGAGATGGAGTGCTTGGCACTAGATCCGGCCGGTGGTGTGAACCTAGTACTACATATGCAGAAATAAAGAACAATGTTAACAAATTTCATTTTAAATTGAGCCCAAGAATCTTCGTGTAAGTATATCGAGTCCCATAGTGCCCTCATCAGCTTCTTGAAGTTTCCTAATGTTTGAATTAATGAGAGGGTAGTATTCATATGCCCATACCCATACTCTTTTGTATTAGAGTGAATTTCAGCTGCTAACAAGTATATTCAGCAGAATACAGACTATCTCCAAGGTAAAGTATTAAGCAGAGGAATGAGTTATGAATTCTTCTCAGTCCTGGGACTATTCTCATGCTACCAGGTTCATTTATCAGATTGGATTAGGCAGTTAGTTCTTCTTTCACCATGGCTGAAGGCAAGTTCTGAAAGGGGCAAAGTTGTATCTCTTCAAAAAGACTCTGGGAACAGTGGACTGAGCTTCAAAACACTTCATGTGACATCCTTGTTTAGAGGTCAGTCAAAAGAATAGCATTGGCTCTGGCCTTAATTTATTACCTGGTCTGAATATGTTTTTTTTAGGACATCGTGAAATCTGAAAGTTTAACATCATATTACAAACTTTGATTCTGACTTCATCTTACTCCTGAAGGTCCATTTTGCCAAATACTACTAAGTACTCTGTCCATAAGAATAACCTGACTGATTTTGAGAGATCAGCCATACTGGTGATGCTCTAGTTACAGGACTTATAGAGCTTGTACAAAATTTTTAAAACCATCATTTAGGTTGATTTGAAAGACAGTACCTTCTTCATCAAGGCTGGCATAACTTTGTCCTTCAGCAAGAATGCCATGCTTTTCATCCTTCCACTCCTGGCTAACTGCACACACTATTTCTTGTGATGCTGCCTTCAGGGCTGTGATGGAATTGCACCGTTTCTTTGAAGGTGAAGGCTTTAAAGCTGCATTACCAAATGAACATAGGTGTTGAATAATGTCATCTTATTTCCCTGCACATCTTTAGCAGCATATGAAAAAGTAAGTCATATAGAAAGTCTAGGTTTTGAATACAGATGAAGAACATGTCCAGAAACCTACTTAGCAAACATTATATTAAAACTAAAGTGAAAGGTATTGTTATTTCAACTGCAGGAGAAGTATTTTTGTCTTTTTCAGTCTCTTACTGCTTATTATAGGACAATAAGTCAAGTCATTGGCACTAAGTTAAAAAGCTCCTATGTAGTACCAACCGATGTAATCAGAGACAGAATGATGCAGAAAAAAACCCCAGAAAACAGGAAAACAGAAAAGATATTTGGAGTATTCTGAGAGGTTACAGTGATTTTTTGAGCTGTTAACTACTTCTATGTAATGATACTGCAGAATTTTCACTTCAGACTCATGTGTCAAACATTTCCTTTGGATACAATAAACACTTCCAAAATCTTAATGACCTACACACTCAAGTATCAGCACCTCTTTTCTAATTATTAGCATAATATGCCTATTTAAAATGCATTTTGAATCAAACTCTACAACTGATCATCGCCACTACTACTGAGCCATGACCCCCATCTGTAGTTCTTCTCCAGATGGATGCCAGCTATTTCATTTAGTGTTTTTCAGCTGCTGGCTGCTGATCTCCATGCTTTGGCTGCAAAGTTAATTCAGATGCACTATAACACATCTTTCATTCCCTTACTACGAAGTTCAAATTACATCAAGTCACTTGACTAAAGACTGGAGAAAATAATCCAATACATAGTTCCAGGGTATTTTTAAAAAAGAATATAGTAGATAGTTGCTGAGCTAGCCTCTGCCCAAGGCTAAATCCACTTCTTAAGTTTTTGTTGTTAATTATGCATGGTTGTTCTGTGCACAAGGGGAAAAAAAACAGATTCAGAACAGGGCTTACATGTTTAAACTGAAATGTCTGACTCAAAGCTTAGAAATAATATTCCTGAAGGTAGGAACATTCCCAACACTCCCAATTTTTATGAAAGAATGATAATGCATTTGAACCATTAGTGTGTATAAAAGTACATTAACAGCCCTGTATACAGAAGCAATCAATGAGAGTAGGATCCTTAGACAGGTTAATAGGTTGGAAAAGTGAGACAGATGAATTGAGATCAGAGAGAAAATTAGGCATGATAATTAGTCATTAATTGTACATTGTAGGCTTCAAATACAGAACAGGTTGTGTCTTGTCCTGGAACAAATCTAGCAGTCAGAATTAGAAAACATTGGGGAAAAAAAGACACAGATGTTGAGGTAACATATATGGCATTTATTTTGTCAAACAGGAGTATTAAGTAGTAAGGAGCAGACACTCTTTATTCTTTATCAATGCAGAGGAGTTCCTTTGAGTATTGTCTCAGACAGCAGAACTCCCACCAGTTCTTTGGCAAAATTATTCTAAGATTTAAAGAGAACTGGGTCTCAGTAGGCTCCTTTCTCCTTTAAGCTGAATTTTGCTTCACAGTTTGTCACTTTACATCAGATTCTTCTATTTTCTTATTAATCAATCTTTTCCAAAGGATTTAACTTTCAAGACTTTGAATTTTCAATTTATTCCAGTATTTGTAGTCATTTTTTGTTTACTTAAATCTTATTTAGTTCTAGTGTTTGTATTTTTTTCTCTCTCTGTCCACACAGACTTGTTACTCACTCCAGATAACTAATGAAAATGTTAAGGACCGATGCCTGAAGTTTTAGCTCTCATGTTTTTCAAAATCTGTGCTGTCTAGGGGTGTAGTTCTGCACCTCATATTAAGTGCTAGTAAGCTCTCTTCATGGAGTAGGTAGACAAAACAAATCCTTTTCCTGCTGAAGACCAAGGACAATGAGTACAAGTTTCAAGCCCAAAAGCATAAACAACGGTGGACTGAAGAAAGAAAAGAAGGATGAGACTTTACAACCCAAAGCTGTAATTGGACAATTAAATCCCAATATGCAAATAGACCAAAACTTGTAAGAGGGTAAGACCTCGTGACTGGTTGTACATTTTGTGACCATTTTAAGTCAACCTTGGGTGTCGCCCTGGTCGGGCTCTTGTGCTTCCCAAAGTGTATCCTTAAAGGCCTTCCAAAAAATATTAATTTTTTTCTCTAGCTCTGTTCAGTCTGTGTTCAGGTCAGCCTTTCCAAGGCATCAAGACCAGCATGGTCAAAAAGTATCAGCAAAACACCTTCAATCAGTTTAAGACAATGCCATATGCTCAACACTCCTCCTGCAGTATTTGCGCAGTGTCCATTCCACATTTTGACACTCAAACTCTGAAGCAAATAGACTTCCGTGAGCAGGATTATGAAACTGCTAACTCCGATCCATTTTAAAGTACAAGTTTCTCTAAAAACGAGATAATTCTAGCCCATCAGTTAATACTTATTTGTCAAGAACACTGCTTCATAAAAAAATCTTGACTCAGAAAAAGCCCTCCTAGAGGGTAATCAGAAACAGCCATTCTCTTACTAGAAAAAGAGAAAAAAGGTGCAATTTCAGCATCACCTCCATAGGTTTAAAAAATAATCTGGCAGTAAAGCAGAAAATTAGTATGCATGCACACTATAAAACACCTAATCTGTATGTCTTACTGTAAGGTTTTATACCACTTGTGATAATTGTCAGAAAAAAATTCATTGCTCACATAATCAGAATAGCTTTTCCCCAAAGAACAGCGTGG
Source organism: Acrocephalus scirpaceus scirpaceus (assembly GCA_910950805.1). Taxonomy (NCBI): domain Eukaryota; kingdom Metazoa; phylum Chordata; class Aves; order Passeriformes; family Sylviidae; genus Acrocephalus; species Acrocephalus scirpaceus. Next base: position 31,254,849 of record OU383776.1, read on the forward strand.
ACCTCATCAAACCCCAAGCACTCATCTTTGCCTTGCCTCTAATAAATATATCTGTAGTATATTTATTAGAAACTTCCTTACTGCACATACATAGGGCACATCTGAGCAGTTGTCACAGAATGGCATATGTTGGAAATCATATAGTTCCAAACCCTGCTGAGTCCAGTGACACCTATCGCTACAGCAGGTTGCTCAGATCCCCACCAAACTGGCCTTGAAAACTCCCAGAATGGGGCATCTACTATTTCTCTGGGCAACCTGTTTCAGTGCGTAATCACCCTCACTTTTAAGAGCTTCCTCCTAACATCTAACCTAAATCTACCCTTCTTCAGCTTAAAGCCATTCCCTCTTGTCCTATCACTATATGCCCTTTTAAAAAGTCCATCTCCAGCCTTCTTGTTAAGTCCCCTTCAGGTACTGGAAGGCTGCTACAAGATTTCCCTGAAGACTTCTCTGGACTGAACATCCCCAACTTGCCTAGTTTGACTTCATAGGAGAGGGGCTCCATCTCGCTAATCATGTTGGTGTCCCACCTCTGGACTGTCTCCATCAGTTCCACGTCCTTCCTGTGCTGGGACCCCAGAGCTGGATGCAGCACTGCAGGTGGGGTCTCAGCAGAGCAGAGCAGAGCAGAGCAGAGCAGAGCAGAGCAGAGCAGAGCAGAGGGGCAGAATCCCCTCCCCAGCCCTGCTGCCCACGGTGCTTTGGATGCAGCCCAGGGCACATTTGGCCTTCTGGGCTGTGAGTGCCCATGGCTGGGTCATGTCCAGCCTCCCATCCACCAGCACCCCCAAGTCCTTCTCAGCAGGGCTACTCTGATCTGTTAATTCCCCAGCCTGTGTTGGTATCTGGAGTTGCCCCTATCAACATGTAACACTTTGCACTTGGCTTTGTTGAACCTGGTCAGGCTCTACTTCTCGAGCTTATCCAGGTCCCTTTTGTCCCACATCACCATCCTTCTCTGCACTTGCAACACTTCAGATTGAATTTCCTTTCAGTAGCATGGTCAATTTATATAGAAATTATCCATCAATTCATCAATGTTTATAAGACTCACAAAAAGTCTTATTTTACTGAAAAGCTGTCATAACATATCATGCATACAAGGAATCACAACTTGGGGTTAATTCAAATTTTTTCTTTTAAAGATTCCTTCATTCTACTTAAAATATCTTAATTGTTTTAGTATAGTTACTCTCAGCCTTTTCCTTTCATCTGTCTATAATATTCTTTTTCTTATTTAGAATTTCACAAAACACTTACTACCTACACTTCTGCCTTCTTGTTGCATTATCAGCTTTCCCTCTTCTTTCATATGCCTTTACACATAATCATGTTTGTTGTTCTGATCTGCCAGGCCTTTAACACTGGTTTTCATGGGCAGGCTCAGAGTTCACAGACTCAATTGGTCTTTAGAAAAGTGGTATCATCTTTTGACAACATGCAGAGCAACAAAGGCCCATGTGACTTCCAGTGGTAGAAAAGGTAGTGAAAATAAAACATGATCTGAACTTTTGATGGAAAAAGCCTGTTTGAAGGTGTCTCTAAACTTTTTTTTTTAATTAGTAAGATGCTAAATAATTTCCCTGAGTTGAGTCAGTTTTGCCTGGGATAGTAATTGGTAAGTGATTTATACCTGTCGTTATTTGAAGGACACTTGCCTTTTGTTATAACTTTTGCCCTATCTAGCTGAAGAGGGAGAGCAATAGTGTGTCTAGGTGGTCACTTGAAGCCAACTTTAGACAGCCCTGATGTGACAAAAATTCATAGTACATAATTCTCGGTAATTTTACTAATAGAGTAAAATCCCAATTCCCAGAAATTTAGTTTCTTGATTGAAGCAACAGAAGTGCTGCATGATGTGGAAGAAAGGCTTGTTTTATTGCCAAGACAGGAGCATAATAAAGTTATGATTATAAAAATATCTAAAAGAGTAGAAATCACTACTTCTTACCGTGAACTTTTTTGAAAACTCTTGCATTCATAAACTTTAAAAATCTATCTGCATAAAAACTTGGTCGGTGAACTGAAACAGTATCCTACAAGATTGAAAAAGATCTCAGTCACATTTTCCACAAGTAAATCACGAGTAAGGTGTCAAGAAAGAAGCTGGACACCTCAGGCAAACTGTATTATGCAGTTCAGCTTAGTGAAATCTAGCGAATCATTATCAATCTTTTGTCCCTTTTAAAGGTTAATTCTTCAAGAATTTTTTAGGTATTTCATTTATTAAATTATGAGTTATGAATTATACAGCTACATTCTGCAAAATCTTCCAAGCATTTGAAATTAATTTTTTCAAATTATAGATATTTTTCAGTTATAGATTCATCTATGTTCTACTAGGTGGCTAGACTTGTGTAAGTTGAAAGGACAAAATAATATTATTAGTTGTTATTTGAAAGCTCAACAAATAAAATCAGTGCATGTATTGGGAAGATTTTAGCAGCAGCTCAAACCACATGTTGAGGTTAGACTACAAATATACCAGAACTAGTTTTTTCCTAGTCAGCATGAGTCAAAGGTCCACCAGCTAAAATATCAGCACTTAAAAAAAATACTAAAATCTACTTACCCCATCATAAACAAGAGCTTTCCAAGAATGTTCCAGCTTTTTCATTAACCTAAGTATATTAAAAAATAAATCAGAATTGCTTTATAAACCTCCACTTTTATAAGTAATTTCAGAATATTTTGCTCAGTGAAAATTCATCGAAAGTTGAAGTTCAACTTACCTGTAAGACTGGAGAATATCAATAATACCCATGAATAAAAGCAGCTTTTCACCTTTATAGCTTTTTGCTGGAATACCTCCCATTCTAAGAGAAACAACATAGTTAGAATATCTTTTAAGACATCTCTGATCACCAATTACCAGCTGAACGGTACCCATTTGTAAACCCAAAGGAACAGACAAAATTCAAGCCAGATGCCATTGGGCAAAGTCAGTCAAATGTGAGTCACCTAGCACCCAACAGATTTTCAAATAGGAAATTTGAAGGACCTGGAACTCAGTGGTAAATATCCATCATTAAAAAAGGAGGAATATTTTAAGATACATTTTAGATAGAATTGGAAATATTCAGATGATCTGAAAATTGGAAGAAAGTATACATCAGTTTATTGCTAAGGAAAATATGTAACTTTAGATAATGGAGAATTTCCTCACTTTATTGATCATAGGTAACAAGTCACAGAGAACCTGCACATTAATCAAAGTCTGAAAAGGTTATTTCGTATATTTTTCACTAAAAGTTATGTATTACTGTGCTTTTCCAAAATTTCTTTACAAACAGATAAATGACAGATAAAGCAACAGTATCAAGATGAGAATCCTGACTGCATGGGCCTCCAGTTGGTCCAGGGTCTGTACTCAGCTATGGACCTTCATTCTAAGACCCTCTCTTCCTACTCCAACACCTAGAAAAATGGTCCATTTTAGAACCTCAGCATTGTTTTTTGCTCCACTAGCCATTATGTCAATATGAGAGAAAGTGCAAGGAGCCAAGGAAGGACTCCACTTGTCAGGATTGGAGTAGCACTATATTAGCTCAAGTGGTGTGGGAGCTCAGGGTGGCAGATAGTGCAACACCTCTGCCATCATACAACAGCACTGGCCATCTTCTGTGTGTGAGTGAGCTGTAAAAACCAAGTGAAATAAAGCTCTAATTATAATCTACAGTTCTCAGTGTCTAGAAACTTTCTGTGAATGCTAAATACCATAATTTTTTCACTTGTTTGCTGTAGGTTTAAGCACAAATTCCTGTATCATTAGTTGTATTTACCTACACAGCTCCCTTGAGAACCAGGAGAAAAGTAAATCCTTAATTGTATATTAAATCCTCATTATAACGAAGGACTGATTATATGCAATGTTGAATGGTGCTCTCACAGCACTTAATATCTTATAAAGGAAACAACAGAATAATAACTGCCCATATATTCAGATTTGTATTAAAAGTTTTTGCTAGACAGAAAAATAGGAGAAAAAAATCAGTCCTTAATCTCAGGAAATATAATATATGACTGCACTTCAGTTGCCAATTATATAATTCTGTGTACCTTGAGTATACTACTTCAAGATGAAAACAACCCCTGTAGGAATATCCATTTCAATGTTAATCTATAGTTTTTGCTTTGGTCTCACCAGGCTGCTTCCAGTTAGATTATAGCTGAGACTCTTGTAATAGCTGTCTAAAACCATTTCTTTTATAAAAGAATGCATGTGTGCGTACATAATTCACTCTGAATTATCATGTATTTAAACCTGATCAATCTACAGACCAACATTCCAATTTTGTGCTCTTTGACAAATCTTGATGATGCAGCTCTTGGAAAAGAAAAAAAAAAGGCTCAATCTTTCAATTCCTGGAATGCAGTGTACTCATGAATGTTTTGCCTGTTAATTGTCTTAATAGTAATCTTGACAGCAGGTTACAGCACTTACGTGTTTGTTGTCTCTCTGTTGATGGAGTCGCCAGACTTCCCAGGGCCCTGTATAGATTCCATGGCTGTGGAATAGAGAACCTTCTGCCCTCCATGGCGTTTTGCATCTGATGCACTCTGGGAACACTCTCCTTTTTCTTTCATGTTACTGTTCAATATATGGATTCCCAGAAGCAGACTGTAATCCATGATCTTGAAACTTTCTAGAACCTATCAAAGAAGGAATGACTATTCTGAAACCACAAAAGAATTACACAGCAGCATTTTGTAAACCAGAGTGAAAACAGGCTCTCAAGGCACAAGCTTTTCTTATCAGAAAGTGTGTGAAATTACAGTTAAACAAAAACTTTTTACTACCCCACACAAATCAAAGTACTAGTTATCTAATTACCTGAATGCTCTAGTAACAAGTAGGAAAGAAAGATGCACATCTGAAATGTAATGTGGTGCCATTTTGTAGTCAAGGAATATAATTCCAGGCAGCACCTTTTCCTTTATAGCAAATAATCAATTAATGGTTCCATCATATACTTATGAACAATATATTTTTTAAATGATTTCTAATCCACATTCCAGACCTCCCTGAGCATTTTTGCCTGTACTCCTCTCTTATCTCCCCTCCACCTCCTTTTTATAACAAAGGCCATACTTTTGGAGAAGTTTCAAATGTCAGCAAAAGTATTTGCTACCACCCCTTTATTAGCAGCTAGTGGGATTGAAGTACAATAATTCTTGTACTTCAAGATAGTACCTCTCTACTAGGTGAATAGGGCCTATCCAAACTCAAAGGACAAGTTCTACTTCTGAAGCATGACTTAATCAACCAGCCTTCTCTTCTAGCTCTACCAACCATTTCTGTCTCTGGCAGCATTTCTTCTCTCACACACAATTACTTTCATTTGTTTTAGTCAGCTACATCATTATGAAGTCTGGCATGGTGTCATTGAAAGGCAGTACAGCTCAAGTCAATACCCAAACATGAGCTAAAGCAAGCTGTGATCACACCTAGTAATATAACCAAACTGTTCATAGACAGCAACTGTGTTTAATTTCTTACACAACGGCACTACTAAGTGGAGGGGGAATACCAGTAATACCCAGGAGGGTATGCTGTGCCACTCACCTCTCCTTTACATCATGCCACTCAGCAGTGATTCATGGTATGTTTTGCACATAGTGCCCAAAGATAATGGTATAATTTTTGTCACAGAATCAAGAGGCAATAGTACATCTTTTTACAGGAATAAAAAAAAGAAGTGACTTTACAGAGATGAGAGCAGATTCCAGGTATGTAATTTTGATGGAGATTATCCAAGCATAAGTATTTTTGGTTAAGCAGAAACATCCCTTCTCTTAATAAAAATTTTAAAAAAAGAAATCAATTTCAGCACTTGCATAGGTTTAAAAACTATATGGCAGTAAATCAGTAACTTAGTATGGATCTGTATGTCTAATCATAAGGTTTTTATACCACTTACCCTAACTATTGGAAAAATACTCATTGTATTTCATCTTGTTATAAATGCATAGTATATAGTTGGCTTTTCGCAAATATTAAAATGAATATTGTATGTAGAATGTAAGAAGGTTGTACTGTATTCTCTTTGTTAATAGAATTTAGAAATGTGATGGTATCTCATTGTGAGAACATTGGGGTCTATTGTTTAAAGATTGCTTCTGTTATCAGTATCTTGTCTGAATGAAACTGACCAGAACTCCAGGAGAAGAATTTATGGACCTGTCTTATCAGATGGAATGGAGACGAGTCTGCTAGATGAAGTGGGGAGGGGGAGTAAAGACTAAAACAAAGAGATTCTCACTCCAAAAGAATGTTTGAATCATGCACGTGAAATTTTAATATGCATCAGGCAGATTTTTTAAAGGGAAAACTTTTGTTAAAAGGTGTGCTGCTGGCTGGTTCTGTGCCAGGCACCCTCGGCCGAGAAAATGTATTTTGCTTTTATCTCTCCTAATTGTCTATTTTCTTAAATTTTTTATTAAACTTCTAAATTTTTCCAAAAAGGTGAACCTCGTTTTTCACAATCTATACTCAGATAACCAGAGCAGTGATGAAACAAAGCATAACACACTATAATCTAAATGTAGAAAGGCACGAAATCAGACTTGATTTTCAGACTCAAAGGATGACTTTAAAACACCATGGCTTTGCTCTTGTGTGAAAGGATCCAACACAGCAAGGCCTTCGTTCAAATGGAACAAGACAAAGGCTGCTAATGTATGCCCTTAGTAGTCCACAGCATCTTCTGATGAAAGAACTCACAAAGGATTTCATACACAACAAAAAAGTGTATTCTAACCACAAGATTCTGAAATGTTATTGTGCATTGTGTGGAAATGTTGTTGGCTTTTACAATCATAAATAATAAAAGTAGCATGGCTAACAGGTACAAAGGCACTTGGTGCCAAAAACATCTAAAATTTTTTTCGCTGCTTACTTATTGCTACCCTTTACTCAGACTTTCTCAGAAAGAAATTACAATATAATGTATTTATTAAAAATATATAACTAATGAATATTTGCCATCGAATGCTGAAAGTAAATTCTGGATAGGCTCAAAAATAACATCTTAGTAGCACAGTAGCAACACTGTTCATGCAAAACCAAAACGGCAGCTAGTCAGGCTTGGGAAAAACACTGCCACAGTTATATTAATTTATTTTACAGTTATAAATTACTGCTGACAGCTCTGCCTTCAACATATTCTTTACTGCATTTTGAATTAGGTCACATTAGACACATGACTTTACTGCACTAATTAAATAACCTATGCCTAGGTTTGGATGTAGTCTCATGGGAGGCTGTGCTGTTATGTGCTGCTCCTTCTTCCACAGAATTTTTATGTGATAAAATTAATCCTTCTGACTATATCAATTAATCACTGCCACTTAAACCCGTACTACTTGTACAGTACAACAGACTATGCATTGACAATTTATGATTTTGGTGTAGGATTATTGAAAAACATCATAAAAACAAGTAGTTATTTCATTATTACAGTTCATTATCAGACTGAAACACCTTCACATCTAATGGATTAACTGCAGTATAAATTCTTATAAACAGCATAAGAACCTTTGTCCCCTATACACTCTGTTCATGGCCCTATGCAGAGGTGGCATTGTACTGTCCACAAAGTGTCTTCAGGATATCATGACATGATATGGGCCTGTCTGCCTACAGCTTTGATGTACAGTTCTGATTACTTTCCCTTAGAAATGTGATAACCAAACCAAACACTTCTTATGCAAATGAACCTTTGTGACTGTATCTAAGCATGTTTTGCTCCCCATTTTTTTCTAATGAAACTTCTGGTAAGAAATAATTAACCAGAATAACAAGGAAGAATCAACAAAACTTTGTGTCAAACCCCTCAGTCTGTATTAAGACAGCCATCTTAATTCTTGATGAAAGTAAATCAGTTGGATTTACAGCTGAATATATCTGTGTTCTCACATACGTATCTTCATTAATATTTAAAATACCAAATTGTGATAATTTTTAAATATCTAAGTAACAATTTGTACACACAGCTGTACAAAATAATCTGTTTCAACAAGGACAAGTTACAAAATGCAGAACATCAAGACATTTCTGGATATGCAGCATTCTATGAGAACATAAAAAGGCACAAGCCTTTTCCTGTGCTGAAGTTTGTTTGCAGATACTTTTGATGATTTTAGGACTGCTTTGGAGATGCAGTAGCAGGCTTTTGCTACAAAGGCACCAAAATGATAACCTAATCTAATAATCACGCAAATAAATTACTGTATTACATGGCTATATTCATAGCAAAAGGAGAAAGCCCTGCAAAACACCTGACTCTAACCATGTGAGATCACTAGAAATTTACATAAACTCCTAGAAATACACTACTTGTGTAGCTAAAGGGAAGAAAAACCCAATCTTTTCTCATGTAACCATTCTGACACGTACCTTGGTAGCAAAATGGCACTATGGGGTTTCAGCAAGAATGATCTTAATCATGCTGTGTACTAATAAGTCGTGTATTTGATAATGGCAAATAAACCTTCCGTTCATTAACTTAACATTAAATTGTTCATCTTGGTAATATTTATATAGGTGTGAATTCGCTAGCTAAACAGATTCTGTCAACACAGTGTTGTCACTTGGTCACCAAGTACGGCTGTCTAGGCTAACTTCAGCTGCTCTGAAAACTTCCAGATGGCAAGCGACACTCACTCCTTGTAGCCTTAAGCACTATTTTGTTTCATACTACATAAAACCCACAGTAAAATGGCATCATAAAATATGTTGTTTCAGAATATGAAAAATTAACTCTCTGAATCAGATTTTCTTTTCTCAGATCTTATCATATGTTAAAGTATACTGCAAATCATCTTAGGCATGGTTACACTCTATCTCTGCCAGTGACTAACAGAGAAAAACAAGTATTTCTGCCATGGAATGTCATTTTTTATTTTATATGCAGCCAGCCTAAAGTCCAGACTATCTGGCAGAGAAATCTGCATGTTCATTTGCTATCCATGCAAAACAGCATGCAAAAAATTCATCAGATCATTTTCATAACAGGGTCAAGAAAGATACAACTCAGAAGAAAAAATTACAAGCTTATTTAATGCAAGTATAAACAGATAACCATGCAAGGAAGTATTTCCTCTCCTACAAGCATTTTAGAAAAGTGACATAGTAATTAAAACAGTAGAAAGAAGACTGATTTTACAACAAATCAATAATTACTCTTCAACATAATGAGTTATATGAAATAAACACAAATTAAAGGACTGTCTCACAAAATAAGCACTTCCTAGGAACAAGTTCACAAATGTCAATGCCTAAAAATGGATCTGGTTTAGAAAAAATCTATCCCAAGAAATGAATCACCATATTCCTCCCAAAGCAGAGGTGGAATCACTTCCCATTTCAACAGAATTCTCAAAATATATTTTTAACTAACACTCCAAAACTAACAGTCTGGATTCTCATTTTAAAAGTAAAAGTAATGAGAAATTCCTAATGTCAATTGATACTACAGAAGTGATAATATATAAAGAAACAAGAGATCTACAGCATCATGCTATGGTCATTTCCCTCAAACTACCACTTCTGACAAAGAGGCCCTTCAGCTAAGATTAGTATGTTCTCAATCTCCATGCCGTATCATGCCATCTTTTGTTCTGTCCTATGCTGCAGTTTAATATTTCATTAAGTTATGCCAACACTACTGTTTGAAAGGATACGCTTATTGAAGTTATTTGGCTTAAAGAATTATCTATGTAGATCTTTTGAGTAGAAAAAAGGCAAAAAACTTCAACATACACTGCACATGCTACCAAGGGATTTGAAAAATTCTGTGGATAAATTTGGTCATCCATCACTGTTGCTACAGCACAAAACAGATGCGCATTCACACCATAAAACTTTTGTAGCAACTGGCTAAAACAGCAGTGATGAAAATAATACCCAAATCTCAAACTTAGGAGATATGACCTTCTTTATCTTTAAATTTCCTTGTCTTTACAGGCTTCTTCATCAGTCACTTTTAAAATGTAATTTCCTGAGAAAAGTCCAGTGTTCTTTGCCATAAAGGTAAAATGCAGACTCTCAAAAGCCATTAATTTTTCAATAGTAAAAACATCTTCAAATTATTTTTTTGCTCTTAAAAACAACATGTCAACAATTTGATTAATTGTTACTACTTCTGCAACAAGGCAAGGTTAGGATAGCTACAGTAAGTCTCAGCAAGAATTTGAAAAGGAAAATTTGAAATTGAAGGAATTTGAAAGCTAGCTCAAATTTTCAATTGTGTACATTGTATATATGGTAACCTAACTATATATGATAAAGTGCTCCCTCTTTAGGAACACTGTAATATTACACTTCTTGATTAGTTAAGGTGCAAATACTGCAAAATGAACTGCAAGCAAACTTTTTAGACCCTGTCACCTCAAGTGTGAACGAAACAAGCAGGGGATGCAGGAGCTGAACAATGCTATCAACCTGTACTTGTCCCAGCACAGGTAATCTGGAGGCACCAGCCCATGAGGGATCGCTACAAACAAGTCAAGTCCATTCTCTAACTGGGCAGGTCATGCATCTCCTCACCAGCACTGCCAGGAGGTGTGACAGGCCAGAACTGATACTCCAGCTGTGGTCCACCACTGCAGCACTGCATTCCCTGGCGAAGAGAGCTCTGTGTCAATTGTCAAGACAATCTGTGTTGGTTGAGCAGATGTATCATGAGGCCAATTGAGCTAAGCAAGGAAGCCAAGCACATCTTGAATGTGAAAAGCCAGCATTCAGGACAGGTGAGGACAGACAGGCTAGACAGAAGGAATAGAGAAACATTGTCTGGGCATCTAGGGATGGCAGCTGTGGTCAAGGAAGCCAAAGGCCAGATAGAGTTGAGACTGGCAAGGAATATCAAGACAGAGAGAAAAGCTGACCAAGGAAAACATAGGTGCATTGCTGAATAGGGCAGGAGATTCAGTGGCAGCAGTCACAGACCATAGCACATCCCCACCACCACCATCTTTCATTACCAGGAAATTCTGCCAGGCCTTTGAACTTAGCGATGGATCTTAAGGAGGAGAGGGGCTAGCAGCCAGATGAGATGTTCATATTTAAAGAGTAGGAAAAAGGATCATTGCTTCCTGATTCTGATTGCAAATACGAGCAATGGAAACACAATCCAAATTTAAGCAACACAGAAGAGAATTTCTTAGTCCTGAAATACTGGAAAATTAAAAAATTTCCTTTCTTAAATGAATTATTAATTTGAAGGGCCTACACTAACTTTCTCACCTTGGAGTAGCAGTAAAAAGAAATGACAAATTTTCAAGTTCTAAAAAGGTCAGCTATCACAGACACTACTCATCCGAATACCTCATGGATAGAAAAAAGCAGAGGCAACACTGACTGACTTTTCAAAAAACGGATGGAATATTTCTAGTCTTTTTAAAGACGGAAGTAAAGGTAGTCAGATCCAACCTTATTAGCTGAGCAAATTCAGCAGTATGAAAGATAACAGTGTCTGCCTCCTCTGTTTTACAACACAGAGTAAGACTTGTTTAAATAGAAAAAAAGGTCAGTAATTTTCTATATACATATATATGTACATATATACATATACACATATATGTGTATATACATGTATCTACAGATACACATAGACATATTCTTTATTGTGTATATGTGTATTTATATAAATACATTGATTACTGTAGGGTAATTTTCTTCTTTACTTTTAATACTTTAAAAATTTCGCTGGGCCTTTAAGAACTCTAGACTAACTTTAGAGTTGTTAATTTAAGATATACACTGAAAAGGATTATATTAGCACTCAAATAACATGTAGCAGAATTTTACCAGACTTTCAAAGAATCAGTAAGAATCCCTTTATATGTAACAATTAAATTATTGATTCTTGTTTTTACTTTTCAGTCCAGTTCCATTTTTTAGATTCCCCCTATTATTTCCAATACAATAGATTCCCCCAGGCTTTGACTGGATAAGTAACCTTGGAAAGTGGGGGATGCACAGAAAGGCATCCAGATCCCCAGCTGTGACAAACTGATGCATTCTGTGTCATCACACATGGTAAGAGCTCAGGAAACACTCAGTGCAAGAGGCTACAGAGAGAACAATGTGTTGTGTTAGATAAATGTCTCATGCTGAATATGCAGCTGAACATTACATCACACAAAACAGCTTTACAAACCAATCACAAGGCATTGCAGGACTTCTGTGATAGTTAAACAAAAAAATCTATTCATGTGCAAAATCAATGCTTTCCATCTTGTACCACAGGTGGCAGTAAACAACAAACTCCGATATTCAGGGTGTCTCTTCTACGTCTTGAGTTCAGACTATCCATTTTGCTTTTTTATTATGAAATTCTTAAGATTTCCCTCAGACAAAGCAAATTTTTTCTCTCCAAAACCCCATGTATTCTGGGAAGCCCTGAGAGCTCTGGAGTCTCCCTTTTCCTACTTTATATTTTCTTACCCATGCTACAGGGAAAAAAAAATATTTTACAGCGATTCTCTTTGTCCCTAACAGGAACTGATTCCATTCACTAAGGTGGTCTCAAAGAGCAATGATAGGTGTCCCTCTTCTGTCTTAAAAATACTGTGTAGACAGTTTTTATGTGGACTTTTCAGCTGAGGAAGAAATTACCTTGCTCTAGAAATAAGACTGCTGCCACAAGGCCTGCCTTCCCATTCCTAGCTAACCATATTGACAGCAGCTCTACATACAGTTTATCATACCTAATAAAGGTTCCACAGGGCTAACTATGCCTCAAGAAAAAAGTAATTAAAATCTCCAAACTAATGGAAATCATCAAATCTACTGGACTTTATTCCTGTATTAATCTGTATAGCCACAGATGGATTAGTGTAATCCTGGATGTACTGAGAAATAGAGGGATAGCCCTGGAACTTAGGGTTTTGCCAGATGATAAACTTATTGAGCCAGCAATGTGCTCTGGTGGCCAGAATGTTGAGCTCTATCCTGGGGTACACTGAGCACAGTACGGTCCCCTGGTTTGAAAGAGCGGATTGTCCTACTACACTCAGCATTGGTGCAGCCTCACCTCAAGAACTGCATGCAGTTTTGGGCTCTACAGTGTAAGGAGGATATAAAATATTAGAATGTGTCCAAAGGCAACAAAGATGGTGAAAGGACTACAGGGCATGATTTGTGAGGAGCAGAGGAGGATATTAGTTTTGAGGGTGGCAGAAAGAGTGGTGTTCATCTCTGGTGCCTTGTGATAGGATGCAAGGAAACAGCTTAAAGCTGCATTGAAGATGCATGTTCAGAGTGGATAGAAGAAGTTCTTCAGTGAGATGGTGGTCAAACACTGGAACCAGTTCTGCAGTGAGGGAAGTGCTCATGGTCCCCAGTCTGTTGGTGTTCAAAAAGTATATGGACATTCTATTCTGTGATTATGATCTCAGATCACAATAGCTTAACTAAAATACAGGATTCATCAGTGCTCTGACATCCATAGTTATCTTAAATAGCATGAAAAACAAATGGAGGTTAAGTAACCTGTACTGCATAAATTTAGAGCAGAGCTGAACACAGAACTTTAAATATATACTCACTCGACAATCCCGCTGTAGTGTTTTCATTAGTGCACTGTGTGTTTCAAAGTCAAAATACAACCCTTCATGCATATCTTGCAGGAAATCGAGGTCTTTGAATGTAGGGTTCGACTTCTCCCTCTCTTTTCTTGATGCTCTCCGTTTGTATGTGGAGCCTTTCAAGTCGTATGTAAAATGCATTTTCAAGGCTCGTGGCAAAACATTGTTCATGACAACAATTCTAATATTAATGCCTCCTGACTGAACACAGTATAGCCCATAAAATTTGGGAAGGAGAGTCCTTGGATTCTGGTTCAGATTCTAAAACAAAAGAGATATTTTTAAATATGTCTATTTTCAACGAACTTCCATGCTTAAGAAAGGGGTTTTTTAACAGCAAAGGACATTAACATGAAGAAAATTGTGTACATTTTCTTATTCAACCAGTTGATTATCTTTATGGGTTTGTATTCCAGAGAGCTAGCATAGGCACTGCCTTTTTGCCAGGAACCTACAAAGGCCAAGAGCGGAGTAGTAATTACAGGTTTCTCTTTCTCACAGAAAAGAACAGACTAGGCCAAACCTAAAAGCATCCCAAAGACTTATTATTTTTTCTGACCTGAACAACCTTTGCATTTTACCTGCTGGAAGGAGTTTGGGTCAAATGTAGTTCTCATTATCTTGACTTGGACTCTGAAAAACAGAACCCCTCTCTCCATGAGGCTTTACACACTCAGGGTTAGTGCCAAATTATTAAGTTATTTCCAAAGGAGTGTGATGTCATAACAGAACCACAACTGACCATCAGAATGAAAAAGTATGAAATAATCCAAATTCCACAACAGGCAAAAGAAATTAGGTAGGATAGGATAACACAGGTGAACAACAAAAAAGTACCTGCCACCATTGTCCTTTTTGATGTGTCAGTTCACATCCTTTTTTTTTTACACACACAGTGAATCCATACTACTTTAATGCAATACTGACAACATTCCTCATTTTTAGTACAAGTGAGAGGGCAATTTTTCAAGTATTTACTTCAGAAAACAAACCAAGAAAAGAAAGTCAGTCACTGGTCTAATAATACAAAGTCCCACATACCATCCAGAAGAATGTCTGTTCGTATGTATGAGTGGCTTTTGTTAAAAAAAAAGAAAATTTATTAAATTTACTTACTTTTTAATGAATGGCTTTCCCCTCAGATGACACACAAAACCCAATACAATGGACTTAGAATTAGCCCTCAAAAAGCTCCATTTAAAATTTAAGTTTTGAACAAATTACATGGATAAAAGTATCTTTTATATCATTGCTTTACTACATGAGAAATGGAAATTAGAAGTAGTTGGAAACAAAAGGGAAACTGACCGGTCTAGTTTCTTTGTCCACTCTGAGTGAAATGCAGAGGGTAGACAAACACAAAATGGAGAAAAAAAACTGAATTAGAAATTTAGAAACCTTATTTTGTTACTAGCTTATTAGAAGCAAAGTTTGGTATCAGATTAGATTATGACATTCAGCTTCATCTTGAATGCTAAAAGAGCACCAACTCTTATCTTAAATACATTCTTGATTTATATCTATTCTTTCTGTTGTGTGTGTATGGCATGAAGTACAAAGGGAGGTAAAAATATAAAAACTGTTACAAAAAATACAGATAAACCCAGTGAAATATTTCAAGACAAATGAAACTGAATCTTCAGAAGTGTGACATGAAACAGGAGAAATAGAGGTAAAACATAATCTTCAATTACTTACCATATAATAACCTGGCAAGAGCTTCTGAAGAAACTCAGCCTCTTTGTGTTGAACTGTTTTGATGATGAATTCGTCACCACTAGTTACAAAAAATAAGGACCCACTGGCACCTGGGTTGGATAATTCAATTAAAGGTTCACTGCAGATTGAGTACTGGAAGAGACAAAAATTGCTTTTCACTGCCAGTGCACGCATTACCCAAACACAAGCTTAATATGAAGAACTGCAGGTTCAAGTAGGCACAAGAGAATCATGTAGCAACACTACTGCTGCTGGCTGAGGTTTGGCAGCCCACTCTGCCCAGGCAATGTTGCACAACCATGGAAGAGCAGCTGGCAGCTGAGCATATGATCCCTCTTCATGTCCCAAAGCAACAGGTGAATGAATGTTCCTTTGGAGTGAAGCCAGTGCTTGAGGTGGAAGGAGTCAATCTCCATGCTGTCAGCATATCAAATTCTGAGTCAAAAGCTTTGAGAAGACATTTTCACTGTCTTCTGTTTGCTTTTCACATCCATTTATGAAAGAAATAAGCACAAGATGGTAGAAAAATAAACTGGGAGTAGAGGTTTCTCATTATAGACAAATAGGTAGATCCTATTCTGTGCAACTGGGATCGAAACTATTAGACTGATAAACTTGGTATAGCTATAGCTACTAATTTTAGTATGGTAACTAATTTTTTAAATCTTTTACTAGTTTTATGATTGAAAACTACTTGAAACAAAAAAACCTCAATACCAGTAAGCAAGAAAAACTGGAATTTGTAGGACCATTATATCACATATTTCCTCTTCCACAAGACACATTAAGAATTACAATCATATTAAGGAGGAAAAGAACACCGAAGACTACCCTTTACTAGTAGAACCGTATCTCATACAGAGACTAATGTACATTTATTAAGTGTCCACTATTCCAAACTTCATTCAAATTAAATGGAGAGTAGACATTAAACTCAAAACCAAGAAAATTTATATTAAAATTCGAAACAGTGATACCAGAAAATCTAATAAATATGTTCTTTTGTGAGCACTTGAACTAAAGTAGTATGCTTCCTATGACAGTGCCTTAATTCATCTTCTTATCCTAGCTCCAGCTAAGGCATACAATTTTTAAGAGAATTTTGCATGATATATAAATATTTCCTCTCCCTGCTTCCACTCAATTCCTATTAATACAAAACACCTTTCTTTTTAATTTAACTTGCAATTTTCTTCAGAGAGAATGGCCATACCAATTTGTAACACTACAAACCTTTAGATCAAATCAGCAGTTCTACTGCAAAAATTGCATTTTTCTTGACAAAATATTTCTATCTTCATGAGTAACTGTCACTGTGATAAACATTTGAATGCAATTATCCTAAATATTAAAGCTCAATAGAACAGTATAACATAAGCACAAGACATTGACCTACACTCTGCATTGGTCATTTTCCAGTGGTATGCACCTCTATAAAAAAGTCCACCCACCAAATGCTGCTATACAAAGGGCCCAGCAAGTTTGGACTGGACACCTCTGAAAGACAAATCAAAACCAAAAGGTAAGAAAATCTCCAAGAGCCTGACTGAGTATTTATGATCAAGAAGTTTCCCTGCAAAATGGCAGTACTCCATAAGGTTTCCAGTGACAATTTAATTCTACCAGCTGTTCAAATATATTCACACTTGTTATCCTGACAATATGTCACTGCTCATCCTCCTTGGAAAAGGTCAAGCTTTAAATCTTGAGCTTTAAGTCACTTCAAATATGCTTGCTGTAATTTCTACTCTTCTTAGTTTATGTCACATGCCCTTCAGCCACAGCTGGACAATCATTTACTACTTACCACATACCACTTGTGTGTTTTCCCGTGCCAAAGAAAAAAAGAATCTGCAACAAGTTGTTTTCAGGGAACAGTCTTTTTCTACCTAAACTGACAGTAACAAATCTTATTCACAGCATGCAGTCTTTGTATAAACTTTAACTTCTGCTACTGTAAAGGCTTCCTTAGATGGAAAAGAAATTGCAGGTGATAACAACTTTACTCTAGGAAGCACAGTCTTTTTAGCACCTGGCAACACAGCCTATATACTTCAGCTTTTGCCAAGTGCATAAAAAGAGGTAAGATAAATAACACATTACATAATTACACCACTGCCGCCCAAGATGTCCTTGTCTCTAAGCTGGAAAGGCATAGGTTTGATGGATGGATCACTCAGTGGATAAGGACTTGGTCTCACTCTAAGAGTTATGGTCAACGGAAGAAAGAAATTCTTCACTCTAAGGATGTGAGGCCCTGGAATGTGTGGTCTAGAGAAGTTGTGGATGTCCCACCTCTAGAACTGCTCAATACTAGGCTGGATGGGGCTTTGAGAAACCAGGTCTAGGGGAAGGTGTCCCTGCCCATGACAGTGAAGTTGGAACTAAATCATCTTTAGGCTCTTTCCAATCTAACCATTATGATTTATAAACTCTATGATTTATAAAATTCTCAAACAACCTTACTTCCTTTCTACTACCCTTTATAATTCAAATTAATTATCTTTTTAATATATAACTATGATCATGAGGACTAGTAACACAAAATCCACACATAGCACTAAAGAATTAAAATAAGACACCCACATTCAACCTAAACAAAAGCAAAACCGGCGAAGTTTTGCTTTCAGGTTTATTGTCCATATGGGAAGAAAACCCCATTATAGTACACTTGAACACAACAGAAACAATTTATTTAGTAGTATATTAATATTTCAGAACCATCTAATCAATTCCTTTTATTCAACCAAGCCCTTTCAAATTCTTTTGGTTTTAAAGAAGTCATTATCACCATTGGAACAAAACGATTTTAAAACTCATTCAAAAAAGTGCACAATAAAATTCTGACATATAATTTTTACCAGGACTCTTGATTCCTTGAGTGACCCTACATGAAACAAACTGAACATTGGGCAAACATCTAGAAGACAATCCAGCTCAGTATTCACCCTACCCCTCTAAAAGCAGAGGTACAGGAGAAATAAAATAGTGGATACTTGTCCCAGCACTGTGCAAAGTGGTTCCACCAAGTAAAGCCTGCTTTTACAATGTCAGCAAATTTTTAACTTTTTTCTCATATAAACTGAAAACTGCGAAAGAATAACTCTTTAATTTATGAAACAGAGATAACAAAAGAGGCATTCTAAAATGCTTCATTTTTAGTCTGCCATCCATGTTCCTCAAAGCTAGACGGGAACATTTGTAGACCTCACTTCGTAATGAAGTAAGTAACACAAGTAACACATAAGTACTTAATTAGAACTGAGTTGATACAAATCACACAACTACTGATCATAACTTCTCTAGAAAAGTTATCTGAATGACATGGAGGTTGCTCTAATCAACTAACAAAGCAGGTTTTTTACATGAATCATCTCAAAGATAAATAATTAAATTGGTAAACATAAAAAATATTCACCAGTTATATACCCCTCCACACACTAGATTTTGTACTGGTTTGGGCTCTCTTTAAGGATCCTTTTCTGCCACAATGAAACTAGCATGCTTTATAATAATTTGTAACTCAAAGGAAAACTGCAGGCTCTTACCAAATAGTCATCAGGCTTGATACCAAAGAGTTCTCTGAAATAGCGGAAGGCAAGAGGTGCATATGTCTTAAATCTGAAGTCAGGGTAATGATGAGCAGGAGTAAGATTGCTCCCTTCACTGAAAACAAAAACAAACCAAACCAAATTACTGAGCAATTATTAGCAGCTAGCTTCACCATAAAGCTGCCTAACTTGAGTGTTTGCCTGCTGAGAAAAGAGTATAAATGCAGATAAACCTCTCTATCACCATTAACCACTGTAATAGAAATGTCTGTGAGAGACACTGCCAGCAAATTCCTTTTTCTCACCTTAAAGGAAATTACTATTTTCACCACCCATATGCATTTGCATAAAGATCATGTTTAAACATGAACAGGACAAGGTCTGCATTCCGGAAGTCCAGTGTAGAGACCGACTCCATTGAGTATTGAAAACTCTTGTGTCATGGTCTCTGTGCTCAAGATGGCTCCAACCACAGCATCTCCCACCAGCCCTTCTCTGTAAGCAGCAGATCCAGCAGGACAGCTTCCCTGGTAGGCTCACTTCTCAGCTGTGTTGGGAAATTATCTTCACACACTCCAGGAACATCCTAGACTGCCTCCTCTCTGGCGTTGAATTTCCAGCAGACATCTGGCAGGTTAAAATCGCCCACAAGAACAAGGGCTGACAATCATGGAACATCACCACCACATCACAGAATAGCTCATCCACCTCCTCATCCTGGTTGGGTGGTCCATAACAGACTCTCACCAGGATAGCTGCCTTTTTGGCCTTCCCCCTGATTGTCACCCATAGGCACTCAACCTTCTCTTCACTATCCTTGAGCTCTGTACAGTCAAAACTCTTCCTAATGTACAGAGCCACCCCGTCACCTCTCCTTCCTTAACTGCCCTTCTAAAGAGCTTGTGGCCATCCAGTTCAGCACTCCAATCATAACCACCATGTTCCTGTGGTAGTGACTGTCATGGCTTTCCTGCTACTCTATGGCTTCCAGCTCCTTCTTGTTTGTACTCTTTTAGCTTTTTTCCTTGTTTTATATTTATCATCTCACTATTTATAGTATTTTTATGTATATATGAATATATATTTATGTATTATGTATATATATTTGTTTTATATTTATCATCTCAATATTTATGTATTTTTAGCCTGAGTTACAAAAGTCTTGAGATGAATACTAGATATAAGGTAAAGGAAAAGGTCAGCAGCAAAACACTGCTAGATTTCAAAAACCTCCCTATGGTTTTTCTATGCTGATGAATTAATTTATGATAGAAACTGAGAGAGGTCTTTTAAGCAGAAGAGTAAATTTCTACACTGGGATTTCAAAACAAGTAAGAGCACCTTTCAGACAAAGTTTTGGTACTGAAATCAGTCAGATAGAAACTTTCTAACACTTTTTTGAGTATTAGAAAGCAGGCCTTTATTACAGCATGCTGGTCACTCTGGGGACCTTTCCTCTAATCAAGTGCCCCAAGAGTCATGTGAACAGAGTTTTTATCATACACACTGATTACATATTCATTAGCATCCCCACTTACTCGATTTTATTTGATATAGTTGCTCCCCTTATCAGAAGTCCTTATCTGATTCTTTGGGTATGTCTTCAATGTCCAGTGTCCTTTCTATGTGGCTGTTCCTTGACCTCTGCTCCTGAGTAAGTGCAATATCATTGTTTTGCACAACTTCTACTTTGCCAGTCTTGCAGAGCTGTGCTGACACCCTGCTTGTGTTTTGCATGATTTCTGTTTGCCTAAGTTCCATCCTTTATCTGTTTCTCCAATGTTGTGCCATTGTGTTCTACTGTCCTTGATAACAGTAAAATGCTGTTCTTTTACTGTTCTTATCAGTTTGGCCAGTGTCTGAATAGTTTGATAAATAGAGAAATACAAAATCCAAGACTTGACACAGTTACTGAAATCAGCTTTTCCAGCACTTCTTTACTTATTTCAATAATGCAGAAAGTACCATTATGCTTGGCCAAAAGACACCAGAAGAAAAATGTCTACAAACTCACACAGATATGAAAAGCAATAAACACAAAACAACACTCCTGAAAAAGATAATGAATAAAAATTAAATATAATGAAAGAATTTAAGAGCTTTCATCCTGTATAATTAATACTTGTCATATGAACTTGCCACCTTTCATTAACAACAGTTTGATGACAGAAACCTGCTCAACCCACCTAGCTGCCCCTGCATGCATGCTGCCAAACCCCCACATAACCAAACTGTTGCAGTGACATCAGGCAAACAAGCTTTCTCAGGCTTCAGAAAGGTATAATGCTTCCAATCTTTGAACAGAAGATGCAAGGAGGAAAGAAACCAAACAGATTTCTCTCTAGAATTCACACATAAAAAGATGCTTGTGGATGACCAATGATACATACGAAGACAACAGGATACTGCTGCTTCTTGGAGTGCTAAACTCTACAGTGACGGCTGCCTAGTCCTAATGAACTCCTCTGATCACTTTATATTTACTGCAGTACAACTCCAAGATATCAAAATCAAATCCACATATGCTTTATTGTTCCATTATAGGGCTGAAAATGGAAATCAGTAAGACATAAGCTAAAGATGTTAGTGTTTCTTTACACTTAAGAAAGACCAATGGGCTTTCATAAGGCCTTTCAGCTGCTTAGAGCACAGCCAGATCTGTCAGACATTAAGTTTTATATAGGTGGTTGTGACTCGCTGAATTTTTGTACAATATGAGGATGCCCTTGTGGTCATACAGCTATACTGGAAACTTTGGGTTATACTTGTAGATGCATTTAATTGTCATAAGATGCAAAAAAGAATAGAACAGACTGTTCTCTACTGAAGTATCACATAATTGTCAGGGAATATGAAGCATCCAAACTTCTTTGTAAAGTTCTACATTTTGGTACTAGATACTTCTATAAATCTGCTTCTCCTGTGAAGCTCAAAAGCTTCTCCTGTGAAAGCATGTCAGCAAATAGATTACATGTCCTTAGTATACCAGAACATGTACTGTCACTTCACTAAGGTGAGATGAAGGTAAGAGATTTGCTATGACAATAGGACAGTTCTGAGCCATTTCCTAAGTGCATATGGAGTAAAATGACCAACGCTGGGTCAGCAGGTGCACAGTAATGCATAGCAAGTGGAGACTTAGTGCAAAACAGAGCAATTATTTTGGAACAGCTTCTACACAGAGGGCAATTCCAATTATTTAGAGCACATCAGATACTTTAGATACAACAGTCAATTTCACTATGCAGACAACTTTCCTTATTCTTTATAAAACCATCTTTAAAAAATACCTTCTGTTTAAGGTCTACAGAGTATTTTACCATACCCTACTGTTCCTGTTAATCATATTAATTAGTTTCAGCTTCACTACCTAACAATAGTTTACTGATCCCAACAGTAAGCTCTTCTGTAATTCATAAAGCAAGCTTGACACAAATTGAAGATTTCTTGTTAGTACTCTGGAAAATAGTTTTTAAGGTTTTCTTGATAGTACTATTAAAAGAAAAGCACCCTCACTTCTGGTAATTTCTTACAGTAATGGAAACCTTTCAAATTTCTTATCAATTTGAAGCTCATGTGACAAGTATGAATTGAGTATGGCCTTGCTCTTGCTGGAAAAGGACAAACTCCACTGTACAGAATGCTTGATGTAAGTACATCCCTGCCCTATTTAGAATTATTCACATTCCACTCTTTTAGCTATTGAAAGAATGTATTCTGTGGTTTCTCTCCACATTTTCTTGATGCATTTTACAGTTTCAGTCTCATGGGATTAAAGCGTATGTGCAAAGCACTACATATAACAATTTTTAATCAGTCTAGGGAATTTCAAGGGGATGATTATGTCTTTGAAATGGAACAAGAAAAATGCCCATGCTCTATTGACAAAAAGTGTCTAAAGGCAAAAATCTGCAAAATTATGCTTTGGACACAATAAGAAAGGGGGTAACCATATAATTTCCCTCTCATCTAGTTTAAGCACAGGTCTTCCAGGAAAACAAAGATGAAGACACTTAAAATTAGCTCTGATTCTGGCAATCTTGAGGAATTCAAGTCTTTCTATATGAGCTATGACAGCAAAATACCAGCTTTGGAAGGATTAGTAAGCAATTGTAACTTATAAGGTATTTTAATAAACTTAGCTGTTATACCACACAAAGGATTCGTAGGCAGACTAAAGAAGAGAGACTAAGCTTAAAATGCAAGTTTGGTTTAATACTTAAATTGTAATTTTTTTTTTTTTTAAATCAAGCACACCTAGAAATGATAGTATGTGCATCTTAGCCTGTCTCTTTGTAAATGTTGAGAGTGGATTTAAAGCATAGGTGGTGCAATATCAAACTAAAAGTGAAGTAACACTAACAGCCATGTTAGTGGCTAACCCCATTGTTGTAAAAATTTGTTTTAACAAGACACCCAG
Organism: Acrocephalus scirpaceus scirpaceus; assembly: GCA_910950805.1. NCBI lineage: Eukaryota > Metazoa > Chordata > Aves > Passeriformes > Sylviidae > Acrocephalus > Acrocephalus scirpaceus. The sequence continues at coordinate 31,278,135 of OU383776.1, forward strand.
ATACATTTCTTGGCAGCTTTTCTGTGCTATGGCCTCACCCTGGTAGGATGTACTCAGGAGATACCACACCTATCTGAAGGGCCAGAGAAAGCCAGCTGCATATCTTGGTAGCAAGCTTTCATCACCAAGGACTGTTAAAAGACGGAGCTGTGCTAAAGACTTGGTTTGTAGTTGTAACGTTATGTATAACTTTCTTGTGTGTATTGTAAAAAAACTGAAGAGGAGGAACCCTCAGTTCTTTCAGTGAAAGCAATTCTTTTTTAGATTGTAAAATCAAAATGTCTAACCTTAAATGCTCCCAACATTAAAAATTAAGATTATCTAAATTCAGTTTCATTGCTCTTGAATACAGCTGCTTTTTTAAATTCATCAAAATGTGTTTCAGCTCTAAAAACTGTATCAAATAAACACATGCTGCAGGTCAGGTAGTGCTCTGGTATGTTCCTTTCCTGTATGTAGTTTCAGGAAAGCATCATTTCCCACATGATGGAATAGATATCATGTTTGTCTGTACAAATAGATGTGTCTGTGTTTTCTTCATAATGTGGTTTAAAGTCCAGTGGTAATATCCTTTTTTCTCACTTACATTTTCCTAAGCTTTCAGTTACCAAATGCTGTGCTGAGCGGTTCCCTGTAAGTCAGCTTTGAAATTCAACTAGGAATAGTAACTAACTTAAAAACAAGTCAAGTCAATCATATCTGCATAACAGCTGAATACAGAAGCATTTACTTATGATGATGAAGATACGATTATTTCATAACCAACTGGAAATGCTATTAAAATATAGGATCTCAGAGTACTTGAAAAGTAGTTTAAGCAGTCTACATAACCATACAATTATCCAGGTTATCAGAGGTTACCAATAATCTGTTGGTAACAGATGTAGCTGAGTCCAGTAATTCATACCAGATTTTGCTTTTGTCGCCAAAGTATCCCCATTTCTAATAGTTGTTTTGCATCCTTCTCTCTGTGCTACCACTCAACTCACCAACCTTAAAAGCCGTGTCAGAACTTGAGTCATTCTGTGCATCAACCAAAGCACCAAGGAAGAGCAGCAGCATTTTACCAGAATATTCAAGTCACTTTATCTTCCTTATGAGACTGCCTACTGGAAACATATCATGGTGTTACATGTTACACAACCACTCATCATTAGGGTGAACATTTAAATACTAGTCACACTGAACCTGTAGAGCATTCTACACTACAAACACATTAATTAGTCCATCAGCTAATCTATGACACAGGTTTGGTACAAAGACATTTCCAAGGGTAAGTATCAGTTTTCTCAATCAGTCTTCAAAAACATATTAAAAAGCAGTACACTTCAGTTTTAGAGGTAGGGTAGAACCCAGACTGGCCAAAGTAAAGTTTTTACTTTCTTAGTACTTTTGACTACTTACTTGGGCTGTTATTCAAATGCTATTACAATACAATGGTAAGCTTCCAACATTAAAGAGCAGAAAGTACAGAATAATCTTTCATTGGCATCACAAGAAGACAATTTGTAAATAAACCAGTTCAGTATACAGACTGTAGCTGCAGAGTGCATACAGGTCATTAGCGTCTAACACACTTCCCAGTTCCATCAGAAACCAAAGCAACTGTTCTTAGTATGCAGAGTCCAGACCCTGCAATAAAAGTGTATCAGCAAGGAAGTGTTTAAGATTGACTAACAACTTGCTGCAAAAAAAGGTCAAACTCAGCAGCTGTGCTTAAAAGCAGCTTCCCTCTAAGAAAACAAAAAGATGCAGGCTGAAACATACCATCTTGCTTGGAACATTCTGCATTTCTGAAGCTTCACAGGCAAAATTAGCTGATATAATGGAGCAGCATCTTCATTCTCAATAACCACAGAAAATTCACCTCCTCCTGTGCCTGCTAGAAGAGCTTAATAAGCTGCCTACAGTGCCAGCTTACAAGGAGCTGCACAGCCCCATGGCCCAGTGACCAGTTTGAGCCACCACTGCCTTCCAGATCTAGGCTTACAAATGAGCAATGAGCCAGTCTAACCAAGGCCATCTCACTGAGAGCCAGCACCACAGCCAAGTCAAAGGGCTGACAAAATATTGCTGAAGCCACATTGTACAAATGACTAACTGGAAACAAATTGTGCCACCGGGAACTGCTTCCTGTCAAGGAAGACAGGGGCACAAATATGCCCCACACAGCTAGTCATAGGACAGAGCATAGAGAGCACATGCAGGATGAACAACCTTCCCACCAAACCCTCCAGCCACTGTTGCAGCAGTACCAACACCAGGTAAGCACCTCTGTTGCTGATTTCCAAAGCAGAGTTGAAAAGCCAGAAAAGAGGTTACTTGGAGTGGTTTCCCTTGTGGTTTCACTATTCAGTGAGTAGGGTGGAGAAAGGGATGAAAGGCCCTCCACCACTACAATGTGCAAATGTAGGTAAGCACTTTGCAATTCAAATCTACCCACTATACAGAGACACCTGTACTTCACTCAAAGTCACTTCCAGAAATAAACAGGTAAATTAATCTGGGCTAAACTCTGACCAATTTAACACAGTTACAGAGTAACTTTGGACCTGGAATAACCTGCCATCCAGGGAGTAACTCCTGATCTACATCAGTAGCTCCCACAATATGCAGAGCAGTTATGTTCAGATCTGACCTAACTACTTTTTTCCCTGACATTTTTCTCCCTTCTTAATGAATCCTGAATGCTTCAGTATGACTACTGAAGCAGAGATACAGGCTGAGGGTTATTTCACGGTCTGAGAGGTATGCAGAGACTGCTTATCCTCTTCAACGAATAAAATTCATAAACAAGTGCTAACTATTTCCCCCTAACTATAAAAGGGCAGATGTAACACTCTTCTGCTCACTGGTGCACAGGCTGCATTGCATTTCATTTCTACTTTCTATCTTACCACTGCCACCTTAACAGTGCTCCTGTTGCTGTCAAAGCAGCAGGTTTTCCTGTGACTGAAAAACAGAGTCTTCTCACCTCACTGCCAGACACAGGTAAGGCAGGGAAAAGATGGGAGGAAAGTGGAGCAGGGCACCATGCGAAGAGGCAGGTTGCTGAGAAGTCACCAAAATGAAGGGGAAGTTCAGTTGACAGCCTGTTTGAAGTTGCAGATGAATTATTTGTACCCAAAGCAAGTGGAAATATACTGCGTCTTTCTGGGTAAGCAGCTCTTTCATCACCACTCTTGCTGCACTGAGAACACAGGTTCTCCTTCAGCTGCAAATTTCTGCGAAAAGTTTACTCAACCTCAGCTTGCTCCAGGGTACTTCCAGGTAGAGGTCAACCCACCTCACCTGCTTGGTGTAACTAATTTCCACTAATTGCTTTCAACCCTAACAAATCCAAAGGGGACTGAAAAAGAGTCATTACAGTAATTACTTTTAACAATGTTGCCATGACATGTAGGTACCCCCCTAGGTAAAAGTGAAGAGCACCTGAGGTGCACCTTGGGAGTACAGCCCCAACTGTAAAGAATGTGCAGCCTTTGCTTTTTACTTCAAACATGGGTGATGAAATTACCTATTGGCATGACTCAGGACCAATCCACGTAATGCCATCATGAAGCAACATCCTAATACTCTGAACCGGCAAGAAAAAATCCTGTATTAATTGTGTGCAATCCTAAAGTATTACAATTTATGCATAATAATACACTTCTGGTTGAATATATTTTAGATAAATAAAAGTGGATGTTACACTGGGACATTAGCAAAGATTTGAAATTTGACATTTCTGTGCATCAGCATAAGAAATCAAGTGTCATGTTTGAAGAGATTGCTACAGATAGCCAACTTTTAGTTCCACAGACAATGTTGTCCACAAGTGCTCTTTATGGAGAGGCTCTTCATCACAGTTGTCTCTCTATGCTATATACTGCTTATTAGCTAGCTATGCAAAAAAAACCCCACAACCCAAACCCAAAACTACACTGCTTTGGCCACTACTTTCATTTGTCTAATTTTCCTCAAAATATTTATTTTTTTTATAGGAAACTGTCTGGAAAGGTACTACTAAAGCTTTTCTATTCAATTTTACATTATTGCAATCAGTCGCTTCCTTCTACCTTTTGTTTTTGTTTCAAGCCAGAAGGGATGTCTCCTAGCTCTTCCTTAATACCAAAACAAACTAACGAAATCTTGTTTCTGTGCATACATGCATGTGAGTCTCACAAGAAAGAAGGCACAGGTAATGCTATGCACTACAAACCATTATATTTTACTTGTTCCTTTAAAACTATGTGTAAAAAGGAAAAGAATAAATTTTCTTTCTCAAACTGTGCTGTGTAATAAAACAGTTTTAGCATGTAGGTTCCATTTAGTTTTCATGAACAAAGCTGATATAGCAAATATACCATGGAAGCCCCTATCACTGTCATAGGCAGACATTTTTATTTGTCTTGGTTTTGAAAAGACAGGTATCTGCTAAAGAGGGGCAGAGCCTCTTTTGGAATGGATAATTCAAATCTCCTCTCAAATTATTATAATTTAGAAAATTAAAACGGCTTTCAGGCAGAGATATGGGGATAGGAGTATCAATTCTTTACTAATAGGTGTAACAAGGCAAAACAAACAACAACAACAATTACAGCAATTAATAGTGAACAGAACCAGAGACCTTGACAGGGCTTGGTTTCACAAAACCTGGGGCAGTCTGGTCTCTGGGGACTCCGAAAAAAAGGTACCAAGCTGGAACGGTGGGGGATCCCGGGCTGGTGGATCGGATATATCCGGAGCTCCGTCGGTGGTCAGTGGGAGGGCAGGGATGTCCCAGCAGGACGGGGCAGTGCAGGGCCACAGCGTAGCAGAAAAAAACCTCAAAGCAGCGCCGAGAAAGCAGCGGCAGTGGGACAGGGCCGGGCCAGCTCCAGCAGGGCAGCAAAAGGAGAGATCAGGATTTCCTGGGCACAGCTGAGCAGATGATGGTAGCTTTCCTCAGGATCTGACCCGATGATGCCAGTGAAACTCCTCCCGCAGCAAGCAGCAGCCTGACCGTCCTCTCCCCGATGCCGAGAGCAAGAGAGCGAAGCTGCCCCCCCAGCCCTGTCTTTTTCCTGCCCCCAAAACCTTGCATCACCTTCCCCCTCTGAGAGAAACTCCCGGAGACAAAAGAAAAAAATTGTAGCCAGGTGCTATGCTCCATCCTTTTGTCCTACCTGAGTACCAATAATTACCCAGTAGTTAGTTGCCCAGCAACTCCTGGGAAAAAATTCCATAGGTAAAAAGAAACCAAAACAAGAAACAAACCTAACCCCCAACATTATCACCAATAAAAGCTTTGTTACATGATATGCAAATTTTTCACCTGTAAGTTGGATTTTTAAACAACATTTTGTGATTCTAGTGTATGAAAACACATGCATATAGGTAACTTCTCTAAATCTACCTAATCTACAAGAGAAAGACTACTCACCTGCATGCAAACCCTATCATTAACACCAAAACAAGGATATGAATACTCTCAACTACAAGGAAATAATGGAAAAGCTTCATTTCACATAAGAAGTTTTTTAAGGATATCTCACTTCAATGAAAATCAAGGAAGTTTACATGAGAAAATACCAAAATTTAAAGTTTCTGCAATTATTTTGTACATCGTTAATTTAACTTTGTTTAGTGACACCAGTAAATACTAAGGATTATAAGTTATTTGAAACAGTTTATGAAGTAGTATTCAAAGTGCACATCAACAAAACTCTGCAAATCTGATAGAATCATCCCCAAATGGAAAAGAAAAGATTACACAGATAGCATGTCCTTACTGAAATGACTGTATTTAGCACTTCTGAACACCCAGAAAACACTCAACAGAGCAAGTCATCCTGGTTTTGAAATACATTTCTCCTAAACCTTCTCTTGCTAGCATATGTAGCTTAGAAAGGGTACATGAAACTGTACTTCATCTTCTGAACACCAAAAATCAGTATGACCTTGATTTCCCTTATCAGCATAACTGTATTGTTACCTTTTCAATACCATCAACTTGGTAAGCTGAGGTGGCAAAGGAGTAAAGGTGCACAACCTGTAATCAGCATAGCTTGTAGGAACTGAGTGTTGTCACAGACTAGAGTCCTGGATGGAGCTTTATAGTGTAAATATAAGGCAATGTTGTAGTATAAATTTTTATATTATACTTAAAACGGCAGGACTTGAATTTTTATAAATTTTTAAAACCCCTCAACAAAATATCAAGTATTATTTTTAGAAACTAATATGCAACTAATCAAATGTGAATGTCAGATTCACAAATCAATTCAAATTGACAGCTTCTTTTATTGAAAGTGTCAAAATTACTTTCCCTCTCTAAAATGGTAAGCCTCAAATCTCCAGATGAAGTGTGACATTTCCATTTCTCCCCCTACGTTCATTTTCAATGACAACATGAAGAGCAGATAATTTTCAAGTTTCATACATTATACTTATTCTAACATGATTTTGCTAGAACTGAAATACAAACCTGGTTCAAAATACCTAGTTAAGAGTTTAATCATGAAATTTTATTAAAGAAAAATTCAATATGCTTGTCCTTACCTTGGTAGAAAGACGCTTTCCACTACATAGAAGTCTTGCATAAGAACATCTCTGTCTGGTTTTGACGTAAGGTTTCCTACTGTGTATCCTATTCCCAACTGGATAGCACCTTTAATAGCTGAGGATGCAGTCTGTGTAGAAAGCAAGCATTCAAGCATAAGTAAAAGCAGATTTCTGTTCTTTATCAGTAATATTACAGCTAAATGTATTGATCATTTTCATAATAAAAACACTCTGTTATCTTCTCATGAAATAACAGATTTTTAATTAAAATATTTAAAAGAATAACTATATACAAAGTGAAACTTTTCATATTGCCCAAATAATTTAGACTTGGAGTTCTAACTCAGCATAGAATCACAGAATAGCAGGTTGGAAGGGACCTCAAGAGGTTCAACCTTTCTTGACAAAAGCATGATCTAGACAAGACAGCCAAGCACCCAGTCAAGCCAAATCTCAAAAATGCCCCATGTTGAGGAATCCAACAAGTTCTGGGGAGATTATTCCACTGGCTGATTGTTTTCACTGTGAAATATTTCCACTTGTGTTCAAGCAGAATATCCCCAGGATTAACTTTGACCCGTTATCCTTCATGTTTTCCATGTGACTCCTTGTAAAAATAGAGTCTCTACCTTCTTTGTAACCACCCTTCAAGTACTGTAACATGGTGATAAATTTCCCCTCAGTCTTCATTCTTAAGGCTGAACAAACTCAACTCTCAGCCTCTCCTTATGTCAGGCTTTCTAGCCCTTTGATCATCTCTGTGGTCCTTCTCTCCATCTTCTCCAGCCTGTCAACAGCTTTTTGTACAGCGGAGACCAAAACTGACAACAGTATTCCAGGTGCGGCCTAACAAATGCTGACAAGAATGGGATTATCTCTGCTGCTGATGCCCAACATCTCACTGGGCTGCTTTGCTGCAGCATCACATTGCTCACTCATACTGAGCTTGTTGCTCACTACAGTTCCCAGCTCCCTTTCCATGGAGCTGCCCCCAACCTTGTGCTCCCAGCCTGTGCTGCACTTGTGGATTTTTTTTTCCCAGGTGTAAGACCTTACACTTGTCCTTGCTGAATTTCAAAAGGTTTTTCTTTGCCCACTCTTCCAGCCTACAGGGTTTTCCTGCAGGGTGGCTCTCCCTTCCAAAGTGTTCACTTGATTTTAAATGCTCTGGATGACCACTTATGAAGACATGAAACAGCATTGGGCCCAACACCAATCCCTGGGGAACCCCATCGTGCCAGGTTGCCAGCTGGAAAAGGAACCATTTACCCCCACTTTGGGTGCTGCCTGTGGGTCAGTTCCCCAGCCACTGCACAGGCAGCTTGTGCAGACTGTTAGGCAATAACTTCACCAGGAGGCTGTGGGAGATCATAGAGAAAACCTTGGAGAAACGTCCATGGCTTGCCCCACATCAACCAAGCAGGTTACTTTGCCACAGAAGGCAATCAGGTTTCTCAAGCGCAATTTGGCCTTGGTGAACCCGTGCTGGTATTTCCCAATCATGTGCTTCATCTCACTTGTGATGGCCCCTAGGAGGATTCTTTCCATAACATTTTCCTTTGCTTTAGTATTAACCTTCAGAATGCACAGCCGGACCCCAAATTCCACAGTATTGCGATCACTGCAGCCAAAGCCATCACTGAGACACTAGAAAGCTGGTTTCCTTGGTTAGTGAGCAACAAGTCCAGCCGCGCCTCATTCCTGGTTAGCACATCTAACATTTGTGTGGGGAAGCAGTCCTGTGTGCATTCCAGGAACCTGACAGATGTTGTGACCTCCTGTATTGCTCTACCAAGAATGTCTGGATAGTTGAAGTCACCGAAAAGACCCACAATCTGTTTTCCAGAGGTTGCTTAAGTGACCCTGCTTAAGAGCTTCTTTGCCCTTTTTGTCTTAGTTAAGGAGGAGGTCAGTAGCAGATACCTAATTTAACATCCTCCTTGGGGATGTCCCTTCTGATCTTGACTTAGAGGCATTTGATAGGGCTTCCATACTCATTGTAGTTGACTTCTATATGTTCATGATTCACTTTTAACCCAGAGCACAACTCCTTCTCCTCTACTCTTCTGCCTATCTACAAAACCAGCCTTTGTGATCCTCTTAAGACATTTACAATCTAACAGGACATTCAAATTGCTTCAGGATTGTGAAGAATCCATTATATTCTGGAAGAAAACAGTCACAAATTCCAGGTGAATGTACATGCATGTCAAGGCATCATCACAATGCAAGCTTGTGGCTTAAATGCTGACTCTAGATGCAAATAAATGTATTTATTACATTCTGCCTAACAGTCAGTGCAAGAGGTTCATTGACTGTGGGGAGTCCAGAGAAAAATGAAATGGGGAAAGCAAAATCTCTCTGTAAAAATCTACCCTTATAAAGTGCATTGATTAATTCAACAACCAGAGCTTGCAGGACAGAGAAGCCTCCAAAACAATAGCATGAAATTGTGATACTATATATGTGTAAATTGAGACCATCTCTGAAACTTCCCCATGCTGAATAGACAGTCATGCTGCAAGAATTAAAAAACAGCAGAAGTGAGTCAAAATCAGAAACTAGTCAAGAATGAAATTTTTAAGAAAACATGGAAGGAGTGAATAAAGAAAACCATTGGGCTGGGAAAGAATGCTATAAGGAAAGGAGTACCTTCCCTTGCATGATAACCAGTTTGAAGACATGTTTGGTCCTTGTTTTTAGGTTTTACCTCCTACCTACCAAACAAGCAGAACACTAACAGAGGGAAGAAAGAACACTAGAAGTTTCATAATCAGAACCACTTCAGCACTTGAACAGAACCATTTCAGGAGTGGAAATTACGTAAGTGGTTCAAGTGCACAAAGCTACTCTTATTATAGTTCTTGGAACAGCATATATTAGAGTGGATTCTTATTTTTAGAAAAGACAAGAGATGTGTAGCTCTTAAATAATTAAGACCGCATCAAGTACAACCTATACTTGCATAACTGTTTAGAACCAGCGATTTGGTGGGAACAAACAACACTCCATTCTGAAAGTGCTACTTTGACTAGTAAAAAGACTTGGCTTTGTATCATAAGAAGAGTCACATTTTTCTTTCCTTGAAAGGCTTCTATTCATGAATGATTAATACCCAACAAAAGCTGTAATTATGTAATGTCAATCAAACCGATACACATACAAATAGTTTCTGCTTCGTTGCTGGATACCCATCTTGTTCACTGCCGCATCAAGTGACTACGTCTGAAAGAACAGCAGATAGTACAGTACCACAGAAGACATGCCATTCCAAATAAACCCTGACAAAACCCACTGAAGTTCAAAACCACCCAAGACAAGTAACCTGGCAACATGATTTCAAAAGGAAACTTCTGGATCATCTGTCAAGCTCATAAAAATATGAGCTTGTAGTATTTTTTTTCAAATTCAAAAGACCTATAGACTTTTAGTCTCCAGTAGGCAGAATGTAAGGCCTTCTACTACAATGACACAGACCTTTCCTACAAGGTTACCTTCTTGTTAATTTCCAGACGTATTCAAGAGTATCATTAGTAACCACCCATCATTTCTTCAGCAACCACAGAAGTTGGTTTAGCAGAAAAGTAATGCTATGAAATAATTCAGAATACTTTAACAACTGCTTTGAAACAAATTGAGAGCTGCTACAGCATGCTGAAGGCAACTGCTGGCCCAAAGTCCACTCTTTGTCAATCACCAATAACACCAAAGGCAGGTAACCCAGTATGCCCCTAGCAAGTGACAAGTATTGGTTTTTGCAATCCATAAAATAAAAACAAAACAAGCCTTGTCTTTAAAACATCACTTGTCTTTATTATTAGTAATATTATGTTGATGATGATTAATATTAATATCACCATTGAATCCAAGGAAAATATAAAGAAGCTGCTTCTTAATTCTTGTGAATTTTTCCTTACTTGGGCACCTCTTTTAATGCCCATGAAGGCACCAGAATCTTGTTTCAAACCTAAGTCCCTTATTTATTTCAGTTTGTCTTGAATACTATCATGCTGCAAAGCAAACAATAAAATTCAGCAACATTCTGTGCCATGGGTTTTTTCAGTCTTTTAGAGACTGAAATAAATTTTTCTTCCTATTAGCCTCATGAAGAGGTTCAGAAAATGGCCCTGAGATAATTTATTAGTTGTAACTGTAAAGTTGACAGTGCACAGTGACAGTACAATGACTCCCAGATTACTTAACCTGTTATCAACCTTCTGAAGCTGAAATATTTAGGGATGAGAATAACCAGCAGGACAAACATGTCAATGAATTTTAGGTTATGAAAGTGATTGAATTCATAGTAAATGGTGTACACTATGACAGCTGTCTTTGTTACATAAAGGGGCACAAAGTAAAACTTCTCCCATCCTCTTTTTGCTGTTTAGGATATTACTGTCTACTGCACAGGTGCTTTGATGCTTTTATCCCTGAATAAAAAACTGAAACTGTCTTCATTATGATGAAACATACCTTTGCCTCTTTTTGTCAAAAGTAACTGTATATTTTTTCTGTATTTGTCATATGGCTTTGCTAAAAGAGCTTGTAGATATGAAAAATTATATGCAGACTCATAAAGCATAACAGCAGTATATAATATAGAACACAGGTACATGGAATATTTGCATCACTGATAAATAATCTAGCACTCAATGCACTGTTTTCTTAAATTACTTTCTCTGCAAATTGGTCTTCCACGTGCTCGACGTAACTCTAAGCTGAAATCCTTTTTCAAAGTAGCAAAATAAATGAGAATTTAAATCCTCTCAATTCAGGTCTTAAGTTTGCACATGATCCCACAAATATACTAAGCAGGATTTAGACATTGTTTTTCCTACAAATAATCACTTTCAGGTAGCCTTCTAAAACTTAAGTTTGTTATTTTCATAAAATAATGGTGTTAATCAGACACACATAATGCATATAAAGGCAGTTCACATCCAGATAACAAAAAAAAATATCAACTAACTGAAACTATCTAACAACTGTACAAGTTAGGGACAAGGCTACTGAAAGGACTGAAAAAGTCTGTCCTTTAAAGTAAATGAAAAAAATTTCAAATATGCAAAAATATGGATATTGTAATTTCAGAAAATATATTATAAATTGGGCAATAATTATTTCTGTTAGAGTCTGAAGGCTTAAATTACTGGCAAACCTGACAAACCACTAATGTGTCAGTAAATGTACAGACTGTATTGTACACAGAGATTTTAGATACGGTAAATGGATTTATTCTTTTAAATAAGTGTCCTTATAATTTCTTGGTAATTGTATGGGACTTTTAATGACATCAATCATTTAACAAACCATGCGCAGATTGGAGCTGAGCAGGAGGACACAGGCTTCATTTAATTTAACAGAAGTTACTCTCTACTGTCATTCACAGTTAATTTCCTGTTCATCTTTCAACTCTCCATTGCTCTTTGCTAAATCTATATGCATTTCTCATTACATGCTCGTGAAATTTAACTCTAACATTCTAGGCTTCTTCAAAAGTAGACATCCTAGGGAAACCCTTTAGGACTTCATGAATGTGAACTTTGTACTTGTTTTTGTGTTCTCCCCTTTTATAACATTTTATTGTATTTGAAGTTTGACCTATGAACTTTCTATAGCAAAGTCGGTGGTTTTTCCAGAAGACAGCTGGTTTATTGCAGGTGCCATAAAGTGATGAAGAGAAATTAACTCTGCCTTGGAAATTTTACTTCATTATCACTATGAAAGGCAAAATGATGATTGCTTTCTTTTACCTTCTCTACTACTGTCATTCAAACAGGTTTTAAAATCTGCCAAATGAAATGGCACAGACACCTAGCTACCTAGTTCTTTGTGAGCAATGGGAAGAAACAGACATCTGAACAGAAGCCTTCACTGGTTAACACTGCTTTGAAACCATGCAGCCCACAAAGTAGTTGTCACTGGTTCACTTCTCTCTGCTACTATATGTGGAGAAATCTGCTTTCATCTCCCTCACTATCTCACACTTCTCTGTGGGACAATGAACTGGACTGGGGTAGAACAGCTACCTGCCTTCAGGTAAAAGTCTCAGTGAAATAAATAAATTCTTAAATAAAGGAAGTAAAATATTTATAGGTGTCAGTTAATCAAAATTGTTGAAGCTTATGCCAGATCTGAATTTTCTACAAGTAGGCATTTGCTCTCAGTTTTACTAGTTACTGTAAGCCCCAGGAATCCACCCACACTATCACTTCCATGGAAACGTAGGTTTATGTTTTCCAGACTTCTGAGAAGATATAACCTGCCATAAATTGTGTAAACTCTTAAGCCAAACCATCTGAGGAGAATGCTTGTTGAAAAACAATACGTCTTCTTCACACAATATTTAAAAAGAGCTCACTTAGAATATTAGGAAATTTCAATTAGATTCAAGATGTAGATGTGGTTATTGCCTAGATCTGCACTAGATCTGTCTTACCTTTGAGTGCCTGCTGTGCTTACAGTCTCATTGAAACAAGACTTCTTGACACCGCTTCCACTGAAAATTCTGGATGGAGGTGGCTACTCCATCTCAGCATGCTTTCAGCAGCTGACACATATCACAAATAGGGACATAAAAATAGAGTTACCAGAAAATCCCATTAAAATAACTAATCTTACTGTTTCTCCACAACTTGTAACCATGGGTCACTACGGGCAAAGTACCCCTCCAATCTTTCTTCAGTTCACGCTTCTCTCTAGCGAATGTTTGCCTACCTTCTGCAGATCACACTTCATGAATGTGGACTCCTGCCCATTGTGTGTGTGTCTGTATGGTTGTTACAGTTCAATTGCACTTGAAATTGTAATCAGAATGATTTTCTTATCCAAGCTGAATTTGAATCTTCTTTTTCCAAAATTGGATTCAGGTGACTATGACTTTGAATTAATTTTTCCTCCATTTAAAAAAACTATATGCCAAGCTTCAGTAGTAGCCATGAACCCAACTACTCTGGCTACTCTATCTTTGAGGAAAAGAATTTGTGACCTCTGAGCTTGGAAGTAGCCACAGTTCCAGGCAAAGTCACTAAAGACAGTCATTTTAGTATCTTTGTAGATGCATAAAAATCTGCCTTGAGGTTTCAGTGCAGCAAAATCTCCAGTGGTAAAATTGCAGTGTCTACAAGAAAAAGTACCCTACCTGCAGGCATTAGATGCAGGGTATAAGTGAATGCTAAAAGTGATGGAGCAATGCTGCTTGCACATGTTTGCAAGCTCTAACAATAGCTAGCTGGCTTCCTTTATCCAGGCAAATTTCCCTTGCTCCTGGCAAAATGACTCACGATATGCAATTTTGAACAGGTTATATAGAGTGCTTGTAATACGCTAAACAGAAGAGCTGCAAGATATGTAATGACAAGAAACAAACTCTTATTACACACTTACGTGGCAGCCTTCAGGCTAAATACACTTGTATGGTATGGCAGCCTTCAGACTAAACGTAGAGATTGTGGCAATCCAGTAACAGATTTTCACAAGTGCACATTTACATCTATTTTATTTGCTGCTGTGATTTTCTTCTACACTTCTAATATGCTTTAACAGACTTGTCTGTGCCTCATTCTTGCCACCATCCTATTATTAAGCATCAGGATGCTATTGAAATCTGATTTGACAGGGAGCGGACACAGGGCTTGTGTGACTGGTAACATTGCAATCCAAAACCTGCATGTGTGTTAGCAACTTCTCACAACAAAGTCTGCAAAATGGGGAGAAAAAGAAAAAAAAGTGGCAACTGCATACTCCAGTGACTGGATATGAATATCCAAGGGAAACTATAGTCTGGTGACCTGATTTTTGCAGGCATGCAATGAAAAAATAGCCAGTCTCTCTTAAATCCTTTACCCTATTTCTCTCTGAGAAAAACCCTCACAACAAAAAAAAACCCACAAACCCAACCAAACAAAAAAACACAAACCAAAAACCCAAAGCAAAAGAAACACAAGACTAATCCAATCTAACCAACAAAAACCCCTCCACCCTGAAAGAATTGGCCACAGTCTGCACAATTTACAATTTCTTTGATCTCAGTTATTTTAATTCACTACCTTAAAAGCTGCATGGAACATATATCTGTGAAGTGTCTCTTTCATTAACTAAGTTCTGTGATCTAGGTGACTAAAAAACTTTATTGTTCATATTCACACTGTAGACTTAACAACTCAAAATTTACAAATAGACAGAAAACGCGTAAGTAGTTTCAGATTATAATGTTTGCAACAAATGCATGCAGCTGAACAGCTTAGCAGCCCCACCTTAAATAACACCATTTAAAAGAGAGAAAAACACCTGGTTTTCAGAAGGGAGGAAAAAAACCCCAACAAAAACAACAAGAAAAAACCATCTAAAGAATTCCAAAACCTATAAACAGAAAGTTGTGTTCCCTTTTCTCTCAAGACTTTGACTAGATAATAACAGACAATTAAAAGCCAGAAGAGCATTTATGTCAGAATGCAGCAGCAGAAAAACTGAAAGCTAAAAAGAAAACAAGAAAACAGTGGGAAGAAGAAGCATGATTCATAATAGAAATCATGCTCTGTCTCAGTCCAGTTATGCATTTCAGCATCTGAAAGGACAGATAGCAATGCTCATGCAAGCCCTTTCATGAGGCTGTAATAATGTAAGAAATTTCTTGGAATTTCAAGATGTTTACATTCATGCAGATGGCAAGTCACTTGACTACTGTAGGAAATTGAAGAGCTGGAGATTTAATTAATTCAGATAAAGATGTTACCTACCTCTATTTTAGCTGAGATGAACAAAATAATAAAGAAAATATTGCAATAATCTAAAATTCCAGAAAAAAACCTGATAGCCTTACAGACTACTTATTATTCTGGAAACTTTTTTCATGGATGAAATCGGAGGCACTCTCCTGGAGACAGTGTGTTTTCACCTAAGTCAGGTTAACTTTAATCAGTGAAAAACAGTCATTACTACAGAGGTTTGTAATATGTGGATAGCAGTTATAACTAACTGACATAGATGCAGATATGTGGAATGCATTACACTGTGAAAATTCTAGAGGTCAGAAATAAACTGTTCCACTATAAACAAAATTCCTTTTTTTCCACAATAAAGAGAGAAGTAATTTCTTTGGGAACTCTGCCAAGGCCAAATATGCTCAAGAACCACAGGCCACAACACAAGCCAAGGTATTGACCTCTGCTTTTCTATGCTGAGGGATACAAGCTTCTACACCTTTATTATGTTAAAAAAAGCAAGTGAAAGTGAAGTTTCCAAACAATGAGAATAGGTGAGGAAGCACAGTTTGACTTCAGCACTAAATTCATGTCTTGCCCAAGTGTTTCCACTGTGGTGAAGGGCAGCAGTAGATCGGAGCAGAAACTGTCCAAGTAGCTGAAAAAGCACCAGCTGAGGAAGCAAGCTCTTCCCCAGACCAGACCTCTGGAGAAAGTGGCAACGAAAGTCACAGGAAGGACTGTAAGTATTTTTCAACCAAACAAGAGTAACAATACACAACTGGAGAACTGTAAATGCAACACCTGTGGGCAATTTAAGACAGGCAGTTTCTGATTGCAAACAACCCTCCTACAGAGCAGGATCTTTCTGTGTAACTTACGTAAAACCATGGAATTAAATGAGAAATTATATGAAATGCCTCTGATGAGCACAAGTTCTACCAGACTTACCCTATACTTCCAGACATTTACCACTGATACCTCTGACATCCATTAAAAAAAAGAAACCATATATATAGGATATCTAGAGGAGGTGATTTAAAGGGATCACAGATTCACAGAGTGGTTTAGGTTGGTCTAAGGAATTTGGCTTAAGAAAAGAGAGACATTGTTAAAAGTGAGGCATCAGGCAAATATATGCTACCAGTTAGCTCTGCCCTGGATAAATTTTGAGGTCAAAATTTATTAATATTTTATTAAAGTTATCACAAAAAGAAGTATTATGATGATAATATTTGGTAATAATACTAAATTATTAGGGGCATATGCAGCACAGCATCTTGAACATAGAACAACTGAAGGTGTACTTATATGAAAAGGAAATAAATTGACATAAGATACAGCAACTGAAGGTTCAGGGGCAGAACTTGGAGGTGATAGTCACTGTGATCGGTCAGTGTGATGTGGCTGTGAATCTCAGGTCTTGTCAGAGGTACTTCCAGTGGATACACAGTAGAATTTGTGCCATAGTGAGAAGAATTTACACAGCTTCTTCTGAAAGGTTGTGAATTTATAGTTGAAAACAAACAGAGAAGATTGTGTGGGATGACCACGGGGAATGGAAGCTTACCTACAGCTACTACTAACCTAGTCTAGCAACATAAACCTGTGGAAGTATTTACTTCAGGTGCTGAACATTTCTTCCTTTCTCATACTAATTGTCAAAAATAATTTTGACTTCTATGCTTTGAAGTCATCAGTTGGGAAATTTAAACTAACCTGTATTTAAAACATTATTTCCTTTCATTTCTGAGAGAACTATCTGGCAGGCTAAGGCCACCGAGGTACTGGCAATGTAACTGCCAGAAAAAGGAGTGGAAAAAGAATTAGCTCATTAAACTCCTTGACTTTACCAGCAGTACTGTAAGCAACACCCAGAAATTAAAAACACTAATCACTGTACATACTGCAGAAGCATGTGGACCTCTGTGCTAGATTACAGAAATTAATTTAAAAACATAATCACTGTTTCTTTGAGGTGATCTGTCAAAAAATAATCAAACTCAGTAGCTAACAATTTGGTTGTCTAAATATGTAAAGAAAAACTTGCATTTATAGCTCAGCTTAGTTATCAAAATTGCTAATGGATCTAAATAATGCTTCTCACAGACAAGCAGTATCAGAAAAACAAAGCCCAAACCACTATCAGTAATACCTAAATGGACCTTTGATGCATGCTCCTACATTAAATATGTCCTATCTTAAACATCTCTTTTTAAAAATATATTTAGCAAACAAATAGTGGCCAGTTTGGCAAACTGCTAAAAAGGTGCTTTGCTTTTTCGGTTTGTAGTCTAGACACATCATGTAACACTCAAAGCATTTGGAAACTTACTAAGTTTCTTACAACAGTATTTATGCCCAGAGATTTATCTGTTGCTAAGAGCAAAGAATTTCCATCAATCTAGCAAGACGGTATACTTCAAAGCTGGACTGAACAAGTTTTACATAGTCAGCTCTGTGGTGAATAGAAATATCTTATGATTTCACAGGCAGGATAATGTAATTTCCAAAATCCCATGAAACATGTTTTATTTGTTCTTGATTTTAGTCAGTTCTGAAATGTATTCACACACAGCAGGTCTGAACAACCGACATGAAGGGAAAAGCATACAATAAAAAGGTTGAAGGTTTTATTTACCTTTTTATATGTTTTCTCTTCATTTGGCTTTCCAGCAGTAATATCTCCATTTTCAGTAACAGACGACATCTAACAACAGAAGCTCAAGTTATAAAGAAGGTATTTGCTTTACAAAAGTAATGGCTCAGAAAAATCATATCATTTATTATCCATTTTTGCTAAATTCAAACTTTTCAGAGGACAGCACACTACCAAGATCAGTGACACATCTAGGATATTCCTGTAAGTATTTTCCGCACAGACAAAAAGGTCAGCCCTAGCCCAGAAATACGTCCAGCGTATGACTGAATCTACATGACTCTGCTTCTTTTCCCCACACCAGTATGCAGTGAGATCTTTCCCCTCAGCCTACAGCATGAGATGTTCTTGAAAAGGCAAAACTATGAAGCTTGTGAGCCAGATATTCAGTGGCATGTCTCAGTAGTCTAAGGTCCCTGGCTGCATCAATATGCTGTATCTCCTCAAAGCAGCAAGGAGATTACAGAATCACACTGAATTACAGAATATTCTGAGTTGAAGGGACCTACAAAGATCACTGAGTCAAATTTTTAAATGAATGGCCCATACAGGGATTGAAGCCACAGCCTTGGCATTATTAGAATTGTGCTCTAACTATTTGACATTTCATCACAGCTGTAAAGCCATTCTAGACCAAGAATAAACCACTAAGATAGAGATTACCTTGGTCAGACACTCTGAGTTTGTCTGCCAAAGGCACAATGACATGGTTTAAAATAATTTTAGATTTTACCAGTATTTTCACGACTGAATTATACTTACTCTTACAAACAATAGGACAGGTCATCTGGAGCTGAGAGTGAAGATCAAGCCATTCATTGGTGGTGTTAAACGTTTTCCACAACCTATTATTAGAAAAATCTGTCAATCACTATGCCTTAACAAATTTTCATCTCAAAGAATAGCTGTAGATTTCCTTTTGCTACTATTCTTCAGCCGAAGCAAGCATTCAGCTACAAGAGATGCTTTTCAACAGTCATGTCAAATAACTTGATTACTATACTTAGAACTTACTGTACTTACAACATACTATAACTTGGTTAATATACTTAGAAAGTAGCAGTATTACACAGGAGGGAATCAGTGCAAAGTCTTTTTGCCCTAGATATTTCACCCCTGTGACAACTCTACAAAAAAAATTTATGTAGAGCAGTACATATACACATTCTGGAGTCTTACAGAAATTAAGTATTACAGCATTAATACATTAATTACAGTACTAATACAGTATTACAGTATTAATCTTACAGCCTTATTAATCTCCAATCACTTATAAGAAATAGCTGTGATGGTTTGGAAGACAGCACATTGAAAAGTCACAGATAACAAATTAAAGAAAATCTCATGATACCCCAAATGAGAGGAAAATCTCATTTTGTCTTTAAGCCATACAAATAGCATCTTGTACAAAACTAAAATTTATTCTGAAAACTAAAAAGTATTCTCAGGCCTCATTCACTGATTTTAATTTTCCATTAATCTGAAGAGTATACTTAACACTACCAAGGAACCTTTTAATAAAAGGCTTCAAAAGTCAGTATTTTCCTTTTCTTTTGGAAGAAGCACCTGAGCCAAAAAAAATGGGGGCTGGGGGGACACAACAACAAATAGAAACTTGGAGTTTCTGAGAAGAAAACAATGCCTCTTTAGAAAAACACACTTCTTACATTACATATCAGTATTTTCCTCCTGCAGCTAACTGCATTCTTCATTGTAGCCTCTACATAAGTAATGTTTCTTAATCAGTAATTCCTTCATTTGGATGTGCATTAGCAGTCTCCTATACATCGAATTCCTACTTAAAAGCAATGACTTAGCTTTTATAGCTTTTAAAATTGTATGTAGTTCATCTCACTCACCTATATTCACACATTTAATATTAACATTCACCCATGCTTACAAATCTAAAAGTACACAAACAAAGGCATCAAGAACTTGCTAAAACAGCTTTTGTAGGGAAAGAAATGTCATTTTAATCACTAGAAGACTTTTAAAATAACCAATCACTGGGTTAAAACATCAATCACCACCCAAGCTGTTGTCCTCCACATACCTCCCAAGATTATTGATACAATATGATGTTCTACTAGACACAAAACTTCCTAAATTATCAGCGCACACACACTCAACAAAAGCCAAACATAAATGCAACACAGGAGCTTTCTTTCAGTAACTTAGCAGAAGAAAGCACTCATTCTAGACATGGGAGAAAAGTTTTTTTCTGATTTTTCCCAGCATAGAGAGACAAATTATTCAAGAACATTTCACTCATGTGATAATATATGCCTGCAATGCTAGGAATGATAGGAAAA
This sequence comes from Acrocephalus scirpaceus scirpaceus, assembly GCA_910950805.1. Taxonomy (NCBI): domain Eukaryota; kingdom Metazoa; phylum Chordata; class Aves; order Passeriformes; family Sylviidae; genus Acrocephalus; species Acrocephalus scirpaceus. Next base: position 31,298,336 of record OU383776.1, read on the forward strand.
CAGACAATGGGAGACCAAGTTCAGTAACTACCAAGTCCAAAAACTCATAGACCATAAAGAAGCGCAACTTCTCCAGTATGTGTCAGTTTATTTCCTAAAGGCATCTAGAATAGAATTATTTGGGTTCTAATCTTTTGAAAAACAGAACACACAGCTATCTTAACCGTGGTTTTGTTACCCAACTTTCAAAATCTGTGCTGTGACAACCATCTCTTGTTTTCCATGCTAACAATTTTCTGCAAAGCAAGTATTATTTTGTTTATTTTCTTCCAGCCCTAGAGCTACTGAAGTGGCACATGGTGCCTTTTCACATGCTTTATAATATGCAGAGCAACAGCTACTGTCTCAGTTCTGATGAGGTTTAACAGTTCAAAGACAGGTCACTACTTGCAGTCTTGGACTCACTTCCAGGCTAAGCTACAACTATTTATTTTTTTGTTCCCATAGCAGGAAACTACTGTAGCTAAAGCACTGAATATCTGTATGTACCTGAGGAAGGAAAAACTCACAATAAAGTAAGACATGGGGTAGGGGCAGGTAGAGGAAGAAAAAATTTCGTTTCAAAAATATTGTAGTGTGCTGACTTCAGCTAGGATAAAGTTAATTTTCTTCACAGTAGCTAGTGTGGGGTTATGTTTTAGATTTGTGCTGGAAACAGTGTTGATAATCCAGGGATGTTTTCTACTCTTGCATAGTGCTTACACAGCATCAAGGCCTTTTCTGCGGCCTTGCTGCATCAAGGCCTGGCTGCGCCCTGCCAGTGAGTGGGCTGGGGATGCACAAGGAGCTGGGAGAGGACACTGCCAGGACAGATGAAGCCAGCTGACCAAAGGGAGACCCAGACCATATAGCATCATGCACAGAATATAGATCTAGGGGAAGAAGGAGGGGAGGATGGTCAAAGTGACTGTGATTTCCTTCTCAAGTCACCATTAGGTGTGATGCAGCCTTGCTTTCTTGGGAATGGTTGAACGCCTTCCTGCCCATGGAAAATGCTTTGCTTGCATGCACAGTTTTGATTTACCTATTAAACAGTCTTTATCTCCACCCCTGAGTTTTCTCACTTTTACCCTATTGATTCTCTCCCCATTCCATCGGGGGTAGTGAGTGAGCTGTGTGTGGGGCTCATTGGCTGGCTGGGCTTAAACCATGAGTGAAAGATGGCTGCAAAATCTCCCCTTTAGCTTCCTAGATGCTATCCTAACTGATGACAAAGAGAAATGTTAAAGTACAGTAGGAATATGAAGAGTATATTCCCAAATACTCTTGAAGACTCAACATTTTAGTCACAAACCTTATGTGCAACAAAAACTACTGCGACACATACAGTTCTTGAAACACAAGTTTACAGCCTTAAAAGTTCCAGTCTTCTGCTCTGAACACCTCCTAGTCCTAAATGCAGACTTAAAAAAAATCACATCTATTCAATATATGTTTCAGGGGAAAAAAAGAAAATTGTGTTCCACAGTTTAGTTTCTCACACTAGAATCACAGAACCACATGCTTCTTAACTAACAAAAACGGCAATTTCCCTCACTCTGGGGGGAAAGTGCCATATGCATTTTCCCCTAGAGCTACAGGGACACCTTTTTAATTTCTTTGATCAGCCAGAAACCCACAATGTCAACACCACCCTGCCCACCACATAGCTGGCATTTTGAGAACAGAGATAAAAGTCAGCAAATGTGAGCTTCCTACCCAGCTTTGATTTCTTGTTCTTGAATTTTTAATTCCATGTTCCTTATATAGCCAAAATTTACCGTTTACTAACAGCATAAGGTATTAATTTTTCCAGATTATAACTAACTATCTGTTTTTACACAACCTCAGTTGTTGAGGCCCTGCCCACATAAACAGGTATTGGTACTTACACCTGAGTGGCCTCTCAGCTCAATTCAAGTTAACTTTAGAACTCCCAACAACTTCAGTGAAAGCCAACATCCATGAAAAATGCTATTGCTAGATTCCTACAGGCCCATGTATTAGTTCATTCAACCAAAAATCAGTTATGCTTTCTCTCCATTATGATGAATACTCTTTTTTTTTTTTTTTTGGAGAATGCATTTCTTAGCAAATTTAGATCATTTTCTTAAACAAATCCTTTCTTAAAAGCACTAATAAAACATGCTGTTGAGGAATCATACTCCAAATAAAAGCCATGTAGCTTTTCACTACATGTACTGCCTTGTTCTGATTGATAGGTAAAACTGAAATATTCTTCCAAGCTTTTAAAACAGACATATCCCTGGGTGTACCGCTGTCAGGCTTCTGCAGTGAGTTAGAAACATCATGCAAAAGAAAACATATTTATGGCTTCTCACAAGTATTTTAAATATGAGGAATAAAAGGCAAGACAAAACAAGATTAAATGAAACCTTAGATTTTCCAGTGGGCAGAGGGAGAATACTAGAAATTAAAGAATACAAGAAAAAATTATGCATGTTTAAGATTAATAATATGCATATAAAATAGATGGTATGGTGCAGATTCTTCAGTCTGAAACACACAAATGCATTTTCAGGAAACACTTCGGGGATTTTTTTTTTTGGCAAGTGAATGCATTGGGATGGAATACACAATTTTGGACTCAATCCACAACTTCATTCTCATAGTTCTGTGCATTTCAGATTACCTATTTACTTAGCTGTTTCTTAATCCTTGAACAGTTCTCTTTTGCCAGGAGGACACAAAATCCCCAGAATATGGCAGGTGGCTTCTCAGAAAAGCAAAAGAAACTTATATTAAATTCATACCAATGATACTAACTCAGAACCAGACAAAAAAATTATCAGAAGAGCAATTTTATCTGTCCTAAGTAACTGGGAGTTTACACACCAAGACTGTATTCTTTCTTGATCACAGCAGTTTGTCAGGAAAACATGTAAGGATGTTGACAAGAATTTCTAATACTACAAACATCATTTATAGTGAATTCCATTAAAAAGAGTCATCAGGTCAAATTCCTTTGTAGGTCCTGTCTCCCCTCTGTTACTACTTTGAAGCAGCACCTTCTATTAGAACTATGAAAACCATGGTAATTTCATTACTGCAGAACTCACTTTTACTGATGAGATTTGTCCAGACATATTTTCCTTATGGAAACTGTGAGAGTAGCTTTTAAAGTCAGTTCTTGAACTCACTAGAAGGACTTGCAGATCTATAAGGCAGCATTCTTCCACCAAACCACATTGGGGACTCAGCCATACACTTACAGATTTCAGCCCTAGTATGAAGCTGGGGACCTTTGTTACACAAAATTTTTCCAGAAGCGGCAAATCTTCTAAGCCAAAAATGCTCTATGGTGGAAGAAATCCATGAACACATATTCATTAATGAAAAGCTGCTCTTTTCATACTTGTTCTCTTGTGTTTCCCCCACCCCAAGCTCAAGTACCCCCAAATCATTCATGGTATTCTTGGAGCCACCTGAAGGCAGCGCCAAGATCAAAAGGCACTATTAAAGCTAACTCCTCTATTTCTTTGGAATTATAAAGACTTGAGCTCATACCTTCTTAGGCACTGAACAAACTTTTCTTGTAGGTGATGCATTTATAAGGTCACCCTCCTTCTGGATTGTCTGCCAACTAATACAATATGCACCACAGCACTGGATTTCCAAATTAGATCTCATCTGATATTATTCCATGAAACCTCCGGGTACTCTGGACCATTGTCAAATTTAGTTGACAAACTTAGGCCAATCAAAACTGTCAAGAGTTTTTTCCCTACCTTCTCCAGTAGAATTTGAACAGTAGGATTATTTATCAGGTTATTTTTAAACGAAGGGGTTTGGGACACAAAAAACATCCTCTGACACAAAAATTGCCTATATATCTTGTTTCCACACAAAATCCAACCAAAGATATCAGCATACCATCAGCACTATTTTCAGAAGGCTCAAAAGGCAAATGACTTGTTAGCTTCAGGTGAACAGTGGGACTTACATTGGTTTTATTACATTTTAGCTTCTTAAAGGAGCTTTTCTCCATTCTTTAAAACAATGCTGACTATAATTTTCATGGTTTAATTGCCTTCCTTCTGAGTTTACCAGACAATGAAATGTGGTGTTTAGGAACCTGCAAGCATTGCAAGGCAGAGTGCCAATACAAAAGTACAAGGAATCTAAACATGTGAAAGGAAACATAATTTAATGCACAGAATAGTAAAAGGAACAACACATCAAAGATCCAACAGCTTTCTCAACAAGTCATCACAAGTTAACACCCTCTCCAAAAAGCTTTTGTCTCTTAATGTCAAAGAACATTTCTTAAACATGAGTGCTGGGACAGTAACATAGTCTTCAAATAGAAATTGAGGTAATGTATGTAGCCACTCAGTTACAAGGAAAAAAATATATATATACAATTCAGGTCTCTCTCTCTTCCTTTTTTTTTTTTTTTTAATAATATACCAGACATGAGTTTATGGAATAGATTCACTTTGTACCAGAGGGACATACAGACATCTAAGATCCAACTTGTATGCTCCCATATCTGAAACATCTGAGGAGTAAAAGATATGTATTATCTTTTAATATTATATATTACATATAATATATATTTTAAACTGATGCATCCTGAGAATGAAGTAAATATCCACATGTTGCAATGGACTCAATAATCCATGACTTAAAAAGTCATGAAAAGCTTCACATCTGAAAAAATTAATATTTTCAATCTGAGAGCATTTAATCCACCCAATCCCTGTAATGCCTGTCAGCCTCTACTGTCAACTGCTGTGACTTCCACATTTCACAGAAGTATTGAAAGATCTCTTATGTCTTTCCTGGCATTACTGCAAAAGTAGAGCAAACTTTTTACTGCATCATAAATACCATTAATTTATGCCACTAAAAAGTAATTTAAAAAAAATCTATCTTTTCTATCTGGCAGGGGAAAAAAGTTGACAAGAATCTTGAATCATTAAATATGAATTTAAAGAAGGAGAGAAAAAGTAAAGAAAAATCCCAAACAATTAGGTTTGAAACCTTATCAAGATCTCTTAATCCACAGCCAATTATGGAGGTTTTAAGAGTGGCTGAAAGTGAAATCTCTGTAAAATTTGTGATAGTGCTATTGTTGCACTTGCAAAAACTGGAAAAAGCTGTTCTTGTTAATTAATGATAGGATGAACAATTTCAGAGTGAACAGCTAAAAAAAACAGATCAGAAATTGTGTAGCCTGTGATGCCTAAAAACAAAAGCCAACCACCAACAAAAAAAAACCAAAAAAACCCCCTGATTTGTCAACCTATCTGATTTCTTTTTTTATTTTGCTTCAAAAATAATACAATGAAAATCGGAAGTAGTACACAAAGTGATGAAATTCACAAATAAAGTAAAAGGAAAAAAAAAAAAATCTCATCTTTTTCCTGGTCTTTGTAATACCATCAAGCCAGAACAAATGCTTCAGAGAAAGCAGCAAATAAAAATCAACACAAAACTGCCATTTAGACTGTTCATATACTCTAAGTCATGTCAGCTGTTCACACCACCTTTACTTACCTAGTTTTAACAACACACATTAATTTCAGTGCCCTGCCAGATCTCTTAGTCTCTCAGCAACTAATCTGAGCACAATGCTAAGATTCTGATTTCTACATTCTACATACAATTCTACAGATTATTGAGTTTGATTTCTACATTTGCCTTCCCCTCCTTCCTGCCACCCATTTCAGGAATATGGTACAGTACTTGGATGTCTTTTAAAAATGTCATAATAGGACTAGTATTTTTTTTTCTTAGTTTGCTGGCTGGATTAAAAAGTAACTTATCGTAATATTCATACTATAAAAACCATATGTTCATATTGTAATGTTTTGATTTACTGCAAGAAAAGTCAGATCATCTATCTTCTTCTTTATGCTTCCAGTTGGGAAAAAAAATGAAAATGTAGAACTTCAGAAAATATCATGTCCATCAAAGTCTACAAATACTCAGAATACATCTGATTACCCAGAAGATTTGACAACATACAAGAGCCCCTTCCTCTTCCATTTAAAGTGCTATTCCTTGTGCACTAATCTGTTCTTCAAGGTGAAACACACTACCATTGTAATATCCAGGGTCACAGAAACAGCCACAACATCACAAACTATAGCTACAAATCATATCCTTCATTTCAAAGATAATCTGCTGTTATTCTTTCAGATGGAAACTTTTTTACAATCAATGCAAATAAAACTGAAAATTCTTTGAGGGAACCAAAATGTGGAAGTCCTTGGAAACACAGCATACTGTGCTCCTTCAACAAAGTACACAGATCTTCATTTGTAACGTCTGTATTTTGTGAATTCTGCACGTTACAGATAACTTGCATGGAAGAGGTGGGGTTGACCTTTGTTCCGCCTCCAGGAATTTCCAAATTCAGGGCTTCATTCTAATGGCCTTAAATCTATCTCACTCCTCTACTCCCTATTAGCCTACTTAACATTTACAGTCAACTATTGCGTCTTCTGCTCTCCCCAGAAGCACCTAAGTTTCTCTTATGTCTTGTCAAACACCATCTGTAAAAGCAGAGCAAACTTTCTACTGTGTACTAGGTAGTGTTGATGATTTAGTAACTAAGGGACTTGTCCAAATCAGTGAGCTCAGATCAGCAATCAAAAAGAACAAACATTTGATCTCTGACATAACTGACGTCACATTGTATATCTTGCACAAACTGTTAACACACCCTCCCTTTACAAAGTGAAACGGCCCCATTAACTTCTCATTAATTTGTAGCAGTCTGAAAGCATCCAAAGTGGAAAGGCATATTTGTACATAGCCAAAGAAGAATTTCCAATTGCTACTTCTGTTTTCACAATTCTGATTTCCTGTGCCAACAATAGTACTTTTTAGAAGACTAGCAAACTTTCTATAAAGCCATTTGGTATTGCAAATTAATAAAAATTGTCAAGATGTGGTTTTCTTTGAAATAGCTAAAAGAAGGAAACAGCTGCATGCTATATACAACAGTATGCAATATAAGTTAGGGTAGCACCACAGTGAAGGGCACAGACTTGGCAAAGCCTAGAATCAGAGTTCTGCTCCTTTACTTTGGCAACTTTGATATGGCAATGGACTATTATTACTAACACATACCAGACACTGCACTTTGAGATAAAACCACTGCAAAATGCATGCTGTCCAATAAAACACTGGAGCGCATTGAGACAAATGGTTGATAAGGAAAGTAAAAAGCACAAGGAGAGGGAAAATTCTTCTACATTTATTTTTGATGGTACATGCAAAATAGAGTGATCATGTAACACTGTGGTCATGCTTTTTTGAAAGGAAAGCACAGCAAGCTGCTTCACTAATGTAAGCAGTGAATAAGATCCATGGGGAATGAAATCTCATGTATGGCAAAAAGGAGATCAGTGAAAGTGTCAATTTCAAAAGGAATGACACAAACATCCCATCTTGCTGGGTGGAGAAGAGTACTCATCTGAAACTCCAGAAATAGTCATTTGAGAAAAGAAAAATAGGTCAAATGGACTTGGAGAAGATTAAGTATAAAGAAGAATAGACTGAACATGCAAGATAAAAAGCAGAAAAGCACAGGACAAGTTACTTTGATAAGAAATACGTTTGTAACAAAAACTTCACAATAGCTATATTGGTCTAGTTTGAAACCTGTATCTTTTTACTCAGCCACATTTTTCCACCTCAAACGAAGGCAAACCACACTCAAAGCTGCTATGCAAACATAACTTTAAAACAGAGGCAAGAATAAAAAATGGTAATAGGAATTCTTTGCTTTAAAGAACATTGAGACTTTTGGGTGTACAATGCAAAAAAGCTGTAGTTAAAATAATTTGCATGCACTAAAACAGCAGGTGTAATTTGAGCAGGTAACTTCTAAATTATACACTATTGGGAATTATTTAGGCCATTTGCATATTAGCATGTAATTATTCACAACAAAGTTTGCAGAAGGATGTGTCATGGAAACACTGAACTCAATGCATGAGTGGATTATTATGATTTTCAAGTTCTCTATGCTTTCTTTCCCAGGTCCTGTGAGTATTACTTTTGTACATATAGCTTTTAATGAATGCTAGCTAAGCTGTTCAGCAGTCAGATTATCTAAGAAAATAAAGTATTTTAAAATCCCATTTTTATCTCCAATTGAAGGCCATTCTATACAGCTGAAACAGTTGAAGAATGGAAGAGATTACCCTGGAGGATGTGACAGATAATATTTGAGATTCTTTTGATAGATTAGACAACTGTTTAAAAAGTAGTTGATACTGTCTTGAAGGAAGGAAAAGATCTGGTCACTGCCGTGACTCTTCTTGGTTTCCATTGAATCACTATGTATCACTCAGACTGGATATCTGAAACGGTTTCCAGTGCTACTCCTGCCCCAGGAGAACTCATCTAGACAAATAAACTAACAAAAAAAGTAACCTACCAAAGAATATTAACTATAATAGAACCCCTTACAACAGCTTTGTTATAGTTACCCCTAAAATCAAAAAGAAACTTGGGAAGGAATGAGGAAGGTAATAAAAACTGTTAGACCCTTGATCCATGATGGAGGAGTGACTAATTGCCTCAGTTATTTCAATCACTCACATACTTTTGCATAACTTCAGAGTCACCAGTCCACTAGCAATAACACCAGGAAACAAGACTGAGAAACAGATGAAAAGAAGCATTACCAGCATTAGTTGCCTGATGGGCCAAGCAACAAGATCTGAACTGGGTTCAACATTAGCTTGAGGGAAATAGAAATTCATGGCTAAGGTTAGGTTCCCAAATGTATATTCATACAGCAACTTGTTTTTCAGGTGTCTAGCTTGTGAGAAAAATAAGATCACTCAAGAATGCAGATAGAAGAATGATATAAGCACCAAATTCAAAAGTTGTGTATAAATTCAAGGTGAGAGATACTCTAATTTATTCTAATGAGTAACAAAATCTATTACAACCAATTAACCCCCCACATACAATTTTTCTTCACGAAAGCCGAAACTGCAATTAGTAGAAGTTTTCTTTGGACCCTTACAATTTAATTTTGTTTAGCATTTAATAGTAAGCTCACTTTACTCTTGAGAAGGATTTGAAAAAACTTTCTTGTACCAGCCTCAGCAGAGAAGAAATCCTATATCACCAAAATTCCTTAGATTAAATTAAGAGCTCTCAGTTTCCTATAGAGCAGAAGTTCCTCAGATACATTTCTGAAATCACTCACAAAGCTATAGAAAAAGAAACTATTATCCCATTCTGTGAAGTGTCGTATGAAGCACAAAAGCAGGAGTCTTCTTGGTTTAAAGGAGCTTTCTAACATACTTCTTTTTAAACCACAGAGAAAGCTTCACGGGAGAAAAGAACTATTTCATAACTTGCATAGGACAAACACCTCAAAAAAACATAATTAATGCAATAACATGAATTTCTGAAACCAGTTCAGTAAAGAATTGCTCAGCAGGTAAGAAAATAGTGCTATTTGTCAGAGCTCCTGTCGTTAAACCAGGACAGATATTTTACAGCCACTAGAGTAGAACTGCAATATGGGAACCAGAACTGTTAGAATTTTTACAAAGTTATTCCATTCTCTCACTGCTTAAATATAAAAGTTACTACTGCCCTTATAAGGAACCATATATTTCTGTTGATGCCAATACAATTTTTTACCTTTTCTTTTGTATACCTTTTATGTAACTTTTATGTATCCTCAGTATTCTTAGCATGCATACTCCTAATTCCTTCAGTCTGATAATTCAGCATAGTCCTAGTATTCTGTTAGGCCAGGAAACCAAGCACCCTAAAGGCTTTGTAGTAGGAGGTTGGAAAACCCTACACTATCTTGGGAAACCAAGGTCCTTGCTAGAACATATCCTGTAAACTAGAGATTTGACCCATCCAGGGGGAATTCCATGGAGGGGGAATATCATGCCATTCATCCAGGCCTCCCATTGGGGCATCCTTGTTAGAGATGCTAATTTGTAAGGTCTATAAACTGTATATGCAATCTATTGTGTGAGTCCATTGTGGCATATTCCACCTTGGTGAAATGGTGCACCAGTAAGAATTCTTATTAAAATACCAGGGTAAAAATCTCTTATCCCTTAACCATGTCTGGCGCTCAATTTTTTAAGACCAGGAAAAGGCATCACTGTTCTCCCAAGTCATGTCTCGGATGAACAGATCAGAATGAGCAAGCAATTACTTCTTTTTCTCAACAGTATACTTTGGCACTCAGCTGAATTATGAGCATATCTGCACTGTAATATACAAATCCAAACTACTTTAACACACATATCTACCCTACTGACATCAAGCAACATGGGATGTATCTTGGTAAGACACATGCAGTTGTTTTAAGGTATGGACACCTAGTCACAGAATTTTTAAATGGCAATACAAATGTTTTCAAAGAAAGCTTTATAGTTATTTTCAGCCAAATGACATAAGGAAATTGTTTTCCATCAGTCTTTCACTCGCCAAACCAAATCAAAAATTCTGACCCTGAACAATTTTGGCAGCAAGAAAATAAAATTAATTCATTACTAGATGTTTTTGCCAGTTCTGAAACACTCCATTATTATTCAGATGTTGTTTATACTCAACATATAGTTGCACCACTTTGAACATTTTTGTATTAAAAAATGCAAGTTAACAAACAACATAGAAGCACCACCACAGTCTCCCTCCCCAGGAACTTCTTTGCAAATGACTAGCTGGATTTCTTTAAATAACCTACCTGGAAATATTATAAGAAAACTCAAAATCTTAAGCTATCACTGTAAGTAAAGAACACATCTGCACATAAATTAGCCTTTTCAATATAAAAGTGTCCATGTATATGTGAAAATGACTTAAAACAAAAAGAAGACAGCAACAAGAGTAAGCAGTGGGTGATAACTTTGTAGAAGAGCCATACACAACCTGACGCCAGAACCTGTAAGCACTTCCAAGAAAATGAATGTGAATTTTCCCACAAATTAAAATGTCTCTGAATTCTTGATAGGCTTAAATAAGAATTTCCTTCCTTCACACAAAAGCCATTTGAAACAATATCTCTATTTCTCACTGCATCATTGTAACTGGGTTGGAAGCATCATTATAAGTAGGTTAGAAAAGACTTCCAGTATTATCTGCAAGTCAGTTAACAGCCCACACCGTAATTTTCAAAAGGTAAAAAATACAGCTTTCAGCATTTAGAAAGAAAAAACCCACACAACTAATCACAATTTTTGCTCAATGTATATACTGTTTTCTGAACTGTTAACAGAAAAAACCAAGATTCTGACAAGAATGGCTATGGATATTATAAAGATTCCATAGACTGAAGTGAAAAAATCCCAACAATTCAGTCAAAGCATTCTCCTAGGAACAGAAAGTTCTTACAATTTAAGGTGTACAATGCAATAGCCTGTTTTATTATACTCCTTACCTAGCATTAATCTGATGTAATATCCGATTAAATAAATTAAATATGTTTTGCAGCCTATGATTTTACTGGCTACTGGATTGGGGAGGTTTTAGTCTGAGATGACAAAGCTCAGTATGCTCAACCATACATATTTTAAATGTATTTACAGAAAATTGCCTTTCAAGAGTTGTTAACAGTGTGTAGCCCCTGAACCTCTTTGTTTTCTATCTTGTTCCCAAGAATAGGGAGCCTGATGATTAGTTATGCAAGAGAAAATTGATATTCTTTAAAATTTTATTCTAGCTGGCTATGTTTTTGCTTTATAGAAATAAACTAGTCTTCAGTCTTGCTTGGATTATGGTAGCATTATAAGAGCACACTGAGCTGTAGCCCAGCATTAGTAACCAAGGACTGTCAAATAAAGGGCAAGAATACTGTGAGACAAGAACCAGCCAGACAACCATGACTGCTTACCCTTCATCATCATTCTAGCAGTAAGGATGACCAGAGAATAGACAGATGGTCTGTTCACTGCAGGAACAGGTGCAGCAGGTTGTCACAAAAATGGTGACGGTGGCATGAACAATTCTCTTGCAGAGCATGGTATTACTCAAATGCATGTAAAAGGCAGCCATTAGCTTAAGAAAACCTTTAGTTTCATTTAGATCAGCTAAAAACCTTTACTGAGGTTTACCAGCTCTGGCTGGTGTGTATGTCTGTGTGCAACGTTAGAGTGTGCACATGCAAAAGTGACAGTGAGGAAGACTAGACATTAAGATGCCTCACAAGGCCAGTCTGAAGGTGTAATCACATAAAAAAAAAATCTGCTGTTAACAAGCAGTAACTAATACTGGTCTGGCATAAAAGCCAGGAAAAAAAATTGACATTATCTATATCTCCCTTCAAAGCACAAGGTTTTCAGTAAAAAGCACTGGTTTGGAGATACAGGTCTGAGCTTGCAGTTTTTTTCAAAAGAATAAAGGAGTTGCTAGGTGATGGTTAAGTGAGGCTATGACAGAAAAAAGACACGCACAGCAGCAGATAGCAAATCCACCTTCCCTCACAAGGGTAAGGCAGTAGTCAAGCAATGTTTTTTTGATAGATGCTTCTCTTGGGAGTTTCTCCAAATCATAGTAAAGAAGATGTGATTTTCTAATTAGAAAAATTAATTTTATAACTAATCCTTGATATCTTGTTCTACCAAAAATTTTGGTAGAAATTTACAGTAGGTGCCTGTTTTCATACACCTGTCTCTGAAAAACCGCTGGCATCAATGGGCCTAGCAGGTCACAAACTTGGGTTTGGAGGCACCTCCTTCCATACCATTGACTTACAGGTAGCGCAGATACTCTGCATAACAAATACAGCTCCCAAGAACTGACATGTATCAGGCTGGGGGGACAGAAGAGGAATCTCCACAGGCATTTCATATCTGCATGGCATGCATCTCTTGTGAGGGTGTATACTTTACTTTGCCCAGAAATCAGCCAAGGCTCCTGGAAGTCTATCTCTCTGTCTCTCAATTGGTTTGTTTCCTTTGCCCTGCTTATGTCCTCACAGTAAGAAGAAAACTAAATCCAGCTAAAAAACGTTCTTTCACTTTGAAGAGTTTTATGCATAAAACAGACAGGAAGGGTGCAAGTGAACACAGGAAGCAATTTGGGAAGGGAAAAACAGTAAAAACAAAGAGTAAAAAGGCAAGAAGGGAAAGGAGAGACTCAACAAGAGATTGTGCACAATTGAACTGGGAAGAAAGGAGTAACGGGAAGCAGTAGTGGATGAAGAGCAAGGGAACCAAAGTAGAAGGAAAATACATGTTAACAGGAAACACATGCATAGGAAATGATTTCTGATTTGGTCTGCTAAAAACAGGCCTTCAGTGCCATTAAATTTGAATGGTCAAAAAGAAACTGAGAGGAAGGGGAAAAATATATTTAAGAAGTCAATAAAGGGCTGATAGTTATATAGAAAGAAAGAGAGCAAAGAAAGCAAACTTTTCTCTTTTCTTTAATTAAAGGTGGGGGGGGGGAAAGCAACACCAACCCCCCGGCATATTTTAATGCATATCTGTGAGGAATACATTAAGTACAGCAATATTTGCAGACGGATCAATCTGAACTATTAACTTTATGCATAGTTTTGGCTAAAACAAAAGCAACAATACATATTGAAAAATTCAGCAAGATATTAAACACTGCTTCTACTAGAGCACATGCCGTCAATATTGAAATGGTTATTTCAAATATACTGGTCTTTAGTGGAGGTGCTGGTAAAGCATATTTTAAAACCCAGTCAGGCAACTAAAATTGAATTGCTGCTCACATTTGCGATGATCCTCCAAATGGTGTTTTTCCAAGCAAAACAGGCACATCTGGAAGTCTAGGTGCACACTGATCTATAGCAAAAAGTTACATTTGCATATTCTCTGTTTGCATAATTTGATGGTTACAAAAGGAACCTCTGAAGTAAGGGAAGCAGTCAAAGGAGCAAGACGTGAACCTCCAGTTGACAAAAGTTCTGTGTTACACTGTTATTGTAAATTGGACAAAGGCATAAGTTTCAATTTCTTCCCAACCTCTGTTATCAGGGTCCAAAATTATCCTCATGGGAATCAGAAGCCCAATCACAATAAAGCAGAAAAGGTTTGAGTGAATAAAGTTACCTCTGCAATACCTTTTCTTATTTATAACGGGAGCCTTTACCATGGGCACACTGCTTATGCACCCTTTCTTTTCCTCTGTCAATTATACAATGCAAAAGAGATCACAAATTAAAGAAAACAGAAAATGCAAATGTTGTATGCATAAGTTTTTCTTCCCTATCACATACAAGCTTAACTATAGGCCCTGAGATATAAACACAGGCTATCACTACTGTGATTTGTATCTCATGGCCACAATTCCAGCAAAGAGCATTCACGTGCAAATTTTAGTATAGCAGTTTATAGGATCATAAAATGGCTTGGGTTGGAAGAGATCTTAAAGATCATTTTATTCCAACTCCACTGGCATGGCACCTTTCAGTAGGCCAGGTTGCTTAGAACCCCATCCAACCTGACCTTGAACACTGACAGGGATGTGACATCCACAAATTCTCTGGGCAACCAGTTCCAGTGTCCCATCACACACATAATAAAGAATTTCTTCCTAATATCTAATCTATCTTCTCCCGGTATGCCCTTGTCACTACATGGTCTTGTCAAAAGTCCCTCACCAGTTTTCTTGTAGGACCCCTTTAGGTACTGGAAGAGGCAATAAGGTCTCCCTAGAGCCTTCTCTTCTCCAGGCTGAAAAATCCCAACTCTCTCAGCTTGGTGCTCCAGACCTCTGATCATCTTTCTACATATCTTGCACTGGATGTGTTCATAGCGGTCTGGACAGGGAAATTGTTGTCCTCCTACTTCTGCACTGACAGAAGTTATTTGTATACAAACAAAATACTTCATATGAAAGTATTTCTGTGATTGAAAGAGCTTTGCATTCTCTCACTCATATTCATCCTGCACTAGCAGAACTAATCTCTGTATGCTTTATTGAAGCACAGTAAGAGTCCACCTATTGCTTTTTTGCACAGACCTCAGTCTCATGTCGTCTGTTGCAAGGTGTAAACATGAAGCACCACACTCAACATGCAGTGCCTGAGGCCTCTGTTTAATATCCCACAGAGGAGGAGACACTATACAGAGGCCTGAATATTTCTTACACTGCCTCATCCTGGACATGATGATATAATTTCTAGCTACAAATATGTCATTCATCAGGTCTGTTCCTTTGTGGCTTCTGTGTAATTGGTAAAAAAAAAAAAATAACATCTGGACTATCTTTGTGATTTCAAATTATCTACAGTCTTGCTAGACATTTTCTAGCTTAATCTCCAAATTTCACCATTAAGTACACTAATGCTCGCAGGATAGCTTGAAACACATTTGGTTTTCCCATTTTGCAGCTTGTTGTTATATAATTCTTACCAGGAATATACATATTTAATAATAAAGGAAAAAATACAGCTTGATTCCCCCCCAAGCCAGCACCCTGTGTCAAAAGAAATTAATATTTTTGAACATGAAGACATTCCACAAATACATTCCAAGTACACTTTTTGCAGAACACACCGTTTTATCAGTGTTAAATTTGAGATACAAGTCCAGGGGCTGCCTTTGCAGCTTATTAAATCAATGCTATTTTGACATTATGCTGCAGTATGTGTCCTGCTATATGAGAAAGCTTCCCCACTACCTTCTTGCACTCTAACTTTGTCACTGCACGCTTCTCTCAATAAAGCTTCCTGCTATCACTTAGCATCATGCACCATTATTTCCACCAGCCTGTAATATTTTCAAAAATGCAATGCTAATGCCAAGACTGACTAAGGTCCACATCTATTCCAGAGATGTGTTTCTGGACAAGATTTATAAAATAACTAGGAACAGCTTCCAGCATCACAAGAAATGGCTCAAAAATAAGAGAAACAAGTTGTTTCTGAAGAAATGTGTTTCCCTTACTTCCTGCATTACTATGGCCTTAGTGAAATTGCTTTGATATTTGGATGCTTGCAGAACCTAGTCCTGTTTTGATTTTTTTTGTGTTTTGTTGTTTTGTTTTTGTTTTGGTTTTTAATTTAAAAAAAAAGTAGAAGTACTTGTGCCACAAATTGGACAAAACCTCCATCTCTATTGCAGTAGCTTCAGAAGTAACCTCATAGAATAGGAACTAATCTCAAAGGAAACTAATCCTAAGAAAACAAAAGCATATCACTTTGTTAGTAAATGCACATCTTAGTTTTGTTGCATAACTTATTAAGAACACAAAGTAGTACAAATCCAATGTCTTCTTGTCTGACAAAATTCAGCTGTTATTATTATTTGTAAAAGCTACTTTTATTATATATTTACATATATTTATTCAAATAAAAGCAGTATTTATTCTCATATATATGGGGCCTCTTATCTCCATTTTTGAACATAAATAGTGAAAGCCCAAAGTTTTTCACATGTCACACAGGAGCCAGGCTACAAAGATTTCTGTAAATGTCACCCCAAACAAGTATATTATCCAAACCTCAAGAGATAAGGAAAACACAAAGATAAACACAAGAAGTAGGCAAGGTAGGTTCACCACTCCAGAAAATTACCTTGCTACAGCCTAGTGAGTTATTGGTGCATCTTTATGCAGTGCAGAAAAACTAGGGGGGAAAAAAATTGTGGTTCTGCAACAGACTAGAAAATAGAAGGTTTTTCATTCACCATCCTCAACCTGACACTCTCTCTCCCCTCTAAGATTTTTCACTGCTGAAACTTTTTACTGTCAAATGACATTCATGAGTTACCAGTAGTGCACAACCCTACAACAGCACTTCATCTCTGAATGGTATTTAAGGAAACTCCCTGAGAAAGAAAGCTACAGCTATCTCACATAAAAGTTCTTTAAAGCTATTTTGTCTTGAAATAGTAGGTTTTGAAGCTGCATTTAGCATAGACTTAAAACCAAAGTCCTGTATTTAAGAAATTATGGATTTGAAAAAAGAGAAGGCCCCAGAGGCTGCATCTGCAATATGCTGTAGCTCCAGACAGGACTACCTGTACCACATTTTATGAGAGGCCAGCAATAAGCACAGAGGAGATGTATTTTAGAAACTCACAAAAGCAGCTCAGTTTCTTTACAACTGAGTATGAAAACAGGATATTTTGAAGTTTTAACTACACTTATTACAGTTGCTTCAGGACCAGACACTTATAGGCCAAGCAACCTGTAGAGTTTATAAAATCAATACTACAGAATCATGCAAGATGTGTTCGAGCTCTTACAAGATCAAAATAAAAGCAAGGTGGGAGAAAAGTCACCCAAATTCACACATTTTCCAATAAAATGTTGCTTGAAATTACCTCCTTAACAGCCATTCCCCCCCTCCACAATGTAATTCAAGACAGAAAAAACTATACTGTAAGTACTCACAAACTTTTGGTCAATCACCTCAATTTTACTAGAAACAAACAAGAATTTTAAAATACCACTACTTAGAGCAGACTTTTGAAAATAGCACACACTTTTCATCTCTGTAAAAGCACTTTTTAAAGCCATTAGCTACACTGGCCATTAGACATATTGGGATGAAAGGAAATACATAAAATGTAAATCTTACCTGAATTCAGAAAAGACCTTCATAAGCAAGCTGAAGAATGCTTTTATACATGCATGTACAATTTGTATATTACATATTCTGTCTACATTATATGTTACATACTACAGCTTTTGATTATATTATGATGATCATAGAATGGTTTGGGTTGGAAGGGACCTTAAAGTTCAGCTATTTCTAACTCCCTGTCAAGGTCAGGAACACCTTCCACTAGACTGACGGCACACATATACTGCACATAAATACACACACAGAGATAAAGCTTATAAAACACATTTTGTTGCTAACATACAGTGGTAAACTGAAAAACATTCTCAGTTCAACATAATATCAGAACTGTGAATGAACAAGTAACTTGTTCCCATGTAACTCTTATTAAAAAACCCCACATTTTCCCTGAAGAGTAATATCAAAAGCAATAGGACACTATAAAATAACGGCATAATGAAGACATATTCGTACATATAAATTCTTGTCTGTTAATATCTAAAAAACAAAACATATCAAAGTAACACTTTTTTTTTTAAATCATGGCATAATATGAAATATGAATCAGTGAGTAACAGGTAGCCTCTCCAATGCGTAGTTGATGTTGGAAACCTGTGAATTTTCATTAAGGGAAATTGAATTTAACTTAGTCTTCTATTGTAGTCAAATAAATTAAAGTTTTATTGTGTGGCACTGCAACAGTGTTAGATCTGAGCGAATTATGGCTTTCAAGTCTCTTTATCATACCAACTAAACAGATGAACTACTTTTCATTGCATTTTTGAAAGACCTTAATTAGCCAAAATTGTTGTCAATTACTGGCATTCTTAAGCTGTATTGCTACACAAAAAGAAAAAATTTCTTGACAATAGGAGGTACAGGAGCTGCAGTGCCAACCATGTTTCACGGGCCACATCCAAATCAATCCAATTCTGGCTGAGCAGGAATAAGAATTTCTCTTCCCAGTGAAACCCAGATATGTAGGGATACAGTTTGCCATTGCAGACTGACTTTTAAAGATGACCATGTGATGATTTTTGGTTAATTCAGCAGGACAACACAATCGAGATTATTTCATACATACAATTCCCAGGATACTGAAGAGTACTCCTTGTAAATTGGCTTTTGCTACTGTTGTCACTCACCTTTCCTAGCTGCTATCAGTGCAACAAAGTTAAAACTGGAACAAATGGTATTCTTTTACTCACTCTACATTTAATATCCACTGCACACACCTAAAATGATGGTTCACTGTCTGAGCACTAAGTTCATTAAAATGTTTGCTTTTCCAGCAGAGAGCCTTATTCTCTTGAAGATAAGGTAAAAGAACAGATGGAAGTATCACATATGACGTTGTAACTTCCTGTTGTAACTGCTGACTTTGCCAATTATTCTCTGAATACCAGGTCTGATTCTCACTTATGTGCACACAGCGTTGTGTGTCAACAGAACATGTGTGGCAGAACAGAATATATTCCAATATTTCACAGGTACAAATAAAAATGTACATGGAAATGTACATAGAATACATGGCAGGAAATAAATGGTCAAGGCCCAGTAGATAACACAGAAGTTTTACAAGTGAAATCTGGCTCTTTGTGCTGCTGAAGCCTCTGAGAAACCCTACACCATAAGCAGGTTTACAGCCAGCATTTATTTATCCTGCACAGAGACAGGCAAGAGGCTCTGCTCTTCTGCAACAGTGACAAACCACAAGAAACACACAGGTGGAAAAGGGCCTCAGTCATGGGATCTTATCCTTCCCTGTACTCACTACACTGTGTTTCTTTTCTTCTGTTAGCTCTTAAAAAGGAACAGCTCCTACAACTTGCTTATTTAGTCCTTGAGAGTCTCTCATATAAAAGGCTGGACTTTTGGAATCCTCACTTCTGCCAGAAGGAGCTGCAGCAACTCAGCAGGTGTTCTAGGGTTAGCCCTGATTTTCTCCTCCTATCCCAGGTTTTAAGGGACAGTTGCAGAGAATTGAGAATCTAAGTGCAAGCTTTTAATAAAAAGCAAAAACTTACATAAAAAAACCTGCATAAGCCCAGGCCTTATGCATTGCACTTCATGAAATGTTTTTACCTACAGTGCTTTATATAACAAATCTACACAACCAGAACTGAGGCTACAAGAACCAGCTGCATCTTGCTCAACTACTCATTTCCACACAACAGCTGGCTTCAATTCTTCAACAAAATGTGAAGCTTCATTTTGTGCTCTACAAAAATTGTTCTTGAAAATTTACATTTAATTTTAATGGTGAAGACACTGTGTCCAGCAAACCTCATAAAAGTTTTAAGAAAACCACTGAAGATTTTATTCCTCATCCTTCCAAGTTTGGGGATGCTCCTGCAAATCCCAGCCTTCAGTATATTAAAGACGTACTATCATTCTCACTTTGTAGATTCATACTACACAGTATTTCTCAAGAGTTTGCAAAATCCATTCTAAATATCACTTACAGCTGATATTTAGAAGTAACAAATTCAAAGAGTCAATGTTTATACTGAGTATTTCTGAGGTCCCACAGAAAGACTAAACATCCATCTCCCTCTATCAACAGCTGCTGCTCATTTCAGTTAGCCAAAACACCTCAGTCAAACACTGTTTGCTTCTAATTTTTCCAGCTGAACTTTTGCTGCTTTTAAATGCAATAATCTCCACTGTGTCAAATGCACTCTGCATAAAAAGATAAACAATACTAAGAACAGTGCAAGCAAACATCCAACTATTTATTGTGGTTGCTACTTAATAAAAGTTTAAATCCAAGCATTTACTGAATTCCAGCCAGACATTTGCCACTAGAATCCCTAGAGATTTTTGCAAATGCAAAAATTAAGTCTCATTTTTTTCTAAACCTAGTTACTTACTCTGTCAAACTACTTCATAAAAGCACATATTTCTAGCAGTTTTCATGTCATTTGTGATGCTTTAGCACAATATTAAAGTGTTGCAAACAGTGAGACAAATGTTTACATTTCAACAAATAAGTTAAAGTCCTGAAAGAAACTTATGTCGCTGTAAATACACCTCAAGTTTGAAGCCGAACTCTTTGTGCTCTGAAGATCTACGTAAAAATCAAGAAATTGTTCAATAGCAGCCAACAAAAATATCCTAAAGCATCCTTTGTTTTTAACTCAATATTTATGAACCACCCTTTTCATCATGGACTTTACCACCATTTATTTGCAAGTAAACTATATTCTTCTTCAGCAGGTAAACGTTAATACAATGCTGTGACATAAAAAAGGCAACCAAACAAAAAATACCAAAAAACCCACCAAAAAGCCCCCAAACAAACTAAAAAAACAAACAAAAATCCCCTAAACAAAACAGAACATAAAACCCCACAGCCAAAAAACCCCAACAACTCAAAGCCAAGCAAAAAACTTATCACTTACTTCCTACCATAGTCTGATATTATACATCTAACTTCATCTAAAATTGTCACTCCACTTTAACCATAATAAACAGATAATGTATTTGTGTTCTTTCATACTTGCCATAGGTAATGGTGCTATCCTGATACTCCACATTGTCAGAAATACACTGAACATCAAGACTGAGGGAATTTCATATCATATTTGTTAACTACATAAATTGAACTCAAAGTTCTATAATGCATTAACATAACATACATAACATCCATACCATAACACAACATAAGGCCTGCAATAATGTCATGCATGGAAAAGTTAAAAGATGTCCTATCTTAATTACTATGGCTTATATTTCTGAAATAAATCACTCCATTGTTTTTGGTAGCCTGTCTCAGGATGACAGGAAAAAACCAACACAAAACCCAACTAAACATCAGCATCTTCCTTTTAAAAGGCAAATGTACAATTGAAATTGGATTATGACTTGGCAACATATGCTATTATTTTTAAAAAATTAAGTGAAGGAAAATAGGAAAATAGGAAAATTAGTACGGTAGGGGTTTTTGTCCTACAATTCACACTGCCTTAATTAATAAAAAAATGTTTGCTTCCTATTAACTTTTGTTCAAAGAGAACTTCTAATTAATCAAATACAACCTGATGTGAGAAGAATGAAACATGCAAAGCTACACTCCTTTTTATAGTGTCATATCACAATCAAAGAGATCAGACAGTCCTTCAATCACAGGTGACTTTCACGACTCTTTTTAAAGTTTAACATAGACCCAAACCAGGCATAGACTATGGATGTGCATCAATTCTCTATGGTACCACATTACATGTCCCCGAGGCACCAAGCTCCTCACCATCAGTCACCTGCATCAACACTGTGATAATGCCTGCCTTGTGCCAGCTGTGCCTGAGGCACCTCTGCCCACACCACTGTGCACAAGGCTGATTTAGGGCACTGGCAAGACTGCCACTGGGAAAACTGCTAGTGAGGGCCAGAGGGGTCCTTGCCTGCATAACAGAAATGCAGGCAAGTATGGAAAAGCCATGGCAAGGTAGAAGACTCATTTCAACCTTTGTATCAGGGCACACACCTATGTCCAGAAGGGTTCCCTTTGTTTGTCCAAAGAACACCTAGATTCAGATCTCACCACTTCAGCTCCTACACATCTCAGAGGAACAGAGTGTGGATGAAAATAAGCCTGTACAGCAAACTAACGAAGGGAACATCAACAGTGGGATCACACTAAAAGGTCTTCATCAGATTTCAAATTTCTGTTGTCACAGTTTGTCACTTCATACCAAACTTGGAACCATGACCTAAGTAGTGATGTCTAAAATCACAAGCCAAACAATATTAAGATGATAAAAAGCAGTTATCTTTAATGAAGGTCCTTCAATGTACAAATATGGTGAAATGTACACACTTAATACAGGACCCTGAAAATCTTATAAGATTTAAAACTTATAAAAGTTTGTTAACTACAAAGTTAAATAAATAATCCAATTAGAGCAATAGTTAATTAAGTAATCCCTCCACTTTTGGTTCTGCCCTTATATAAGACCCCTCCACCTCCCCAGCTCCTAACCACACATTTACTATGTCTATGATACATGGAAAAAATGAGATGGCCTTGGTTCACTCTAAAGGCAAGACTAAATAAGATTCCAGGAAGGTTAGCTTACTGTCCTAAAATCTAAGTGAAGTGGTAGGACAATAGCACTGTTTGTTAAGGAGCTATATAATTATGTAATAGTAGTCTACAGAGCTATGAATACATGGAAAATGTATAAAAAGAAAAAAAACTGTCGGCATCATTGGTAAGATGCAAAGGGCAATTTTGAATTGCAGATAATCTGTGCAGTGTATATGCACAAAGTGTAAGGAGTCAAGATGAGTGATGAAGATAACTGCACTTAGTAATTGTGCATATGTTCATGGCTGCTTACTAGTTAATAATTGACCCTCACATATGGTCAAACAGCTGTTAAAAAAATTACCATTTTTACATCACAGGTAAATAAATTCAAGCACAAAAAATATGAGGTAGGATACTCCTATGATGTACAGCTTTGGGGCTGTACCAAAGTCACAGTTTGATCACAAATGCACATAAACTACAGCAATCTTTTTTGAGCAAGTTCAAAGAAGAGTTCCACAGAGCACAATTACTATAAGAATTCTTACAGAGCATTTCCTCTGGAGAAACTATGGTGAAAAAGGGTACTGCTCTCAGATGATCATATTGATATTATCAATCCTCCACTATATAGAGCTCCTCTCACTTCTGTGACATAAAGCCCACAAAAAGGAAGCTGACTAGGTTCAGCAAAAATAGGAGATGACTTGTAAGCTGAGAAGCCAATAACATGCAACACATACTCTGTTTGGGCTTTAATACAATGGACTTCAGGTCCCAAAGAAATATAGCTAAATCCAGATGCTGGAGCTCCCAGAGACCAAGCATAGGTCTGTTAGTTTCCATTTAGGCTCCATTTAGTTTCCATAGGCTGTTGTTTCCATTTTAAACATTTTTAATTATTTATATATAAGAAAATACTGCTAATGTTCATTGCTGAAACAAAGAGATAGCAATCTCCCTTCTTGATGTTGCACTGTTTGTTTGTCTTACAACACTCCCAGCCTCCCACAGCAAGCAGAATATCTTTTAAAATTAGGAGTGAGACAAGTGCATGTCACAGCTTCCCTTTTAGAAAAAAGCCTATAAACAAGTCAGAATACTAATCAGCAAAGCAATAGTTTAGTGGCTTACTGAGTTGGTACTGAAAAGACGAAGTGAATTGATCAGTTCAGCTGCTGGCAGAATGCAATGATCTCAAGCTGGGAACCAGTAACTCTGAAGAGTAGTTTCAAATATGTTTCTTCTTTTATCCCGAAGCTTTGTGCGCTCAACTTTAGTTAATAACAGCACAACAGGAAGGTCTGTGCTCACATAATGTTAACAATAATAACAATCTGGTCTGCTGAGGTAAGAAGGAAAAAATGAAGGAAACACTGCCTTCATTGCAGGCTGTATAGGCTGTAGATGACTCAAAGTATTTGTTTGCTGCTCAGCTCTTCCAGTTTTGCTACTCTGCTATAGAGAGGCAGTCAAATAACACAAGACAGCCCTAGATGGGGTCGGTTTGTTAGCAGTAACACTTCAGATTCCAACATTAGTGTATGAAAAACACAACTAAAGTCACCTAGATAGACATCAATACACAATAAAGCCCGGTATGTTTTCTAGCAGGATAGAAACCTAGAGAAAGAGAAGCAACCTTGTAAAAAGTAAACAAAGGCCTGGGACAGCCACACAAAACACCCAGTCCTGCTAGACACTCATGTTTCTTGGCTATTTTGCAGGAGAACACCACAGTACGCTGAATCTGCTCTTTCATATGCGGACAGTTAAAATATTTCTCCACAGGTCAAAGTTAGTTGCCTGTGTTCTACATAATTCCTGACAGATCTTGGGACTGAGCAGAGATGATGGTTTACAATACTCCAAGACTTAATGAAAGTTTTGCAGGCTAACAAGTAGGACACTCCTCCTACTGTTGGAATTTTTTTTTTTGAAAAAACTTATGCTTAAGACTGACTAAGAAATACATTTCAGATGAGAAGTAGTATGTGAACCATCTTAACATAAATATTTATAGTTATAAACTACTCATTCCTTGGATCTGGATTTGAAAATATATTTTTTTAAAAAAATATTGTTAAACAGTGAACAGGTATTCCTATATAAATGATACAAAAGCAATTTGCCATTCACATTTTCAATTAAGACCTTCTTATGATTGGATGGATTGTTTTATTGAAGAGATCTCAAACTCCTTCTCATCAACACTAAAACTTTGCATTGTTTTGTCTAGTTATATCAGAATATGAGAAGACCTCTTAAAAATACACAGGTATTTGTGCTTCAATTTTAGGTATTTTTAATATCTTACTCTTAGTTTCCATTATTTTCACCCCATGTAGTAACATTCTGTGTGTGTTCTTCTGCCTAGAAAACAGACACATCTTTAAGAATGCCATCTCTGCTTTCTGCGTACACTGAAACTCATCACACTGACAGGCCTGAAGATAAAAGTAGTCCCAGAAGTACCACATCTCTGTAAGCAAGCAGCACCACGAATTTCAGCAGAAGACTAATAATCACAGAAAAAGTGATCAGAAAGACTACGGCCCTTACTCACCCACATTCCAAGTAGTTCAAAACCCTTTCTAGTGGAAAGACCAGCAAAGCCTCTAAGCAAAGTAAGTTTTCAATTCAGATTTCTATTGCTCCTGAGAAATACATAATAATGCTCTTTCTACTGCAGTACTTAAGAGTCCTACTACAGCAATCTATGAATAGCTGGCAAAAAAAAGTTTATAGTGTAAGCAAAAACTGATAACATTAAACATACAAGTATCATTATTTAACAAGATGACTTTGTTACATCACCATGTTTGTACTAAAAACAAAACCAGAAACTGGACTCTTATGAGAAGATTTACTGTTTTCTAGCCAGAAAGCTCTTCACAATATGCCCTTTGTTTTTATGTTGACCAAAGTGACTAAACTTGGTGGACATCTCTCTTCCCTCCAGGAGCTTCCATTACCACTTGGAATGTAAAAGTTTCTTTTCCTCAAAATTGAGTGGCAGGTAAAGAGCTAAAGTACCAGTCCCGCAAAGGCTTCTCTGTGTCTCAGCCTTTATGCACTGCCACATACCTTATACAGTTATCCATACTGACTTCCACATCACTCAAAATCAAGCAAAGACACAAGTTTTGGCAGAAGCTGGGAACTCAAATTTGTCATAAGGGTGTGCGCCTTCATGCAAGGTAAGACACATAGCCACCTTCTTTGCTGGCTACTTGTTTAACCACAGTAACACTACTGAATCTCTTTGCAGCCTGGTGACCAGGAACTGGGTAGCTGAGTAAGAGGCAATCTCCACATCAGACCATCCACTCTGCTCAGTGAAGAATCTCACACAAAACGTATCACAAAGAAATACAGAGATCCCAGTCAGCACCTGCAGGTGTGGATCTGTTGATTATCCATTGCACAATGAAGAGTGTAAAGGTATCCTGATCTTTACCTTGACTCATAACTCCAAAAGACTACATTGCATGGCAACATCTATAACAGCCTAGAAGGCAATTTTCACACCTCCATCTTCAGATAAATCCCTTCTAATACAGTCAGCAAACACACTGGAGAGAAAAGGCTGAATAGGACTATATAGTTTCTTAGCAATGTTTTGTTAAAATTATGCGTACAAAAATATTTGTATATTCAGACAAATCAGTAGCAAGTTTTCTCAAATTTGTAAAACCCTAGAGGAAGAGAAATACACATTAAAGACAAAGGATCATAACACAGCTGACTTACCCCTTGACAGAGTTCTGAATGTCAAATTTGACACTGAAGTAACTAAGTAATACAGTGATCCAAAAAACTTAACTCAGACAGTACTGCTGAAAATGAAGTTCAGTGGTCTTATCTGAGA
Source organism: Acrocephalus scirpaceus scirpaceus (assembly GCA_910950805.1). Classification (NCBI taxonomy): domain Eukaryota; kingdom Metazoa; phylum Chordata; class Aves; order Passeriformes; family Sylviidae; genus Acrocephalus; species Acrocephalus scirpaceus. Next base: position 31,324,727 of record OU383776.1, read on the forward strand.
TAGTTTTGATCCTAGTAGCGCTCCCTGCCAGACTCAACATGGCCATGGCCTCGATGGCCTCTGTATTGCTCTTGTCAAAAAGCTCTGACTCATGACCAAGACTTTAAGTAGGTATAAAAGGGGAAAGAATCTGCAGACACCAGAAAGCTATCTTGCCAGTAACCAAACATATCGTTATTTCCATGCACCCAAGTGTGTCCCCAGGAGGATCTATGCCGTGATTTTTCTGGGCACAGAGGTGAGACTGACTGGCCTGTAAGCTCCCCTGTAGTTATCATCTACCTGCATGGATATATCTTCTGGCATTTAGCTGATTGACACTGGTACTCAGGCCAAGAACTTCTTGTGAAAACAAACTCACTAGTAAAAAAAAAAAAAGCAAATTACTTTCCCAGATAGATGGGATGAGAATCTCTGTGTACAGTGCGAGGAGAATCCAGTCCATTCACTCCCTTGGCAGGTGCTGATCTGACCATGGGCTTTGCTACAGAGTAGTAAAAGCAGTTAGTTTTGCTGCAAAGTAGCAGCAATGAGAAGAAAAAGCCCTGATGGGCACAGAAAGCGAGATTCAGGCAACTCTAAGCTGTTAAAACCAAGCAACAAGCTTCTCTCTCTTGACTAGATTAAATGAACACCTACAGCAATTTCACAGATTCAATCATCTTCTCAAGAGCAAGAGAAACTATCCGGTCTCAGTCTATGAATTCCACTTCTCTTACAGTGTGTTCCCTGCTGTTTACATCCCCCCCCACCACAGCACAACACCACAAATGCGGGTTGAACCTGCAAATTGCCCCAACAAAAGAGCCAGTTGAAAGACAGCTGCCCTTCACATTGGTTTCTTTTGCTCTAGCAAAGTTATTTTTAATTCAGATCCGTTCAGTCATCCAATATTATCACAAAACCCTACCAACAGTTGTGTAACCACTGTGAAAAATGTGGCAAACTGCCATAACAGTTGTAGCATTTTTGGTCAGCTTTGCTTGGTGCTGAAGGCAACATCTCATTAAACTGCACTGCTCACCAAGCTGTAATCTTAAATGGCAGCAGCTTTCTTCAGTTCAAATGGCACAATTAAGTTTCTGGAGTTGTTAACGAGGCTTAATAACTGTCAACTTCTGCAGATCACACCAAGATTTCTACTATTAAAGGTATTGATTTTAAGTATTTGCACAATCAAAGGATCTTTGTGTTCATAATGTATAATATAATTGTGATCATAAAATATAAATTGAAAAGTCTGTCTTGATGTCCTTTTGTGATACTTTTAGTTTCTCTTGCTAAAATACTGCCAGCTCCTAATTTTGCACGAAGATAAAAGGAGCCAAGTGGAACCTGATTCCAGAGCCTGATTTTTTTTTTCCCAGGATGGGTTTTATGATTCACAGTGAACTGATCTCCTTTAGAAGAGGATAAAAATCATCTTACCAACACTAGGTCTTGATTTCCAGTCACACACTTCTTACACAGCACTGAATGAATCTTTCAGCTTCTGTGCCTCAGCTTCAGGATGTGTAAAATGTGTGTTCTCTGGTCTTGGAGAAACATTTTAAAAGGCACATCACTATCTATAGAATTTAAAATAGTGCAGTAACAAGGATCACATAAAAATTCAAAGGGTACCAAACAGGGGGCTGGCCAGGTGGCATGCATTCACAAAATATATGAATCTTGAGCTAAAAGAGCTGGCAACAAAAATAAGCACAGTTAATAAAATGGCCATCAGCATCTTCTGTAAGCTTTACTAGACAGAAGCATCCTACAACTATGCAAATGCACAGCACAACAAAAAATTTTTCCAGGTAACTACGGCCAGCTTACTCTTACTTTTAGTTTCTAAAACTTTCATATTTCAAAATACAAAACACAACCACAACTATACAATAGTGAAAACATAAAAGGCACTTGCAACTCCTGAAACTTCCTCCTACTTCACTGACGACAAATAAGACAGACCAGCTTTACTGCAAGGAAGAAATAACAATAAAATGGTAAATTGTACCTTGCAACAGGTTGATACAGTTTTCTAGCCACCATTGGAGAATGAAGAGGGGATGTAAAAAAATGGAATTTCCAGCTAACTGAAGGAGGACTTCAAGTTTCTTGCTCACATACAAGGAAAAAGGCTCTTTCAGGACTGTACAAATGTGAAGAATAAGACAACACATGTGACCACATAACCACAGCAGGAATCAGCAATGACAAATCAGACACTTGATCTACTTAGAGAAAATAAAATTCAGAGTATCAGTGGTGTGAGCCCATAACAAGTACTGACAGTACAAAACTGATTCAAATACAGATTACACTTAGAGAAAGAACAGTCCAAACTGTATGTAGCACTGAATGGCAGGATGTCCAACAGAAAAGATATGAAGACCATGTCCCCAATTCCTGCTTGCTACTGCCAGCAAAGACTTAACTTAAAAAAGCATTCCATTGCAGTTAACTTGTGTAGAGCTTGCTATTAAGCAATATGGGGTTTTAATCAATAAAACATATCCAACTGCTCATCAATATGCTCCTAAATGCACATTTTATTTTGCCTAATCACTGAAGTTTGCTTTTTAGCTTCTAGAGTATATAAATTTCAAATATGGTGTCACATAACTACAAGCAGTAGAATCATAGAATCGTTTAGGTTGGAAAAGACACTTAAGGTCACTGAGTCCAGCTGTTAACCTGACTATGCCAAGTCCACCACTGATCCATGTCTACACATCTTTTGAATGCATCCAGCCATAATAACTCAACTACTCTCCTGGACACTCTTCTCCAACATCTGAACACCCCACCCCCCCAGTGAAGAAATTTTTCCTAATACCTTCTATAAATCTCCCTTAGCACAGCTTAAATCCTTTTCCTCTTGTCCAATTGCTTGTCACCTGGGAGAAGAGAATGACCCCCCCTTGGCTACACCCTCCTTTCAGCCTCCTTTGCACTCCCCTGATCTTCCTTTTCTCCAAGCTAAACAACCCCAGCTCCCTCAGCCACTCCTCACAGGACTTGTGCTCCAGACCCTTCCCCATCCCTGATCCTCTTCTCTGGACTTGCTCCAGCATCTCAATGTCTGTCCTGCAGTGAGGGACCCAGAATTGAGCACAGCATTTGAGGTATGGCCTCAGCAGTGCCGAGTGCAGAGGGACAATCCCGGCCCTGGTCCTGCCGGCCACACTATTGTTAGTACAGACCAGGATACCCTCGGCCTTCTTGGCCACCTAGACATACAATGGCTTCAGCTGCTGTTGACCAGCACCCCCAGGCCTTTTTCTGTTGGAACCCTTTCCAGCCACTCTGCACCAGCCTGTAGCACTTGATGGAGCTTTTGTGACCCAAGTGCAGGGCCTGGTAAGGCATGTTGAACCTCATACCCTTGGCCTTGCCCATCAATCCAGCCTGTCCAGGACTGATGGGCTCTGCAGAGCCTTTCTACCCTCAAGCAGATCAACATTCCTGCCTGACTTGGTGTTGCCTGCAAACTAACTGAGGGTATACTCAATCCTCTCATCCAGATCATCAATAAAAATCTTAAAGATTTACCAAGCCCTGGGAAACATCTCTTGTGACCAGCCACCAGCTGGATGTAATTACATTTACCACCACTCTCTGAGCCTAGACTTCAAGCCAGTTGTTTTAACCAGCAGAGAGAGCAGCTGAACAAGCCATGGGCTGACAGCTTCTCCAGGACAATGTTGTGGGAGACAGTGTCAAAGGTTTCAGTAAAGTCCAGGTAGCCTACATCCACAGCCTTTCCCTCATCCACTAAGCAGGTCATCTTCTCATAGGAGAAAAAGCAATCACGCTGCAACACCAAGTATACATTCTTCAATCACTGTATAAGACAAACATTTAGGCAGGCCCTCAGCAATTGCTAGCACAGCACTGTATTGTGTGGAGTGCTGAAAAGGGTATGGAAGCTGTGCCAGCTCTTATCTACCCTTAAAACCAAACGTGAGCTGGGAGAAAGGGGGAGATAGTGCCTTGTAACCAGCTGCCCAAGGAAAACCTGTTTCTACTCCAAAGTAGCCAAGAATGCCAACACACCTAATGCACCTTGGTTACACAGAATTTAAACACACTGATCAGGTACAGTTCGTTCAGGACTGGAAGAATCGGTAAGCACATTTTTCAACAGTACATGGAGCACATTACATGACCACAGAGAAAGTAGTTTTTATAGTTACAAGCCCATTCTACTGGTGTCAAAAGTAAAAAAAGAAATGCTTTTGCTCCCTACAGGCTAGATAAGAAAGAAAGAAATCAACATCATTCCACAAATACATCCTATCACAGTAAAACATGTGAGCAAATGCTTATTCTTAGGCACACAATTCAATTTTTTCAGTATCAAGACTACCCAAATATATAACTAAAGACAGCCCTTAATTAGCACCCAATGAACTAGGAGAAAGAAACCTCTTGCTGCTTTTAACGGCTTAAGGATCAATTCCTAGACATAAAATATGATTTTCAACTCCATGTTTTATCCAATTGCAGGAAGGGAAGAATCAAGGAAAGAGATATAGTACAGTAAAATAAAAATAATTAAGAGGAACATTTTTACAATCTCGTCTTATTTTCTCCCAATAAATTAATTATTAGACACTGATCTTTAAGAGCAAAAGAGATTTGAATAATTGTGTTAAATCTGCGATTCTCTGAATCAGTTTTGAAATGGTCATAAGGAAAAATCCCAACAGTTTATGGATAGGAAAACAATACATGGGTAGAGAAAGAGATGTAACAAATTAGTTATTATTTATGTTTTGCAAGAGTCAGAGTAACAACTACCTTAGGTATTCATCAGAACATGTATTCTCCTCTTTGAAGATGGAAGAATTTTGAGACACAATTTAATGAACTTCATTATAAAGTATCTCCACCATAATAAACCATGAGATAAACATCCTATAAATTTACGTTGCTACATAAGAAGCCCTAGTGGGTGCTGCAATACACATTCATAAATTTCAGAACTCCCAATGATCCTTATATTAAGTTGATTTTAAGAAGAATTTATGTGGTTTTAACACATCTAAGCCCTCTTCACCTGACATTATCCAAATGTTAGTGTAAAATCATCTAAATAAATACACGACTCTCTAACAAAATAGAAGGAACAAACTCACTGTTTCTTCACCTTAAGCAATATCCTTTCAGAAGCAACATGAAACGAGTGTATTTACATTTCCTCAGGGAGAGATAACAACTGCCAATACCAAATTTTCCTAAAGCAACAGCATGTACCATAGCTTAGTTTATAAGAAGCAATATTTAAGAGAAAAGAGGGGGGCAGAAGATAACTGTTCACCTAGGCAAGCTACTGGAGAGATTGCTACTTTGCAGAAGTCGCTTTACCGTACTAACAGGTAAGTTTGCTATTTTTAAAGACTTTCCTGCTATCGGACTCTACTCAGCAAAATCAGCGTCTTGGGCAGAAATGCCTCAGTCCATCCCCGCTCTCCCTGCAGCGCCCAGCCGGACCTCCACGGGGATGGGCTGCGTGCACCTGGAAAAACCCGATCAACTGCAGTAGAGTTCAATCCCGGAATGGCCAGCGCCTCAGGCATGCAAGAATCTACCTCCCAACCATTCCCCTACACGCTATTGGGTGCTCTTTTTTTCTTCAAAGTGCTGCAATATCACAATTAAGAGACTTAAAAGTCCGTGGAAGTTCACAGAAAAGTCTCCCCCCTCCCAAAACGAAGACAGGCAGACCGACACACACACACACACACAGAGCACGGGAACGAGACACGTTTTTCTGCCGATCCTTCAGGCCTCGGGTGCCGGCGGGGCTCCAGGGGGGCAGGGACTCGCCGCCCCCGGCGCGGCTCAGCGCTTGCACCAGCCCGGCTCGGGGGCCCGGCCGGCCTCCGCCCTGCGCCGCCCGCCTCCCTGGGGCCGACCTGAACAGCACTGAAAGCATAATCAGACTAACCAGAGAGCCCGCGTCGCAGTCCCCGGCCACGCCGCGCCCGCCCGCAGCAGAGGACACGGTGGGGCAGGGCAGGGCAAGCTCCGCACTGTCCGCGGCCGGGACCGCTCCTGCGGGCGTCCCCTCGCCGCGGGCGTCCCGCCGAGCACCCCGAGGCCAGAGAGAGGAACCCACCTACCGCCCCCGGCGCTCCCGGCCGGCACTGCCGCGCTCCCTCACCTCCAGTGGCAGATGACGGCGGGAGGCGGTGTCGAGGGACGGCTCCTCCCGCGAGCGGCTCCTCCCTCTCACCCGCCCCGGGGGCGAGGCGGCGGGGCGGCGGGACCGCTCGGTGGGCGTCCGGCGAGCCCTCCCCGCCCATCCCTGCGGCCCCTCCCGGCCCCCCGGCCGCTTCCCCTTTCCCTGCGGATGAGGGCGCTCTGGGAGCTTATTTGCGGCACGGGCCGGTGGGCAGCTGGGCTTGGTGGTCCCAGGTCCGCAGGCGACACGAGTGCCAGGGGCTGAGCAGGGCTGCCTGCCGCCCTGAGACCCTGCCAGGCCGTGGAGGTGCGCGAAGAGTGACGGCACCTGTTGGCCCGTTTGTGACAGAGGGGCACTGGCTCCACTACTGACACTAAGAAATTTCTTCCTAAGTAAATTTCCTCTCTTTCAATTTGTACCCATTACTCTTTATCTTATTTCTCTTCCTAACAAAGAGTTCATCTCCAGCTTCCACGTAGGCCTCCTTCAGATGCTGGAAGGTCGCTATGAGACCTCCATGCAACCTTCTCTCTTGCAGGCTCAACAGCTCCAGCTTTCTCAGCCCGTCTGAGCCCCTGTTCTCAAACCCTGTTCAGGACTGAACCTGTCGGCCTGGACCAGAGGGTCAACTCCCTTGCCTCTCATTTTGTTTCGCCTTATTCGTCACATATGAGCTCTGAATTCTGTTTCTCACATCAAACTGCTTTTGGGCCAGCCACCAGCAGACATGCACCCTGAGCAGGACCACAAAACAATAGCCACTGGCAGCATCCATCTGGTCATTCCCATCCATGCTGAGAAGGCAAACAATCCAGATTGTTAATTCCCACAACGTGTACTTTCCATGTTTAAATTTTTCAGGCCTCAGGAAAAAATTGAAGGGGAAGAATTGAGGAGGAGGACTGTAAGGAAGACTATAAATCTGTGTAAATGAGTAACTGTGGAAAGGAAGCTGTGAGAAAAAATGTGCCAAGATTTCCTGCTGATGGAAGTGGGAGGTTACTGGGACTTCATCTGCAACACTGCTGCATGCAAGAGAATGTCTCTCCTACAGGACCCTGGGCTCTTCCAGGGAGCAGAGTGCTGGGGCTGAATTCCTGTGTGAAGCAAGGCTGCACAGTTGACTGCCCTGCTCGCTACTTGAGAATGGTTAAGAACCCTAAGCTGCTCAAGATCTTTTTGTTCCTGGTAGAATAGACTACTCCCAAACTACACAACATGAGTGCATAATAGCTCTGCATTTATAGCTGTAATTGCTGATACTGGACAGGCTGACTCATGCACATTGAATTCCAAGCAGAGAAGGAACTATTGTGTGGCTGCATGTGTTAAAGAGAAGAAATAACATAGCATTTCACTGTTCTGCTTCCATTTTTCTTCCATTTTGTTCAAGGTCCTTCACTCTGTTTCTTATCTTCCATGATATTTGTAAAACAGCTTGTCTTGGTTTTGAAAGAAGACAGGTATCTGCTAAAGAGGGGCAGTGCTTCTCTTGGAATGGATAATTCAAATCCCCTCTCCTCAAATGATTATAATTTAGACAAATTAAAACGGCTCTCAGGCAGAGATATGGGGATAGGAATAACAGTTCTTTACTAGGTATAACAAGGCAAAACAAACAACAACAACTACAGCAACTAATAGCGAACAAAACCAGGGACCTTGACAGGGCTTGGTTTCACAAAATCCGGGGCAGTCTGGTCTCTTGGGACTCTGAAACAAAAACTAAGCTGGAACGGTGAGGAATCTCAGGGTGGTGGATCGGATACAATCTAGGGCTCTGTCAGTGGTCACTGGAGGGCAGGGATGTCCGGCAGGGGGGGCAGTGCAGAGCGGCCTCAAAAGCAGTGGTGGTGGGACGGTGCCCAGCTCCAGCAGGGCAGCAGGAGGAGAGCTCAGGATTTTCCCGGGCACACGAGCAGATGGTGGTAGCTTTCTTCAGGATCGGACCCTGTGGTACCAGTGGAACTTCTCTCGCAGCAACAGCAGCCTCGTCCTCTCCCGACGAAAAAGCACGCCCAAAGTGAAGCTGCCCTCCAGCACCGTCTTTCTCTCCCCCTTCGAGAGAAACTCCCAGAGACAAAGGGTGTAGCCAAATGCAAGGGTCCATCTTTTTGTTTCAGCTGAGCACTGATAAGTACCCAGCAATTAGTTGCCAAGCAACTCTTGGGAAAAAATTCTATAGGTGAAAAAGAAAGAAACCTAACCCCCAACACAGCTTCGTCACATGTTTACTCAAACCTTCGTGCAATAGTCATTTAGAGACGGTGGCTGCCCTAGGTCAGAGCTGCAAGAGAGATTCCTGGTAAACTAGCTTCATCCTCTTGATGCTTCTGCTTCTGCTTTTCACAGCAGTAGGAGTACTGCGGCTCATATACACTGCAGTCAGATGTGCCATCTGGCTCAGCTCTGAATCTTTAGAGTGAATGGTATTTTTTTTTATGTATTCAGAATCTGCAATTTTAACTAGCTTCTGGTTATATGAGTGTTTTCAAGATACAAAAATGGAAGATGAGAATAATACTATCAGGTCTTCTCAAAACTTCCTTTCAGATTTTTAAAGTGAACTGTTTCATGTTATATTTCACCTCAACAGGTGAGACTAAACTGTCTTATAGAACTCTTGCAAAGGAAGTTTTAAGAACTGCAGATCGTGGTGACACTGGTTATATATGGTCAACAGGCAATACCAAATCCCAGGCCTTGTTCCAAGAGTGGGCAGAACCCCTGACTACTCTACTTTTGAAAAAGCACCCTAAAGTAAGAGGAAGTTTCTTCTTTCTTCTTTTTGCTGAACCAAACAGGTACCTGAAGAGTTTTTTTCCACTCTTGCATATACTCTGTAACAGTGCTTTATGATATAAGTAAACGCTCAGTAAATGACAAGTTATGAAGCTCAATGACCATGTTTTTCTCCTCATACTCCCAGGGTCTCCTTATAGCACTCTAGGGTCTGCCAGCTACTTGCAGGTGTATGAAAACTAGATAGATAGGACAGGAGTTGCCACTAGCTGTAGTAGTAGGTTGCTTGTTACAATCTAATTTTCTGCAATTATCATTTTAGTAGATTGTCCTTGTCGTGGTTTATCTCCAGCTGGCGACCAAGTACCACTCACTCACTGCCCCTTGGAGTGGGAGAGAGGACAGAACCGAAAAAGTAAAATCAAGAAAACTCATGAGCTGAGATAAGGACAGTTTAATAGGTAAAGCAAAAGCCGTGCATGCAAGCAAAGCAAGACAAGAAATGCACTCATTTTCCATGGGCAGGCAAGTGTTAAACCATCCCAGAAAAAAGGGGCTCCATCAGGTGTAACATTGACTTGGGAAGACACACACCATCACACTCAACATCCCAGGTCCTTCCCCCTTCTTCCCCCAGCTTTATATGCCAAGCATGGCTCCATGGTATATTGAATCCCTTGGGCCAGTGGTCCTGACTGGGTCCCCTCCCAGCTTCTCGTGCACCTTGTTGGTGGGGTCCCATAAGGAGCAATAAAGGCCATGATGCTGTCTAAACACTGGTCAGCAGTAACAAAAACATCCCTGAGTTATCAACACAAGCACAAATCTAACTACTGTAAAAGAACATTAACGCTTCCCAAGCCAAAATTCCTTACTGAATTCTATACTGCTGCTTATAGTATATGAGCTGGCAAGGTAACTGCAGAAAATCTGCTTTGAGGGTAGTCAAAACCACTTTTCTTCTTTGTATAATCAGTGTTTGATGGGATTGATGATGATGTATCAACTGTCCTGTAAATATACAGGACATTTATGACATCCCATAGCAATGTTTTTTTTTATTCCACAAAATATCTGAGATGGGAAAAGTATTGTTATTTACTTCTATATATGTGTGACTGAAGACATGTATTAACAATATACTGAAGTCAGTTTTAAGACTCATAATTCCCGATCAAAAATGCTGTTGGCATATTGATGGTCCAAAATAAACCAGATTTTTCTGGTTGAGACTCTTTCAGACAATTTATAGGAATTAGCTTTATGCTGATGAGTTTTTACCTTTTTTTACCTGCACAACTTACATTCTTGATGGTGTGGAGAGAAGCCTAATTGTATGACATGTCTAAGCCAGAAGAAGTTTATGCTACCAGGAGAGCCAGTGGTGCACATCTCTGGGATGAATTTTGATTAAACAGTCAGTAGTTGCAGCTGTATCATTTTGCCAATGCAGAATATTTAACATTTTTCTTGCATCTTCACTTTGTCAAAACTTTTGCATAAGGTTGACAGTACAGAGTGCTCAGTCACTGAAGGATACTAGAGTTCTAGTTGTCTCTACCAGAGGAGATCAGATAATCCAAGTAATTTTTTTGTCTTGAAATCCATGAACTGGTGTTGATCTGAGCTACTAATTATGGAAGTTCAGAGTACAGAGTCCAGCATATACACAGATAATATTTAGGGCCCAAATTAGTAATTTCATTTTTACTTTCCTTAGGTTTTACGTATCTGGTAAGCATGGACCAGTTTTTGAAGGAAAGTTGTCAAGTTACACATATGAAGATCTACTTTCTTCATCCTTAAAAAAAGAAACATCAGAAAGGATTTCTAGAAATCTTCAAATGCAGTAAGAGCTGCTGCTTAGAGTCTCGTGAATAGCAGTAGGTAATGAAACATTTTGCATCAAAAGTATCTCTCCAGATTATGACTTTTACAGGAGCATGCTGTAAAAAGACATGTCTGTTTCAAGACAGACAGTTCTGTAATATGTTAATTTGGTGAGACTTTTTCCCTATAAATGCATAGAACTACAAAGACTTCTATTTCTTCTCTTAATTAAAATAGCAATTTTCTTTACTATGTTCCTGTCTCACCACAAGCAGAATTGCACAGTTTTCCACTTCTACTGATTTGATCAGCTTATGAATAAAATAAAAGGGTATATATGAAAATAATATTGAGCATGCTCATTAAGGATACATTTTACAGGGGATTAAAATTTATTAGTTTCTTATATTTGTCTGAATATCCAAGGACATTTTCTCTTTTCTGTCTAGTATTTACAGATTTATATTCTTACATACTTACATATCAAGGAGAGGTGAGCTATGTCATATCAGAATGCCAACACTAAGCCTGATTTTTTTTTTTTTGGTTGCTGAAAACAAAGCAGAACACGAGGCCTTTTAAAAGCTTTTAAGAAAACACAGCTTATTTTATAGGGGTTACCTAGACTTCTGATGACTGCTTTCAGATGCTTCTGCTTCTGAATCTTTGGTATCTAAGAACTGATTGCTTATGTCATCTTACCTTTCCCCACTTTTCTTTTTAATTTGCTTTTTTTCACTCCACAGGCAATGTAGATAACTGAGCAGAACTAGGCACTCAGTTTTGCTGTAGAAATCAGGGTGCTCTTCATACAGCTATTCACATGAGCCATAGTCATTTAGACAGACAAGTTTTGTCTACAAGTTGACAAATCTATCACCCTGATCTCTTCCATTGAACAAAAACTATCATCCTTGTATTGCTGACATTATTACTCTAAACAGAACAATTGTGCTTTTCTGAAAGAAGGGAAATTGTTTCCTCCCTGAATCACTTTCTTCACCTTTCATACAACTAAGATTACAAATAGGTTCAGTATTTCTGGATTCCTCACCCATGACTCCATCCTTTTAGACACCTGCATATCCCTGCATTTGTGCTACTTAATGAACAGTTCTGCAATAAACTGTATTTTTTCTATTTTTCTTGTAACTGTGGGGCTGCAGAGCATGCTAACAACTTGCAGTCTGAGTGTTGCCATTATTTCCTGTTTTCCTGAAGTAAATCACATAATCTAAGACAGGTCCACAAAGGAAATTGTATGTGAGAAAAAAGAGGTTGTAAAAACTTTCTGAAGGTGAAAAAGAGAGAAGAGTCTGCATGAGTTAAAATTCCAGCACTGCCAAACAGAGAGCATACAAAGTTCTCGCAGTTAATTAGTTATGTTTTGCCACATGGTCGCTTGAAAACTGAGCAGTGTCAACCTCTCCTAGCTGTCAAAAACTAGATGACATTGATTCTGTTTCCCAGCTCAGGGCATGCACCTGAACTGATCTAATCACTAGAAATTCCCATGGAACAACAGTAATGGAGAAATTCTAAACCAGTCTTTCTTTTCCTGCTAGTTTCATTGCTTAGAATATATAGTTGCAAACTGGTTCCGAGAAGCAGAAGAAATAAGTAAAATGTTGGAGTAAGTGTTGTCTGAATGCTTTATTGAGTAGTCTTCTAGTTTTCAGGCTCTTTAAAATAGTGTAATGGCTGTAGGAATATTGTTTTAGATAGAAGGAGGATTTGAACTCACCTTTAAAAAAATCAGATTTAAACTGAGTTTACATTTATAAAGATTTTACATGTTCGCTAATTATGCAGTAATTAATTCACAATAAGTTGCATTATTTAGAGTATAAGAATTCTGCTTCATATCTGAAGTAATCTGGAAAATGAAATTTAGAATATAAGTTTGCATCTTTAAATTCCACAAAATGTATTATGACACAAACCAAACAACCAAGATGTGCATGTCTAGAAGTTGGATGTTCTTCACCTAAAATCACCTATCTATTAAGAAACCTGCTCCATTTATTGAAATATATATGCTAGGCTCACATTCTTATTAGTGCTCTTGCTTTCCAAACTTCACTCGAGTTCTTAATACGTTAAAAGAAAACCTGTCTTCATTTGGTGTGAATTATACCATCAGGACAAAAGAGCAAACAAGACAGTAAGAGACAAAAGATTTTTAAGAAAAACCCTGTTTCTTTCACCAATAGGTATGTTCAAGGTGTTAGACTTTTTTCAGCTAGACAGAACTAAAATAACAGTGTTCTCACTGCTGGCTTGGTTGTAGTAGGTAATGTCTTTTTGCTCAGATTTTTTTCACCTTTCAAATCAGTCTATCCTGTAAGTACATGTACAGTGTCAGCCAAATGAGAATTAAGGTATCCATGCACACCTTAGAGCAAAGTTATTTTTGCTGCAGAAACTCTTTTTTAATAAAGTGACTGTCACTGAGTTTGTTAGCAAAGAAAGGGCCACTTTCTGATTCGTACTGACATATGATGACTTTCAGTTATCTAGACGGTTGATTTCCCTTTTGTTTATACATCCCGACTTTTGTGAGAAGTCCATACTGTGGACTTCTCACAAAAATAAGCACTAACTGATAAGCAGGCATGGGTCTGCAGGAATATATCACACAATATTTATGATAATTTAGGAGGAATATGATTGTCATTATGATAAAAAAGCCAGTATAATTAACTATAATAATCCTGCATAATCAAGATCAATCCAAACTTTTCTCCTGAACTGCTACCACTTCGCTAAAGTGTGAATTTATGAAAGAGCTTTTGTACATGACTAGTTCCAAAAATACCTTTTTGTTGCAGGGGTTGAAGTCAGATTCCTATAGTGCACAAGCATGGGGAGAAGGACACTTAAATTCTAGATTATATGTAAGTACTGGTCTCATAGCTGTATCACTTACTTGGATAAATCACCTAAATCTTACCTATGTTTAGCAAGTCTGAGATAATATTGGGCGTTTCATCATATGTGCCTGTAGACTCTTGAACTTTCTTTCTTAAGCTGTAACTGCTTTTATGAAATAGAAAATGGATTAATCTTTGTAATCATTTCAAACAGAAGAAAACTGTACTACCACTCCCGCATACAGAGTACTGAAGAATTAATTATCAGTATATAATATTGATAATTATACTTCAAAATACTTCAAAAGATCTACATAAAACTTTGAAAAACTTGTATCACTGGGTTTTTTTCATACTTAACATCAATATTTCAGGTTTTGCAATTATTTAAGTTTTGATTCTTTTTCTATCCTTAATGATCATTATTTTTTCAGCTGATTCCTATATTGTCCAAAGTTTTCCCTTGAGTGCTGTTTTTAACCATAAACAGTTACCAGGTATTGCAGATTTTCCTTTTGATTTGTAGAAATATAGTCTCTCAAAGTTAAGTGTTATGGATTCATGTACCTTTTGCCTTTTCACAGAGTCACAGAATGGGTCATGTTGGAAGACACCACAGGGAGACATCTGGTCCAACCTCCCTGCTCAAGCAGGGACATCCCAGAGCATATGGCATAGGATTGTGTCCAGGCAGTTCTGGAATATCTCCACTGCAGGAGGCTCCAAAACCTCTCTGGTCAACCTACTCCACTTTTCTTCTATGAAATATTCAATTCTCTCTCAGGTTAAGGATGTGCAAGTTTATTTATTTCACTTAAGCGTCATAAACCATGTTGGCTATGTGGGTGGACCAGTGAACAATGACTAAATGGGAAATATCCAAGGACTTTTTCATGGTGACTCCCTTCTTTGAACTTTGTACTTGGAAACAGTTCTTGTCAGTATTTCACTTTCTCTCTCAAAGTGGTAAAAATAACCAGAAGCCCAAATGCTTCTTACTTTCACTTTTGAAAAGGGTTTGTTAGCTTCCACTTAAAAAAAGACTTACAAAGTATATCTTAAAATTTCTGCTGCTAACTGTCTGGCACTGTGTAAAACCTGAATTCATGCAAAAAGAGAACTTCCATGCCTGGACAAATGTGAAGTCAAGTAGCAATGATGCAGCATGCCTCTTTTTCCCAGACAAAAGGAGACCCTGCAGTGAAACATCATAAAGCTCAACACTGCACGGCTTTCCATATACAGGATTGCTGAACTTGTAGTATTTTTTATTTATATATATGTGTGTGTATGTATATATATGTATGTGTGTGTTTGTGTGTGTGTGTATAAAAAGATGTCACAATTGTTTGTTTGTTTGGGTTATAGATCATCATCTTCCTCTGATTTGGTGTTCATGCAAACAGGACAATGAATCCAAACTGATCATTTAAACCTTTTGGATGTACTTCACCCTAGCTTAGGTTCTTCAGCATTTTTGATCATGTCCTCAGATCTGTAGAGAAATTTTGAGCTGGTTAAGCTCCTAATAATGAAAAACATTAGATAGAACAGTAGTAGTTAACATGCCTAATAACAGATGTTTTCCTGTTGTGGTGTTCTAATTAATAAATTGCATATCCAATTGTCCTAGGTGAAATCCATAGGAAGACTGATTACTTTGGATTCAATCTTTAAGTTTGTAAGTGATTATCAGTATGTTAGCTGAAAGATACTTGCCAGACAATGAAAAGCAGGATGAGGAGTTGAGGGGCAAGGGGGAGTTCTGAAGTTTTAAGTTAGTTCACTTCTTTCAGGTCAGTGCTTCCATAAACTGAAATTCTAAATTTTCCTCTTTAATTCCTAACCGTTTAAAAACTAGGTCTGGTTTGTTTGGGTTTTTTCAGAGATGGGATGACACATTATCCTCTCAGTTCTGTAGTGCTAAAGGCAAAGGAATCTAGTCTTATCATCCACAAATTTGCTACAATGTATTTCAGACCATCAGTTTCTTAGGAGATCTTTTCAGATTATGTCAAATTTTAATTACAAGTTATGTTTCTTAAGGTGGCAATGCCCACATTGCTATGGTGGTTTCATGTTTGACAGTCAATAAGCTGATATTCATTGCTATGAAATGAGAAGGTCAAAAATAAGCTATATAAACTGTATTTTTTATCATGCAATTTTCCCACTGTGAACATAGGTAGTAAATATTAAATTTGCTAGTATTCCTGCCGCAAAAACCACAAAAACCCCCAAACCCCAAAAAACAACAAAAAACATCCTCCCCCCCCCCAACCATGTTGAAGAAGTTTATTTGATGAAGTCTAGTCATTCCTTGGTGTTAGTATATTAAATGGCCTCCTGTCCACTAGCACAGGAAGTCAGGAAAGTCTTACTGCAAACATTCATCTGAAAGTTAAAAAAACCACACAGGATTAAAATGTTGGCATAACATCTTTCTTTAGGATCATTTTGTGTTTCAAAAGTAATTGGTGAAGTAAGCAACATTTAAGTGTTTTGGATTGTTTTGTTGACCTCTTTATTTATTATTAGTTATTGGTGGACAACAAGCTGTCCATGAGCCAGCAGTGTGTCTTGGTGGTCAAGAAAGACAATGGAGTCCTGAGGTGCATTAGGAAGAGCAGTGCTAGCAGATCAAGGAAGGTGATTCTGCCCCTCTACCCAGCCCTGGTGAGGCACATCAGGAGTGCTGTGTCCAGTTCTGGGCTCCTCAGAACCAGAGAGACACAGAGCTGCTGGAGCTAGTCCAGAGGAGGGTGACAAAGATGGTTGGGGAACTGGAGCATCTCTCTTGGGAGGAAAGGCTGAGGGAGCTGGGCCTGTTCAGTCTTGAGCAGAGATGAGTGAGAGGGGATCTCATCAATGCCTCTGACTATCTGAAGGAGGGTGTCAGTGGATGGATCCAGGCTCTACTTGGTGGTGCCAAACAATAGGACAAAACGCAATGGGCACAAACTGACACACAGGAAGCTCCACCTGAACTTGAGGAAGAAATTCTTTACGGTGCAGTGACTGGCACAGATTGAGCAGAGAGGTTGTGGAGTCTCCCTCACTGGGGGTATTCAAGAGCTGTCTGGACACAATCCTGTGCAATGTGCTCTGAGATGCCCCAGCCTGAACAGGAGGTTGGACCAGGTGACCCCTTTCAGTCCCTTCCAACCTGATCAATCACATGATTTTACTTTTATCATGATTGTGAAATAACTATAACAATTTGTAAAATCCTCTTCTTCAAACTGTGTTTGAATTGCGTCATCATGTTAAATAAAAGCATTATTTTATCATACCCATAGTGCAATCTGACAAATTTGACTCAGCAATTTGGTGGGTAGAATGCTTTTGGTGACAGTTCCCATTTGGCATACTGACAAATTCATTGGGAGTCTGGCTCAACAAAATCAGTGTGTTTCAAGTTTTTCAGCAAATGTCTAAGGGATTATGACTGGAGCAATCTTATGTGCAACAGCACTTACTGCAAGACAGAAATAACTTTAAAAAATAAAGATTTGGAGGGATCAAAAAGTTTATTTTTCTCCTCATGGATTTTTCAGGCCACTAAGGATTTGGTCATTCTATTATTAAAACTGATAGCAAAATCCTCAATTATTTTGGTGGGATCAAACCTAAAAGAAAATGGAGTTCTGTGAAAATACCAAACCCATAATATAAATACAGCAAATATAAGTTATGATAATTTTGATCTAGATTTTTTTATAGTAGCTAAGTATCCTGCCCAAGGGGTTTTTTTTGTCTCTTAAAGGCAAATCAGAGACTCAAATGTAAAATCAAAAATATATCATTATTACAGTTTGTCACAGCTGAAAGTCTCAAATGCAGAAATAAGGGAACTGATTACTATAATCTATACATTCATTTTCTTCCATCCCCGATTCTCTTCTGTGAGTGATATTAGTTATCAAATAAGTCTGACAGCTAAAACTTACAAGATTGCTGTTTAATCTCTTTCCATTTGATACAATTTTAGTAAAAAACAGTGAATCTGAATTGTTATTCTTTGATTTCTAGAACTAAACCTACTGGCTTTACAAAGCCAGAAGTAGAATTATTTATTTATTCAGGAGAAATTACATGTTAAATAGTCAGAGTACTATCTACTTGTATATCCCTGCCACAGAAGTATCATCCTGAAGGATTTAATTCTTCTGAGTAGTGAATTGATCATTAAACTGAGCAAAGGATTGGGAGTTTGTTGCTCAGCATCACAATAGGAAGAATCAGACTAAGCACGATTTTATCAATTCACATAGTAATCTAAAGTTATTTTTTTAGGGATGTTTTTGAGCTACTGAGCCAGAAATAAATTAATTCCCATTGCTAAACCCATGACCTCATTCCCAAGACTTCTGATAATTGGTGTTAATAGGGAAGAAGGCAAGAGAATTCCACATGAAAGGGGATTTAAGTATGTTGAGGAGAGTCTCTTTTTAAAATCAGGTTAAAGAAAGACCATATACCCAAACATGAAGCAGTTTGCACATATGGATTTAGCATTGAAAAAACCCTGCAAATGTATGCAAACAGTGCTATAGTGTTTAGTCTGTATAAAGTTATTTTTAATTGAACAGCAGTTAATAAAGCTTAGGCTGCACAACTGAAGGAGCAGAATAATGCTTGCAATTGTTCTTTCTAGATAATTCAACATCAGTAGTCACTTTCAGAGAACAGCCTTTATGTGAGCATTCAGAGTGTAGAAATGTCATATAAGTACAGTTAGAAAGGTTAGAAACAGCATTATCCCCATATTGGCTCTGTCAGTGCAGGAGTGATAAAGCACACACAGCAAGCAGGGAACACATTGAGAATTTACCATCTACAGCAACTGTTCTTGAAGAACTTCAGTTTCTCTTCAGGCTAAATGCACAGTCCCTTTTTAAAGGAAATTGTAAAGAGCAAATCACTTTTGCAGTGAAGTCACATGCAGTGTCACAACCACTAAAACAGTCTCTTTGTCAAATCCCCTCATCAGTCTCCTTCCTAACAAGTTTACTTTTGCCCAGATCCTCATCTGCCCAAATTGTCTAAATAATCTTTTGGGAGGAAAGATGGGCTACACCCTCTCTTCATTAAGTGTCTAACCATAGACAGCCATTCATGTCTTAAAAGTGTCGAAAGAAGTGAGCTCAAGCCACCCATTTATACCTTAGGAAGCCCAGTTCTCTGTCATATGCTCCCATCACCTATCTGCAAGTCATATGTGAAATTTGGCCCCCAGACCACCTTTAAAGTGCACTCAATATTTGGCAAATCTTTTGACAAGCAACTCTCTTAGGCATATTTTAAACTGTACACACATATTTGTTTCATTTCTTCTTCATCTTATAGAAAGAATTTGAAAGCTGAAGAATTTTTCATAAGTAGTTATTTAAAATAGAGTGAAATAATCCATCTGTCTTGTTTCAGTTTTATCCTGTTGGCTTATTAACCCACATTTTATGGTACTGGCTATAAATGTTATACAGAACTGTATTACCAAAAGGGAATTTAAGAGGAGAGATCAGGTAAATAAAGAAAAAATAGCTGTAGGAAAAGTGAAAATAGAAATAGAAGAAAAGACTGGGAGACAGAAAGAGAAAGAAGGGTAGGATAGGGAAAAAGAAAATGTAGAAGCACTGTATTGTTGTTCTTGCTGTCAATAGCATAATGTAATTAACTATCCCATATCTCCCCAGTTGCAGAGGAGCTGGGACTATTTCAGTCCACTTTTTCACATCTCTACTACTTGACAGATTAAGCTCAAATTAACATGACAAATGAAAAAAAAACCCCTTTATTTCAGAATGCCTAGGCCTCACGTATGACAAACACAGTAGCTAGAGATGCAAATACATTAAGAAAATTGAAAAGGAACAAGAAGGGCTTGAATAATTGCTGCTAATAATCTGATTAAAGGCTTGAACCCTCTCATCTTGTACATGTACTTGTACTTTGACTCAATATAAGACTTATCTGCATGGAAGAGCTGTATGATTATATAATTAATCAGGATTGCAATGGTACTGATGTTATGTCCTCACTTATACAGGGAGAGTTTCATTCCAACTGCATTTTAACAGCAAGGGAATTCTCCCAGAATCCCCAACTCAAAGAGCTGCTCTCCCTTTAAAACCTGGACAAATTTCAAATCCAGCCTAAAAACCTATTTCTTTGCAAAACTGTTTGGAGGTTGTGGGAAACATTTTTCCATACTTTCATGTCTTTCTTAGTTTCTTTTTCTTTTTTTTTCCCCCAAATGAAAAATAAGTTGTTATTAAATGGTAGGTGTTCATAGCAGCAGGCATGTGTGACTCTAAGTCCTGTTTTCAGATATATAAAACAATGTCCTATTACAATATCATACAGACTCTCTAGGAGAGAACATGTACACAAGGCAAAACAATGGATTTTGAGAGTGATTCTTCAGAAAGGCAAAGCTCAGATTTTACAGTTTGATAAACTCATGGCACTCCCAGTAAGGTAAAGGGAGATTATGTCTCACATCAGAGGACAGAATATCGAAAACTTCTTTTTCCTTCTGCTTACCATTATAAACAAAATGAACTCATCTCAAACTGAGAGGTTTTTAATCAAAATGGAATTTCACTGCTGTGCATTGAGATAAACATACAACCTCAGGTTCATAATTTAGAGAAGCATATGAAAGGGATGAAAAGACTAAAATTATAATTATTTTATTGATATGTCTTATAAAACACAGTATTTTGGTATCAAAGGTAATAACTCTGGGCTGTAACTTGTGGTTTTTTTTCTCCATTTCTTCTTGTGGTGTCATTGAGCTGCATGTAAGACTACAAAGGGTACACATTTCATAGGTTGGACTTGATGATCTCCAAGGTCTTTTCCAACCTAGTTGATTCTGTGATTCTGTGATTTCATTTAGGTGGCCTTTAAACTCTTCTTTGCATAGGTGCATGAGAGTACCTAGAGAAACCTACCTGCTTTGGGAAAATAGAAAATATTTATGAAAATAAAGGCAGTCTTGAGATATTCAAACTTTATATTTCTTTCCTCCCCACTCTCAGCTCAAGGTAGCCAATGTCTTGTTACATTTCCCATATGTTCATCAAGTGTAATTGGCATAGAGTAGATAGTGCTCCTGAAACATCTTGTTTCAGGTAAAGTAGGAACTGGGTAACTTTCATTTTCCGATAAATCCCGCAATTTTCAAATTTTAATAAGCAGGGAACTAAATACCACAAAGGAGACTGGTAGCTTTACTGGGAGAGCAAAACTTTGGCAGAGAGCATACTATCATTTTCCTTACAGAAAGTAAGCATATCAGGAAAATGAGAAAAGGAAAAGTCCCCTTTTACTCTCAATATAAACATAACCTTGTGTCGTCTGGAAAGGCAATAGACTATTATCCCAGTCATCAGGCACAACTAATCAGCAAAGGCTGTGGTGGTAGAGTGATAGAGAGACATAGTAGTGAATAATTTTGAAGTATTCAACTGTTTGGAGGCAACATTTCTGAAATAATACTCATGTAGTCTGGCTACCTGAACACAGAGGGACTTCTTATGAGGTTATCTAGCTAAATTCTGTGTGGTAAGGTGTGAATATCTGAATTTTTAAATGTGTTCCTTAAAATCCCAATTTAAAGTCAAAACAGGATTATTACCATGGTCCCCATCAGGTGGGATATGAAGACAGTGATCCTGTAGTTTTGCCTAATGCAGAGTTCCATGGACAGTGAGACCATTAGATGCACAGCTGCAAGTGTCATGGCCCTATGCAGATGTTCCCAGGTGCTGCTGCTTCTCCTGGTCTTTGCAGGTCCTCCCTGCCTGTCTCACCTTCAGGTTTTACAGGAGATGGCAGATTTTCTGTTGCCATGGCACTGCGCTTGTGAGCAGCTCTCCCTTTAGCACCCTGAAACTACTTTGTGTTATTGTGAGTCAATATTTAATCATGTCAGTGTCGCAGATGTCAGAAGAGAGAAGGACAGAAAATTTCAAAGCAGTGATACATTTTATTTTGCAGTGTTTGTGTGCTGAGATGACTAGGGGTTTGGGTTTGGTGGGTTTTTTTGGTTTTTTTTTTGGAGGGAGTGGTTTGTTTTGTGGGTTTGTGCTTTTGTTTTCTGTTGCTTTGAAGGTTTTTTGTCCATGGTTTCTCAGCGCTTAGGAATGAAATTTGTTTAGATAATTGTAGGGAATAAGCTGCACAATAAACTCTGCCTGTGCACAGGTGTGCACAGAAGACCCACAAGCAAAACAGCAGATGTTCCCCTGGGATGCACAGGCTATGCAAATCCTCACAACACTTCTGTCTTATGTAGCATGGCACAAAGAGTTAGGGGAAAGTGAGCAGGAGAAATAACGCTAGGGAGAAATAAGGATGCCACTCTTGTGTGTGCTCAGAGGATTGCTCTTGATGGGATCAAGAAGGCTGTCAGGGAAGCATGAAGCATGTGAACCTGTGACTACATGTACCCAGTATTGCTTAAACAGCACCTACCTGCTGGGGACTACAGATAGTAGCCTGGACTGAAGTTGCAAGAGGGGCTGCTCAATAGCCCAAAGCCCAATTCCAGTGGGTAGCACTCAGGAAAAGCTTGAAAGAGGTAGTCTGATATTGAGTCCAAGCTTTTACTGCTTCTGAAGACATGACACTATCATGCTAAGAACACAAGCAGAAAGAGTTTATATGTACAAGCAGCACAAAGGACTTGTACCTTCTGCAAACAAGCCTTGATTAATAAAAGAGGATGTGTACAGTTGTAGCAAAGTGTGTTTTTCAAGTAGTACTGCTATCTTATCAGCAACTGTGTGGTCACCAAGAGCCTGAGTGACATGATGGAAACAGATGGAACATGTCAAGATTTATGAAAAGAATATCCAGTTGATCTCCCATCTGTAAAATATTTTAAACCCATTCCAAGAACATGATGCACAGCTATCATTTTTCCTTGCATTTATCCTGTTTTCTGAGGCAGGCAATCATCATCCAAAGGTTAAATAACTTGTTTGGTATCATCAAGTACTACTCTTATCTAATTTATACAACAGTAAGTGACTATTAGCTATAGCTTTCTTAGTTGATGTTCAGAGAGGTGTCTGGCTGCTGCAGGGTGTTTTGTAATTACATTGAATTGTCTACTGTGACTCTGTAATTAAAGATTTTATGTAGTTATCAGAGTAAAATTGTTATCTACTGGGAGGTCTGATTAGATGACTGCTGTAATAATTTTGATCTGTTTTGTAAACAGCTATGTTCTTTACCCACATAGAATATATGCTTTGGGTATGTCCCACAGGAATCTGCTTCACACTTTGAAACAGAATGGTTCCATTATGTAAAAAGTTGTATTTCGTTATTTGTTTTATTTAAACATTGGATAATATTTCTGTTAAGATTCTCTTGCCATCTCAGGCTTGCTGTTCCTTTTCCTGTATACCATAGGAAACATAGTCAAATAAGGTATAATGTCTCATTAGATGACAGATGATCAAAGCTATAACCAAACCACTGGAATATCACAGAAGTCATGGTAAGAAGTCCTAATCACAGCAAAAAAAAGTTCAATTTTACAATCAAAGCGAAAGGCTTGACATTTTCCCCTGTCACATTGTTGATAATAATACTGAAGTATAAAAGGCAAAATGCTAATTTCTAGTATTAATCAATTTGTTTCAGAGTTGTGGGTTACATTTCACAGGCTTTACACTTTTCCATTAAAACCAATAGGGCTTTTTCTTTGACACCAGCAATCACAGGACTTAGCCCCTTGTGACTTTTCTCCATGTTTTCTAATCACTAAGTTACCTCACGAGTTGAGCAAAGCAGTGTGGTTATACCATAACTCTGCCTAAGTAAACTGTGTGTATAATTGCAACAGAAAATGCTCAATAAGAAACTGCCAAATGAATTTTACTGCTTTCTGTTATAGAAAAAGAAAAAAATAACCTGACATACTGCCATTATCATTGCTGGTGTCCTGACTTCTGTTCACCATTGCAAGAACATGGTTGCTGCAATTTGACTGCTTGGAAGTCATGTTACAAGACTTATACTGTAATGGGCTGCTGGGCAGCTTCATAGCACATTTCTCTCTTTGTGACACTGAACAATACAGAACTAGTAGTGCTATTAGTGTAAATACAGCCATCTCCAATAAAGGTAGCATAATAAGTGATTAGCAGACCTGCTGGCAAAGAACTTCCAATTAAAGGTACACAACCAAATAAAGGAGGAGCCAGGGAGGCAGCTGCTCTTAGGTGGGTTTTTGTTTCCCAGAACAGATGGGTTTTCAAGACCATCTCAAAGAAGGAAAGAAAATTCGAATAAGCTTCCCCCCCAACCCCCAGTTTCTTTTTAATTAGCATATACAGTATTTTCATGAAAATAGGTAAATTAGGGACTGGATAACTTTCATTAACCTCTGACAAAACTGTGAATATGGAAAAAGGTGAATAAAAAAAATGCAGATGTATGGTGGTGAGTTTTTGGTTTCTGGTGAATTTTCATGTGAAGATTATTAAACTTCAGCAGTAGCTCTGGATCTCATACTTGCTAGTTTATTTAACATTTTGCTAGATTATGCTCAAATTCTGAAATTAATCAGAAAATGAAACAATTTCACTGACTTTAGAAAAAATAGAACTAAAAATCTGATGTTCCTGGAGGTCTGCTTAGGTAATGATCACTGATTGAGTGTCAAGGATGCTTCTAACCACGAGTGAGTACAAGATTGTTGCACCCCACCTTTATTTTCCAAGTAAGACACAGTGAATCTTTTGCAGGGTCATAAGAGCAACACGTCCAATCAGTCAGTATGAGAAAATAGTTTCTCTGAAAAAAGGGGAAATGGGGGAGGTTCACAGCCAATGCAGCTTTTAGCTGGGCTAAATGGCTAGAAATAGTCAAGAAACCTGGAAAATTAGCTGGAGCAGCACCCTGGCTGCCCCCTGTGGGGGCTGTACTGCGGCATGAGTAGTTCAGGAGGAATGTCCCATGCCCTTCTTTCTTCGAGCACTCTGGCAATTTCAGGAAATAGTCCATGCTACCTGCATACCCTTCTATTTCATCACAGCTTGAGATCTTTGAGCAAAGAGCAGGATACCTGTTTAGGAAGTGTGATAAATATTTCTATTATCCTTTTTTCTTAGGTGTTGCACTGAAAATATCACTAGTGTGAAGCAAGCACAACACATCACTAATATGTCACAAAGAATAACTGTACTTTACAATTTATAATACATAATTTTCCTAATATATTACTTTTGTAACTATGCTTACTACCTACGGAAAGAAGGAGATCCCTGGGAAAAAAATTTCTCTTCTCAATGTGACATTGCTTCTGTATTTAAATTGTAGTTTATATCTGGGGAGGGGAGGACACAGAAAAAATATGGGAGAAAGGGAGCAAATTTTTTGGTTAGTGGAGGATTTTGCATTGCTTTATTTTTCCAAAAGGCCAGTTGTTCATCAGAAATGTGAATTATTTTGAAATGCTGTGACTGCAGACCACAGCCATTTGCTCAGAACACGTGTTTTAATATCATCCATGTAGTTTCTGAGCTTTACCAAAACAGCAACCAGTGCTGACCAGCTAACCAAAAAGTAACCTCTGTACATGGAGGTGAATATAAAGTTTGTCCACATTTCCTATTGGAACCTTATCTCACAGCTAATCACACAGATCAAGTAAAAATGGAATCTAACTGACGTCACTTCATGCTAGAATCTTAATGTGTCCAGAAAATATATGCCTAAGGAGCTTGCTGATCTTAA